>JANKKI010000226.1:0-600000 GCA_025175665.1 Cinchona pubescens
ATTAGATACATGGCTTAGTTAAGTGTCATTAGTACTTTCACTTGGTATTAATTGCTATAAAACTCCATAAAAATCAATATCCAAATCCGCTTATCAACAATTGCAAATATGGCATCACTAAGGCCTTTAGCCACTCTACTATTATTACCAAGGAAAATGACCGAAAAAAACACACACCAAGTATTCAACGAAGTAATTCTCAAAATGATCTAATATATGAAGCACTAAAAAGATATCTACTTGGCGTCATCTTAAGGCCATTAGCCAATCTACTTAAAAACTAAAATATCCCAAAATAAAATACTATATCTAGATGTGTATAAGAGAAGCCGTGCTACAATGCTTTACTAATAAGTGAAATAGTTCAGCATCATTAGCTTTTTCTGCAGAGCAACCCATGTACTAAGTGTACTGATTATCGCTTGTAATATCACTGTCAGACTATTGTGCATTACCAGTGACTATAAGTCCAATACCCTTGCAACTCGTTTCTTTCTTATTCATTGACTAGGGCATATATTACATATCCAAAAGGCATAGGAATATAATGTGCACTCTGAGGCAGTGGTGGTGGTGGCAGGCTAGGGTCTTTGCCTTGATGATATTTCTCATATTCTCGCACCATCCTATCGACATATTCCCAATTAATCCTGTACTTGGGATATGTCATAGGCTCTGCAGGATCAATGGGACAACCTGCCAATATGCACAAATGGTGAATTAGACTGGGACCCTAGAAAAATGCCTGCCCAAACCTTCCACTATCTAAAGACCCGTGCCCAATAAGGCTACCAATATTTACTAGTATCCCTATCATGAAACCATACACCAAGAGTACTTTGTCCCTTTGAATGAAACTTAAAGAGTTTGACCCCCGAATTCGGCAGCTAATGAAATAAAACCATAGTTTTGCCATCAGTGAAAGGCCATGACAAGCAAATCTCAACTCAGTATTGCTTGTAGTGCTCTGAATCCAATCAATATTGACATCACAAACGGCATTTTTAATCACATTCATGTCTTTCTCTTTGTCATTCAAAAGTGCCAAATATCGATCAAACTATGGAAGAATTGAGGTTCTATGTGTTCACCACCTCCAATAGGTTAGTCTATACCCCCTTTTCTACTTGTCCCCTTATCTACTTTTCTTTTTCGTGACCCCTCTCCTCTACCCCTAGCTCTTGCTCTCCTCTCAGCACTCCCATATACACCTCTTGTCGTTTTTCATAGCAATTATCAACCAATTATTCAAATAAGCACTAAGGAATTCCAAATTCACAGCCAAGAAAAATTCCACCAAATTCTCAGCAAAAGTTCACAATTTTCTCAATGATAATTCAATCAATTCAATCCACACCAACAATTCGGACAATTAAAGAATTCAGTACCACGTCTTGTGCAAATTTCTTGATGCAATAATTCTCGTCCCAAAATCACCCAATTGTTATAAAAAAATTCCCCAGTATAACTAATTCATAAACACTCAAAAATTGTCTTCAACAATTGGAAAAATTTCAACCACACAACTAAGGAAAGATATTACCAGATTGTTGCCTAAAAATTCCCCACAAACTTTGAGAGCAAATCGCTCTTTGATGTTCAACCTTTTGCAAGTAAACCCCAAGATAATCTCTCTTTGATGCTCCAAGAATGATGTAGAAAGATTGTGGTTGTTTATTATGAAGTTCGGAATGATTTTTAATGGAAGAAAATGGAAGAATTTGGAGGGTTAATGAAAGGGTTTCTCGGTTGAAAGAAGTTAAAGTTGAGAATATGAGCAAAAGAGAAGAAGAAGTCATATAAATCTAATATTTCGCTTGTATCAAGATCGCGATCTAGGTTTCGAAATAGCAATTTGTCTCAACATCGCGACTTCGATTTCTAGATTATGATCTCGACACAGGTGAAATTTTTTCCTTTGCAGATGTTCGAGTTTGATGTCGCGATTTGGGTTTCCAAATCGTGATTTGGCAGATTCATAATGGACCTCTATCATCCTGTTTCTTCAAGTCCATCTAGACAACCTACAAACACAAAATTAACAATTTAAGATGACAATTTCACTCATTCTTTAGCACAATTTATTCAATTGAATTATGACATATATTTTTAGTCTGTCTCTTATACACATCCAGATTACTAAAAGAGACTTCTTGAGAATCAACTTCAACTTGAAAATTTGTGTTTGTAAATTAAAAAGTTGGGTTGCCTCCCAAGAAGCGCTCTTTTATAGTCACTAGCTTGACTATGGCACGGGCCTTCATTCCAAGCACTTGAGGAAGGTCGGCCATCCTTTTCCTTTTGGTCTCCCAGAAAAGCTTGATGCTCACCACCTACAGCTTCGGTTGATTAAGAGGAAGCCTACCAAGCATGTGAGACCGGAGGAGCCAGGGCACTGCCTCAGAGTGCATCTTATATTCCTATGCCTTTTGGATATGTAATGAATGCCCTAGTCAATGAAGAAGAAAGAAACGAGTTTTTCTTTCAATGGACCTCTAGATCTTCTTTTATTTCCAACACTTGCTCGAATGAATTGTCTTGATCAACTTTTTTTTGTTCTACATTTGACCTAGATGTGAAAGAATTAAGAGATTGGTTAGCATATTTCTTCTAAAAAATGGGCATATTATCATTATATTGAAACACATCAAATTCAATTGAGTCATTTTCAACTTCTAAAACCAACTGCCCTTTGTTCACATCAATTAAAGCGTGGCGGTAGACAAGAATGGCCTCCCTAGAATCAATGGAATCTCACTCTCTTCACCCATATCTAGCGCCAAGAAATCAATGGGAAATATCACCTTTTCAACTTGAACAAGCACATCGGCCCTCCAACAAGCCATATGGTTTCCTCTCAGGTAAATCTTTCAATTGGAATGTGATATTAGTTGACTTGACATTGTTGATCCCTAATTTTTCATAGATGGTAGATGGCATAAGATTTATGCTTTACTCGTTTCTCCTAGCGTCTCTCCGCCAATATTCACCGGTATTGAGAAACTACTAGAATATTTGAGTTTAGGGGGTAACCTTCGATGAACAATGGCACTACACTTGGGATCAAGGCGTACTTTCTCATCGTTATCCCACTTTCACTTCCTTGCCAAAAGATCTTTCATGAAACGAGTATAGTTAGGCATCTTGGTGAGGATATCAATTAAAGGAATGTTGAATTATTCCTTATGAAGAAACAATAATTTCATATTGGACATTTCTGAAGGATACTATTCAACATCCGAACAAAAGCTGTCTCTTATACACATCTATCATTATCAATTACCTAAGACTTTTGTTCCTTACTTCCTCCTTCCACATTTTTCTACTCATTAGGTTCCACTAACTCTTTTCCACTCTTTAATGTTATGGCATTTCATTGCTCCTTTGGATTTGGAATAGTATCACTCAGAAATGTCCCAATAGGTCTTTCATTGTTCATTCTTACCAATTGACCTACTTGAATTTCCAAATTTCTTGTTGATGCTTTCCAATTCTCATAATCTCTCCTATGTTCTTCCTTTTCCTTTCTTTCCCTTTTTATTTCTCTTCTCCTTTAGTTCACTTCTCTTTTCCAACCATCTTCACCTATATTCTCTCTTGGAGCAAACTCCAGTGATAGAGGAGTAGGCTAAAAGAGAAAGAATTTGCATATTGGAAGGAGGTCGTGGTTGTTGGTATTGAAATGGAAGGTTAGGGAAGTTGATATGAATTGGTTTAAAAAAATTTGATGTGGTGGTTGATGGTGGTCGTTGATGAAGAACTTGAAACTTGATTGTGTTGGAAATTTTGAGGTAGGGGATTTGGCTTATAGGAAGGATTGTATTGATTATTGGTATTTCTCCATTAAAAGTAGGGATGATTTCTCCAAGAGGAATTATATGTATTCCCATAAACACTGAAGGAGTTCCTTAGTGGATATGATTGAGTCTCTTATACATATCTAGATGTGTATAAGAGACAGGCCTTAGGTCCACACCGAGATGTGTGAAAGAGATTGACTTTCCTCCGGTGTCTTGTAGGACATAGAACCATAGCTAGAGGTATCTATTATGGATTTCATCTCTTGCGTTAATCCATTGTAGAAGGTTTGAATTTGAAGCCATAATGGAATCTCATGATGAGGACATTTCCTTAGCAAATCTTTAAACTGCTCCCAAGGCTCTCTTAAGCTTTCACCGACATCTTGCTTAAAGGAGGTAATTTCATTCCACGATTTGGCGGCCCTTGAAGGTGGAAAATGTTTTGCCAAGAATTCTTGAGCAAGTTGGTTCCAAGTGGTAAACGTTCCTTGGGCGTGAGATTGAAGACAAGACTTTTCCCCATCCCTTAGAGAGAAAGGAAATACTCTAATTCTTACACAATCTGGGTGCGCTCCATTGAATTTAAACGCATCTAAAACCTCCTCAAAGTTCATTAGGTGTGCGTATGGATCTTCATTGGGACCATCCCCAAACATTGCATGAGCTTGTAGCATTTGTATCGAAGAGGACTCAAGGTCTCAAAATTGTTTGCTTACACGGGCATCCGTGCAATGCTAGAATTTGCCCCATCAAAACTTGGTAAAGCATATTCTCTCAACGGTCTTCCACATACTTGCACGCCATTCACGAGTTCTATAACCACCCATTCCTTTTTTATTGGCAACTTCTTCATCGTCATTGCCATTGTTCAAATTTCTTTGATTTTGATTCACATTCACCATTTTAATCCTCTCTTGCTCTTGTTGTACTCTTCTAAACTTCCGAATTTCCCTAAACACTTTTCTCTTTCTTCGTCCGAGTAAATAAATGGCCCTTTGTCTCTTCATACCATGCACTACAAAAGCAAAAACAATCAATTAATCCAAGTTTCATAGAGGATCAAACAATTATGCAAACAACATAACTGAAAAAACATGAACTAAGCTGTCTCTTAAACAAAAGTTCTAATGTGTACGAAGATAAAACGCACAATATTGCCAAATACCAAGGACATTCTCCGGCAATGGTGCCAAAAACTTCTAGATGTGTATAAGAGACAGCTCAAATATAGTCAATGCCCATAAACTAATCTACCAATTAAACTAAGAAAGCATGTAAACAAAGCAATTAAATGAAAAACCCATAAACTAATCTACTCTAATTAACAAATCTAAATTGTCAATTACCACTAAGAAAGCATAATTGAAGGAAACCCATTAACTAATCTAACAATTACGTTAAGAAATCATGCAAAGAGAGCAAATATATGAAAGTAGTTAGACTAATTAAAGTAAGAAAATATGAAATTAAAGTTTAACTAAAGGAGTTTTAACATAAACAAGGAACTTACCACTAAAAAGGTTCAATCTTTAGTTTGGAAATTGTGATTACAAGAAAGAGAAATCCTACTCTAATCTAATATAAGAAAACCCTCCCCAAATGGGAAGGAAAAGGAAGAAAATTACCATCTAATTTAGCCTACTCCTACTAGCTAAGTTATCCCTCAAATGAGGCTTAAAAAAGGTATATATAGTGCTAGGGTAGTGGAATAATTGTGCAACAAAAATCAGTGTCGAACAAAGTCATATTTTACTCTAGCCACCTCCAAATTGTGGTTTGGAAAATCCGTATCATTATTTGAACTGAAACTTCTGAAATGCAGTACTCCACAGTTTTGCATCGAAAATCTTCATCCAACAACCGATTGATGCACCATTTTTTTTCATGCAATCCTAATGCATAGGAGAAAATTATTAGCTATAAAAAATACATAAAATAACACCTAAATATATAAATAAAATTTTCACAAAAAAGGCCAAAAATTGAATTAAGGACAAACAAAGACGACCGAAAACTTAATTCCCAACGAAATTAAGTGAAATATACAACACATCTCTATACACAAGAACCTTATAAAGTATTATAATTAAGACCTAAATAAGTATTAAAACACGTATTACCACATTCTAACACATAAATGCAAAATAGACAGAAACACACACGAAAACACTAAAAATGCTCGAAACTAGTAGCGAAACCTTCAAGTTTAGGGTATATATAACTTTAGTTTCCTAGAGTTATAGTTATAGTTAGGTAACTTTTATGAAGTTACTTATATTTATAATTTTTACATTCTTATATAAGGATAACTATAACATAGTAATTTACTATCTTTTTTAGTTTCTTGAATATTCAAATAAAAAATTGTTATTTTTATAATTTTTTTTTCTCAAAATAGGCAAATGCTTCATCATTACCCATAGCATTTGAACATTTAGAAGTACATCTGAGCTATATAAGTTCGATATTTGAATATGATATTCTAATTTCATCTCATGATTCTATCTCAAAAAAGTCATGTGGATTCAAGGCTTATTGCTTTTCCAGACCTCCTATATTTTCCTCCCATAGGAATGCTTTCTTCCTTCAAATTCTCCCTTCAAGTGAGAATGATCCAATTTGAGTTATATTTATTGTCATTTTGATATACTCATACAAACACCTGCCTGCTTTTAGAAGGAGCATGCGTTTTCCATGTGTATGCTTCTTCCACATATCTTACTAAATAGATAAAAAAAAAAAAAAGGATTGATTTTGGTAAAGTTTGGTCTTGTAGTTCAACTATAGGTAATCAATGAATTCCTTATGTTAGTGGAAAGATGAATTTAGTCATATCATATTCACGTATCGAACTTATATAGCTCAGATCTACTTTAAATAACACATCTAGATGTGTATAAGAGACAGACCAACAACCATACCTAGCCACAGCTACAAGATCTTGTATACAATTTCATGTTGTGACAAGCATGTAGTTTTGCATGCGTAATATATGTTTTCATATCAAAATTATAGGCATAGATTTTTATTTTTTTTAACTAGAAAATAATGTCTTAAAAGGACAAATAATTAGGGATTCAAAAATCTTGCCGTCTCTATGGTTGTTATGAAGAACTACAATAGGAAGTATTAATAGTTTGTCATTGTAACTTGGGCACTTTTAAGAACTTGACTTCTTCATTCCTGAAATTATTGATAGTAAGATGGTCTCAATGTCAGGACATTAACCATTTGTAAGGAAATGATCTTATAATTCTAGATGTGTATAAGAGACCTTTATATCTATAAATATATATAGAATCATAGCTTATGCCTTGATCAAATTGACATCAAGGCAATCATATTATCATAATAGGAATTTTCAATTGATTTAAAATTTATTTAGGGCACTTTCTCATCAAGTAATCTGATCCAAAAGAAATCATATAATTATTCTTCACATGCCTTAAAGGAAAAGAAAGATGATTGTTATGGAAAAGAAGAAAATCAACTTGTTCATTTAGTTCCTCAGTTTAAGACACAAGATAATATTTTTTCAACTTTGTAGCCGATACACATTTGGGAATCTAAAGATATTTTCATCTCTACATTTTGGCTATGTTTTGGATCATCTTATATCCTTGTTTGCCTAATTTTCTTTCATTGCAAATTCAACCACCATTCTCATAATACTAGAAACACTACTTTTTGTTGTATTGTGGTCTTGGAGAATTTTATTCCTGACATCAATGTCCATCTCTGGATAATTGTAATTGCAAAATGTTTATTGTGACCACCTCCAAGGAAAAGAAAAAATTTCAAAACTCCATTTAGAAAGCAGTTGTAACAATGCCTGCTAAGATTGTGACAAGCATTAAGGATTTTATTATAATTATTTGTCAAATTGCCAAAAATTTATCTTGGATTTGAAATTTAGTGTGTATACAAGACAATCTTATTGGCTAAAAATTAAGAATATATATACATGCTAGAGCAGCAACTATCCATCAACTTTACCACATACAAGAGGTCTTCTTGATACTCCAACCTATAATTGACAACACCCAATAATGCAAATATAGCCATCAGGATCCTATATATATATATTCAGTAGGCTTCTCAATATAGTTAGTTTCAATGAAGTCGTTGTCAAAGAATGACAACTTCATGAAGACTGACTATATTTGAGAAGTGTACTGAATTATTTTCGAACGACTTCTCATGTGATCTCACCATTAGTAAATATTTTCCCAAACAATGTTGTCAAACATAAAGAAACTCATATAAAATAGGAAAACTTTATTGTTATTACTTGTGAAAGAAGGATTTGCAAGTCTCCTATTTTCATATAAATGTGATAACTTTTCGATGTCTAGTTAATGGCATCAACAACTAGAAGATTAGTTCAATTTAAACTTTGGCTATGGACTTTAAATCCATAAGTCATAATAAAACTTAAAATAAATCATACGTAGTATGAGCCTTTGTGTAGAATGAAAAACATTCATTTTTTTTCCTATTTTATTTCTTTGAGTTTTCCCATTGCGGCATAAATATTTGATGGAAAAGGTTTTTATTTAGTAAAAATTTAATTGTGTGAATTTTTTTTCACTAAATCCTAGCTTGTTCTGTCTTCATTTATCTCAAATTTATTATTTTTTGCTGCATACTTTATAGCCTAAAGTCAATATGTCATGTTTTCAGAAGTGGATCCAATTGTAGTACTCATTTCTCATTACTAATGAAGCTATCTAAATTACAATTTAGAATTATCATGTGCTATAAATATTAAGAAAAAAGTCATAGAAACATTTTTTAGCCCACAACTAACATGTGCAATTCAAGTGCTAGTTTTGGTTGAAACTTATTTATTTTTTTGAAATAATATAGTGGATAGAATATTGTAACTAAGATATAATCAATTACTGAAATATATAGACATCATGGATTGGTCTTTTTTTTTTTTTACAAACAGTTTACATTCCACACCGCCTCAATTTTGCTTCAAAAGAAATGTTACCTTTGTGTGTTTTTAATTGTGTCTTGACCCATCATTCTTAGAATAAGTTTGAATAGTCTATAACAGATTGTGTTAATTGAAAATCAAAAAGGACACATACGAACATACATGCATATATATATATATACACACATATAAATATATATATATATATATATATGTATATATTTAATAATATTAGTCTTTCACTATTAGCTGATTTTATAAAAATCATTGGCTTTTGAACAATTAAAATTATGATTATATCAAGAAAAATTAAATTCATATCAAATTCTAACTAAACTAGATATAGTCTCTTATATGCATTTACAATTGTTAGACAATAGATATTTTTAAGGAGATTAACATATAAATATTATAGAAACCATGTTGAAGTTGCACAATAATTGCACGAAAGATATCAATCACACCCTATTCTCATTAAAATAATAATTTTTTATTCGTACTAAGGAGAAAAATTATGAAAAGAAAAAATAATAATTCCCTCTTCCGGAAGGACTTTGACTCTATTTTGTATAATAGAAATGAATGAAACTACTGATTCTCACAATTGGAAGGGGAGAGAAGAAGTCCTTGTCATTTGTTTGAGTGTTTTAGTGCTTTTTATCTATAAAGCTTGTGTAATTAGGTCTATTATACTTGTAGCTGTGGCTAGGTATGGTTGTTGGTAATGGAACTTCATTTAGGGCCAAACCAAACTACAACAGCTTATAATTTTCTTTGTTCATGAAAAGCGCAACCTAATGAAGTTATTAGTATTCGGCTAATAAATTTGATATATCTAATTTGTTGTTTCACTTTTAAAACTTATGACACTATTGTGACTTTTGTTATTGACTGAACTAAATGATATCAATAGAATCTCAAATAGAGAGAAGTTTTTGTGGTTGGTTTCTTAGAGTTTGGTTTATATTTGTTGAAAAGTTTGGAGCTAATTCTCATGATCGTTTTCTATAATATCAATTATATTAACTAAGAGTCACACGAGTTTAATGCTAAAAATGTCTTCTAAATCCAGGTTCTAAAGATGTGGTTTAATAAGAAGTTAGATATCTATTGATTTCCCTCACTGTCTTCTAGATACATATCTGAAACCTATCTATTATTTCCTCTCTCAAAATCCCTCCTAAAAAATTCACTACCTCTAATTTGAATAACTGTCTCTTATACATTATTTTAGATGACAATAAAAGTTCCAAGATCATAGTGATTTACTGTTTAATGTTTGTTAAGCTTCAGATTCTTTTATGTCTCTTATACACATCTAAGAACTGAGTATTTTGGAGAAATGGGAAGTAATGCTTGGGATGACTTTTACTTTGACTAGGATACTAAAGATGAACTAGAAAATTTTGAAATACCATCTTGCGGAGCGAATTTACCAAATCCTTCTTGTGTGAGAGAAGCTTGTCTGCTTGTTCTTCAAATTCCAAGTTGATTCAGCATTTTGTAGGAATGGGATTCACAGAGAATATGTCTGAAAGTAGTAGAGGAAAATGGGAAAGGTAGTGCTGTGTCAAACATATTAGATGTGTTAAGCTCCTCACATACTCAGTTCTTGAAAACTATACTTAAGCAGAGAATCAGTGTATTGACTCTAATCATAGCCCTTCAGATTATTTGGAGAGCTATCTCTCCGACTTCTCAGATATAGAAAGCTAGTCTGATGACGAGGACAAGCAAAATACTGATACCATGTCAGAAAAGGAGAAAAAATTATAGTCCTTAGAAAAGAGCTTACATAACTGACAATTTTGGAATTTTTTCTTTTACCTATCTCTTATACATCTACAACTGTGTCAGCCAACGGTAGGGTTTGGTCTACTTACAGACGATTTTTTCAAAAATAGTGAGAAAAAAAACACTTCTAGAACAAGCAATGGGCCATCCTTTAATTTACTATAAGAATTTGGCACTAACTCTAAAAGGTGTATGAGATACAATTTCAATATTCTTGTATAATATACCACCAGAGTTTGTTGATTTTACAGATCCTGTTTTTGTTCACTAATAGATTTCATCTTCTACATTTATCGTACCCTTCATCATACATGAAACATTTCCAGTGACCAAGAGTTGGTGGCCCTAATGGGATACACGAACAAATGTAAACTGGCAAGGCCTTGTAATTTAAAGTGAACTAAATTGCAAGACAGGATTGTCAAGGCTATTGAGAATTAGATGGGGGGCCCACCTTCACATGTGTTGAAGTATGTCCTTGATCAATGCAAGAAGTGGAATTTGTTGGGGTAGCAAGGAACAAGGTTGCCCCTTCAGAGCCTAATGAGTTTGAATTGTTGTTAGGTTTTCCTAGGAATCAGATATACAATGGGAGGAGGGATGTGAAAGAAGGATAGATATAAATCGCTTGGCAACTCATTTTAGGTTAATATTGTAGTGTACAGAGACAGCATAAATGTTTTGTCACTCTACGTAGCTGTTGTCTTATAATTTTAGATGTGTATAAGAGACAGCAATTGCTATCAAATATGCAAGTAAGTTTCTATTGAAAATTCTGAGTCAATAGAAATATAGCTCGAAGTTGGTGGGAACAAATGAACCAAAAGGGAAATATACATATACTTTGGCAATGAATGTTAGATACAGACATTGTAGAGAGTTTAATGGGCTCAATTAGGGGTTTTGACCTTGTAGTTGGCCACCTCACAAATCTTTTTCTTTGTAATTCACAGCCTGTAGGGACAAAATGGAGGAAACAAGTCTTTCCTCTTCTATGATCATTTTCTCATTTCGGATGCATCAAGTCTATAATGCATA
This sequence comes from Cinchona pubescens, assembly GCA_025175665.1. Classification (NCBI taxonomy): domain Eukaryota; kingdom Viridiplantae; phylum Streptophyta; class Magnoliopsida; order Gentianales; family Rubiaceae; genus Cinchona; species Cinchona pubescens. Next base: position 11,578 of record JANKKI010000226.1, read on the forward strand.
GGGGATATTTGTAGTGGATTGCTAGGGTTAGATGTATATTTATACATGTTGACTTGTTAAAATCTTAGGCAATAGAAGAAATTACATTTCTTCTATTGTGAGACATCCATAATCAGATAGTTGAGCTTTAACTTGCTAGGTCATTGATCCATTTACAATGTATAACTTATTATTCAACCACATATGTATTAGCTCCCTTGAAATGCAATCTGGAATAAGAACTCTAGACTCTTAGTCTTCAATTTATTTCCAAATATATTTATGTATATATATATATAAAACTATTGAATCTCTGATAAAGCCTTGTATTTTATTTTGGAAGAAAAGCTGAAACAAAAAGAAATCCATTTTGAAAGGAAAAAGTGTATTTTGAGTACCAACTTTTAGTGTCTCTGATACACATCTAGATGTTTATAAGAGCTCTCTAGTCTTTATTTTGATCAGGATATCATTTAGAGAAGTTAAATGGTCCTATACTAAGAGTCTATAATTTACTTAAAAAGATTCCACTAATAAAAACTCCTTTGACTTAATTACTCTTGAAGTCATTCTTAAGAGATTTTTTTATATGAAAAAAGAAAAATTAGAACAAAATTTGAATTTGTTTTTTCACTGACCACGTAAAATTTGATTCAATTCTCATGATGTATATAGTCAACATGTAGAAAACCAAAGATGAAAAAAAAAATTCATACACATACATAAATATATATGTGTGTGTGGTTCCAAATAAGAATTATAATGTTTGATTTTGACATAATGTATGTTGATGTAAATTGACAAATTTTAATTAAATAAAGTATCTAATGGCTTAGTTAAAAATTAGTTAGTCTTTTATGAACCATCATAATGTGAGAAGATACACAGCACATATGTTGCTACAAAATTATCAAGTTTTTTCCTTAAATGAAAGTAAATTGTACACACAAAAAAATGTATTATGAATAAATAATTGTGTATGCAAAAAAATGAGCCCCTAATATAATATATGTTGATGTAAATTGTTAAATTTTAATTAATAGTATCTAATGGCTCCATTAAAAATTAGTTAGTCTTTTATGAACCTTCATAATGTGAGAAGGTGCACAGCACAAATGTTAACACATAATTATCAAGTTTTTTGTTTAAATGAAAGTAAATTGTACATTCAAATCATGTGTATGAATACCAAAGTGTATGTTAAAAATGGGCCCCTAATATGATATATGTGAATGCAGACACATCTCCACAAATAATTGGTTAATTATTGCACACATGCATTATACATTTTTGTTTGACCTAGGTACTTATGCAACTTTCAAAGTTTATAATAATTGTAAGGGAAAATCACCGAAATAGTCCTTCAACTTTTTAACTTTAGCCGAAATAGTCCCTCAACTTTTTTTGTAGCCAGACTGGTCCTTCAACTTTTATTTTTTAGTCAAGATAGTCCTTCCGCGGTGAAGACCACAAAAATCTCTTTCCTTTTTGATAAATTCTACATACACCCCCTAGGTTTAGTTATTTTTCACATTGGACTAATTTAAAAACAAAACTTAGTTGGTGATTTTTCATTAAAAAAAGGCCTAGTGGTTGACTGAGAAGATCCTTTCTTCAGTTGAAGTAGACCAAACCCTACCGTTGGCTATGGGAGAAGAGGGAAAAATTAGGATTTTAAGATTTTTTTTGGTAAAAAATAAAGTTTCATTTTTTTAAAAATTGTTTTGAAGTTTTTTTTTCACCCCTTCAAATTAATTTCTTTCTTATTTTTCCCATTTTAAACTATATAGGGGTTATGTAGAAAATAAGTAAACTTTAGGGGGTGTATGTGAAATTTATCAAAAAAAAAGAAAAAGATTTTTATGGTGGCTCCACCATAAAAGGACTTTCTTGGCTAAAAAATAAAAGTTGAAGGACTATTCTAGTAAAAAAAAGGTTGAGGGACTATTTTGGCTAAAGTAAAAAAGTTGAGGGACTATTTTGGTAATTTTCCCTAATTGTAACCAAAAAAAAAAGAAATTAGTAAATCATAGAAACTTTATGCATTCGCATTTCTTCGTATGGCATGTTTTTTTGATTGTCGATTCAATCATTTTGCTCTTTACTGTTTCCATTGAATTCAGGTTAATTTTCAATTTTTCTTCATATATTTTATTACATTATTATTTTAGTTCCAGACACATCTTTGTTAGTTGTAGATTATTCCATAAAAGGAAATGAATAGGAACTTGACAATTTTCATATCCAAGATATATATGATTCATAGTTATTAAAGATTCATATCCAATAAATTTTAATAGCTGAGGATCCATTTACTAAGGCTTTTAATTAAGCATGTAAAACAAAGAATCAGAATGACTAGATGAAAATTATCTATGACACGCTATATTTGTTAGAAATAACAATTTCTTTTGTTACTTTTTCTCTGCATCTGCTTGTTCACCAAACTAAATTCAAGAAAAGTTATAGTAACTAGTGTGAACTTACAGATTAAATCGTAAATAGCACGTTTCTTAGGAAAAAGCATGCTTTCGATTAGATCAATCAAGTGTCAACAGAGGCTGAGTTGTTGAAACTATGAAAGAAAGTAATGTAAAAGATCAAAGCAAAAAGGAAAAAAAAAGAAAAGAAAATGAATCAATAAAACAAACAATTCTTAAACTCTACATGTTATACTAATTTCTTTTATACCTTTGCTAATCATACAAGTTAAAATGGTAGATCACATTTGTCACAACAAACATGTGATCTAAAAAAGAATTAATGAAAAGTTAATGGGCAAAAATAAATTGAATCAATAATCAAGTAACAACCTTAAAATGAAATTTGTAAAGTCTTTACAAGTTAGTAATTAATTTTTTCCAGTAACAATTCTTTAAGTTAAAATGTCAGAAAATGATTATTGATACAAATGTGTTTCTTAGTGTGCTGTACATTATGTTTGCACATGTTTGGGTTTTCACACTAGTATAACATCTGCCCGTTCTTACTTGAAGATTAAAAATTAAAAAAGCTCCTAATAGAAGACATATAATTCTTCTATGTGTAAAAGCAATATTGTGAGTTTCAGCTACTTACAATTTAAAAGTTATCTTGTTTAAGACTTCAGAACAATAAACATTCTAATACTACATGATTCGTGATAAAAAATCACCACATATTATTAAAAATGTGTCATCCATGTTAATATTGCTATTAAGGAAACTAAATGCCATTATCTAAAGTTGGTAGTCCTTCAAACACCACCTATAAAAAGAAGGGTTAATTAATAAATCCCGAACTCACACCTCAGTTGCACGTTGTCTCGTGAATCTAAACAATAAACACTTTGCTTATTCTAAAATATTTCCTAATATAAATAAATATATACATCCTGTCTCTTATGAATATTTACATTTGTCTCTTATATTCATCAAAAGATGTGTATAACAATGTTAGTATCTATTTATTAAGGAAGTATCTGTATATAGTTATTATCCCTATATATATCTACTATTCCTAACACTTCAATTCCAAGGGTAGTTCATTCCATAACAGCCTTTGGTATCATCAAAAATGGAATCAAAGATAGATTTGCTTGGATCATTCACAGCAGCCTTAAAAGAGGTGGTTGACCATGCTTCGGCCCGAATGGAGGAGTCATCTACTGACACAAATTGGTGTTCCAGTTTTGTGCAAATACAACCATGTGTCAAGGAACCACACTGTTGACTTAGTCATCTACTGGTGGAAAATTATGAGTCAAACGGGATACAATCCACAAGACAATTTAGTCATGTCTAACTATAGCAGTCTATGCATTGCCGTATAGCCAAAATTAACTTGCAATAACAGAAGACATTGCATCACAGGAAGATGAAAATGAAGTGTATATATAACCGCATTCATAAGAATGGAGTTTGTAAGAAATCTCACTCTTTGAGCTTTGGTATAATACTGCTTTCTGTTATCAGTGGCAGGCACAATTCTGTCTCCCATTGCCTTTTTAATAGATGGGCAAATTAAGTCGAACCAAGCTTGTGGCATCCACATCACTAAGCTTTTTACGGATTTTCATCCAAGAGCATAGTATCCTTGATGATCTGTCTCACTAGTATCCTAAAAATGTTTCTCACCACCCATACCCATGAACACTTAAACGAATGGGCCAACAATTTAGTAGCATTATACTACTAAATGAAAGCCCAGAGCACCAACTAAGACAAGTTCAGACAGGCAAAAACATAACCCACAAACTGGCTTCTAAAATGGAATAGAAGTATATTTTCTCTTATTTGATTACCAACTTTTCCATTTTCTTTGCCGGTTTGTGGGTTATGTTTTTCCTAAGAATTGGTCACATTCAGCTTTCAAGTTTCACCAACTTTTACACAGATTCGTTAACTTCCTCCAAGGACCATTTTTTCTGTTTTTCTTCGTGACAGGTCCTCACATTAAATGTGTATACACTCACTTAGGTGTAGTAAACATTTAAGATGTCACATTATTTGAGTTGTCTTTAAAAACATCTAGATGTGTATAAGAGAAATTATTAATAAGCAATTTCATCATTGGAAGCTGGAGCTTGATGGAAAATCAAAAAAGGAAGGGAGTTTGTTGAAAAGGCACTTCGTTCTGCCGTCGCTAGTATTTGCCACTAAGGATTAGACAATCTCATAATTATTATGTTGTTGTTGGGACTTCCTATAGAAGTGAGCTAAGTTTTGTTTGGAATCCACACCATAAAGCTTTCGTGCTACTGTATTGTAAGTGATGGTCGGCTCAACAAAAGTGTCAAAAGTGAACCAGAGGCGAGAACTCAAATTGGATTTGTATATTTCAGCTACCCATTTATCGCAGTTGTGTTGCCTAATTCCTTTATAACTGCACATAATAACCATACGAGTAGTATAATGTATAGTTACCTATAAGGAGTTTTGAAATTTTTTTCTTTTTCTTCGAAGCGGTCACAATAAATATTTTGCAATAACACTTAATTCAAAGAACATTGATATAAGTAGCAGAATTCTCCAAATCTACAATACAAGATAAGAAGGATACAAGAGGATCCAAAACACTGACAAAATGTAGAGTTGGCAGTACAACACTTTTAGATTCCCAATGTATTGCAGCTACAAAATTAGAGAAATAGAAATATAATAAATAACATCTTAACGCCTAAATTGAGGGACTAAATCAACAACTTGTAGTTCTTCTTTTCCCCAGATGCATTGTCTAACTCTTTTATAAGTACACATAATAACTATACATGTACAATAATATATAGTAACTTAAATGGAGTTTCGAAATATTTTGTTTTGTTTTCCATGGAAGTGGTAATGATAAATGTTTTGCAATATCATTTAATCCAAAGGATATTACTATATGCGGCAAAATTCTCCGAGACTACAACACAAGAAAAAATAAGTGTTTCTAGTGCTACGAGATTGGTGCCTGAATATGCCATGAACGAAAATGAGGCAAAGAAGGATACAAGAGGATCAAAAAGACAGACAAAATGTAGAGATGGAAATATCTTTTAGTTGAGTTTGGGAGTTTAGGAAGGAAGAGAAAGTTTTAATGAGGACGGAAAAGAAGGGAAAAGAATGTTTCTTCCAAGTTGCTTGGGAGTTTTGAAAGAAAAATTTCATTAATATAAGTTTTTTTACAAAGTGACCCATTTTTCATATTTTTATATTATGTCTTGTAAAACAAATATGATATTTCATTAAAACCTGTCTCTTATACACATCTAGATGTGTATAAGAGACAGGAGTACATACTTAGTGACGTCATTTGGTCATCACAATCTTCTTATATATAGGGATAATTTCCATCCACTTAGAACTTCCAAATAAAGGAAAAACTCTAACTTTTCCTTCCTTTCTCTTCTCTTCTCTCCATTTCTTTCCATTTTCTTCCATTTTGTTTGATTCCAAATGTGTAGGCACTACAAAATTGAAGAAATAGAAATATAATAAAAAAATTATCTAAATTCCTAAATTGTAAGACTAAATCAACAACTCAACTTTGTTCTTTTCCACAATAATCATCTTCTTGTTTTGAGGGCTTAATTATACGATTTATTTCAGATCAAACTACTTGAGCAAGCACCGTAACTAAATTTTAAATCAATTGAAAATCCCTATCAAGAGAATAAGATTACTCACTGTCAATTTCACCAAGCCATATTCTATGATTTGATACATCAATACTGTTAAAGCCTATAAAATAAATAAGGCTGTTCTAAATGTCTTAGTGCACATCTAGATTTATATAAGAGACAGTCACAAGGTGACTACACTTACTTGTCTTGTAGTGTGATCTTGGAGAATGAAATTTGACTCAGTAGAGAGCAAAAGTTACCATAAAAACTATTGATACTAGCCTATTGCAATTCTTTATAACAACCACAATGACTACAAGATCTCCGAAACCATAATTACTCGCTCTATTAAGACATTATTTTCATGTAACAAAAAAATGTAAAACTTTAATTTTGAGTTGAAAAACATTATATTGTGCTTGTAATTATACTTGCCCATGCTCACAACATGAACAAAATTTTGGTATGAAACTTTTAAATCTGTGATCATAGAAAAAACAAGCAAGAAGAAAAATAGAAGCCAGAAGTTTTTGGCTAATTAAAAGGTGGAGCAAACATAGTACCGACATCTATGTTTATTCAAGAATATGCCATTTCACCAACATAATAAATTCCATCATTACCTATAGCTGAATTACAAAACCAAACTCTACCAAAACCAACTCTTTCTTATCTTCTTTAGCTTGGATAAGCTAAAGATCTTAGATACATTTGAAGAAAGCACTTGCTCCTGTATCTTGGTCAACTTTTTTTTGTGTATACCAAAATGGCGATTATGTGACTTAAATTGGCTCCTTCTTATTTGAAGTGAGAATTTGAATGAAAAAGATACATCCAATGAAAAAAATATGGAAAATTTGGAAAAGCCAGCTTTGAGTCTATGTGAGATATTGTAATTTATTACATCTAGATGTATATCTAAATTACATAAGAAACATTAAAATCAAATATAACTTAAATGATTCAGATGTACTTGCAATTGTTTAAATGTAATGGGTAATAATGAAGAATTTAGCTATCTCGAGGGAAAGTTATCATAATTAAGAATACAAACTATAAACTTCTAATATTACGGGAATTGAACAATTCGTGATAAAATACATATGGTTATTAGCATAAATTATTAAAATGTGTCATCGATGTTAATATTACTATTAAAGAAATTGAAACATGAATGTCCAAAGTTTAATATCCTTTCAATGTTATAAGAGACAATTTTATATACACATTGTTGCAATACATGTAGTATAAGAAACCAGTTATACACATCTAGATGTGTATACACTTTGCCCTCTAAAAGAGTAATTCCTTAATACAAGTAAATATAAAAGAATGGTATGAATATTTATTTTGACAAAAACAATCCCCAAAAAATTGTGGACAAAGTTACTTTCCATTTGTTTGGAAAGTACATGTTTTATAATATGTCATATAGTTATTATCCTTAAATATCTACTACTCCTAGCACTTCAATTCTAAGGGTAGTTCATTCCACCTCTACTTTTGTAGCTGTATATTCAAGAGTCTCTACTAAATTTTTACCTGGATCACTATATATTATTGTACATGTATAGTTATTATGCTGTCTCTTATACACATCTAGATGTGTATAAGAGACAGATTGATAACCAAAACTCTTGACTTCTGTCTCTGCTGCATTTCTCGCTTTTAACCACGACCATATTATTAATTGTTGTTGTTGTTGTTGTCGTAGTTGACTCAAGAATTCGAATTTGTTGAATTGGTCTCAAAAAATGTCCCTTCATTGATATTATTGGTTTGAAACTTTGGTGAGAAGTTGGAGTTTTTGCCGCCGCTGGTATACGCAACTAAGGAGCACATAGCTGGATAATTGTTATATTACTATTGGGACCTTTTGTAAACATGAGGTAAGTTGAGTTTGGCATTTGCACCGTAAAGCTCTTGTGGTACTACATCTTAAGATGATATGCCGCCTCACACGAACTGTCAAAAATTTTTAACTAGAGGGTGAACCCTAATTGGATTTGCATATTTCAACTACTCATTTACGCCAGGTGCATTGCCTAACTCTTGTATTAGTACACATAATAACTATATGTGTTGTATAATATAAGTTACCCAAAACGGATTTTTGAAAAGTTTTTCTTTTCCTTGGAAGTGGTCACCATTAATATTCTCGCAACAACATTTAATCCTAAGGAGATTATCGTAAGCGATAAAATTCTCCAAGACCACACCACAAGACAAGTAAGTGTTGTTGGTGTTACGAGATCGATGGCTGAATTTGCAATGAACGAAAACTAGGCAAAGAAGGATACAAGAGTATCTATATCGATCCGACATCTAGATCTTGTCAATATCTGTTACAAGAAAATAGATTTTTAGTCACCATGGCTTTTCAAGTTATCAGAAAAAGTTTTTAGTCGTCACTAAAATTTTATTAGAGACGACGATTTGCTCGTCATGTGCGTGGCTAAAGGCTCGATGCTAAAGCCTTATAGTCTTTGGTAAGGCCTGTCTCTTATACACATCTCGTGTGTTGATTGACGAAGGAATGTCGTCACAAAACTAGTGATGAGTATACGATAGACACAAAAGGCACTAAAAAATGGTAACTAAATATGGCACGTCGTCACTAAATGCTATATTTTGTGACGACATTTTGTGATGACCAAATGACGTCACTAAGTATGTACTCGGTCAACGCATTTAGTGACAATATTTTGTGACAACTTGTGACGACGGTCGTCACTAAACAAGCATTCGGTTAATATAATTAGTTACGACATTTGTGATGACAGGAGAGGAGTGACTACATATGTAGTCACTCCTCTATATATCTTATACACATCTAGAAGTAGTCACTAAATGTATGTTTGATCAACACATTTAGTGACGACTTTCTTAACTTTTGTGACAAGTGAAGTTGGTCACAAGTTTTTCAGACACAGTAAGCAATTTTCCTTGGAAATTTAATTACTAACAATGCCAAAACCAAAAAAACACATTGACATTTTACTAAAATCCAATTATAAAACTAAACTTATCACTTGCAAAATAGGATTTCATTGTCATAATTACAGAGGAACAACATAATGACAGTCCAACAGCATAAAAGCTGCCAAATAACTATAATAGTCAAGTATTTATAAGTTCCAACACCTACTAGATTACAATATCCATGTCTTCAAATATAAGTAACATAAATTCAGCAGTACAAAAGAGCCAAACAAGGACTGCAACATCAAAAGCATGGGCAAGAAAAAATTACACTTCTTCCCAAATAAGCTTGCTTGTCGGTGAGCTTCACTGCAAGATGAATCACAAGGAAAAAAGAAAATACGTTAATTAACAAATTTATTAGGTCGATTAACGTATGACAACTGGACTTATTAAACAAATACCAAAGAAATTCAATAAATATTTGTTGAATATGTTAAACATAAGGAAAACAAAAATGATAGGCAACCAAGACAGATAAGGAACTTCTTTTTATGAGACGGACAAAAATAAGCCTAATTTTTCTTCAATTGTCTAGTATACACAAGCATAATGACAAGCGCATAATGCTGCAAAAATATGCTGAATTACAGTTACTTTATCTAGCTATGGAAGAAAAGATGAAGGGATGAAACAAAAACCAAATAACAAGCAAGAATTCCAGTTAGCTAATATATATACACAAACATATACACAGGAGTTGAGAGCATAATAAAGCATATTCTAAGTGTGGTAAATTAAGCAAGATTTCTGACAACAAAAGACTTTGGTAACCCAAAAACCACAAGATTGGACCCAAAGCTCAAAGAAATGAACTAAGTGCCACCCGCACAAGATTGACCCAAACCAAGTTTTTTTTTTTCCTTTCCACAAACCAATCGAAGATCAAAAAGATTACACTAGTTATGCGTTTGGATGGATATCAAGCAAAAAGTTGACCACTTTTTTTTCAAACCGTAATATGTCACAAAGATTAATGAGACTTTAAACCATGATATCTGCAGCAACTAGATACTAGTAAAGTCTAGGATGCCTTGTCAAAACCAAACCACGACCATAACATCATCTAGCATTTAAACAAAGTCAGTAACATGAAAAACAATACAAACATCAACTGCATTTTATCGCAAGACTTGAAACCAAAGAATTAACTATATTACAGTAGTCATAGCATACCAGTAGTCTTATCTGTTATTTGAAATCATTTGATTGTCTACGGTTTTCGTACTGTCTTCATTGTTATTTCAAATCTTTTGGCAACTACAACATGCTATGAATCCTTAATTCCTATTGTCGCTAATCAAGCCCCAATTAACCTTCATAGCTAAGAATCAACGAATTGAATTTACCCATTTTAGATAATCTATCACAGGGATTCAAATAAACCCTTCTAATTCTCATAAAGCAAGAAAACGTCACTCGCTAAAAATTCAGTCTAGTGAGAATTTGGGGCATGTATATCCAAAAGTCCCACTGACGACGACATTCAGATTGCAAACACAATACAAGCGAATTTAGTTGCATCAAACATGAGATGAAACTTTGAAACAATCATCAGCATCTACAGCCAATCTTATTGCATTTTTTTCTCGAGCAATTTTTTTCTAAATTATTAAATTTTATTCTCAACTAGACTCAATTAATTTCAAATTTGATTAAAAAAATGAAAAAAATCCTGAAAAATTAGACATTCGGCAAAAAAAATTTTAAAAAAAATAGCAATAATCAAACGTGTAAAATAATGGATAATAAACTAGTAATTCTAAAAAAGAAAAAATAGTAAATAGAAACATAAATGGAGATGCTGGATGTGTGTCGGATCTAGTTGTCAATACATAAGAGATGGATTAAAGAATTGCCCTTTGACGCACATTCTTTAATCCACATAAGAACAGCATCTGTCATCTTAGGTACAACATCTAGATGCCGTATTGGAGATTGCTTATTATTACATCCTCTATGTGTGATAAGTGACAGACTATATAGTATATAGATCATAAAAGGATTAAAGCAAATATCATCGAAGTTAACAATGCAACTTTTAGAAACATATAGATGCCATGGATTGACTGTAAATTAATATCAAGTCCCATGTGTCCACCACTTGCACAAGCATCAAACTGTTGAGTAATGAGATCATAGCTGCCTCCTATACCATAATAAGATAACAAAATAAGCTCAATGTGCGGTCAAAGGCGATTGCAATCTCATCCACCTACTGGCCAATGGCTCAATCATTCACCTTGCAAGCAAATGTTACGACAAGTGGCAATTTTAATAAAATTCATACCAAGACAAAGAAATATATATTACGATGGTATTTGAAAAGCATTACAAATCCGAATGTGAGTGTCACTAAAAACACTCATTCAGTGACGACTTTGAATTGTCGTCACCTTAAGAACAAAAGGTGCTCATTATACATAGGAAAGTAGCTCACCTAAGAGACATTGCAAACTTTTCGCCACATCTAATCTGTCACAGTAAGATTTTCTATAGGACAATCACCATTGCCATCTCTGGCATTAAGATTTCACTTTTTATTTTCCGCATGTCATGTAATTTCTGCATTCTTCCATGAATTGCAGACAAGCATTATTTCCTTGAGAGAACTGAAGACAGTTTGAGAATTCTCGAACCATATCATGACATATCTTGTGGAACAGGTGGAAGCAGAAACACTAGAATCCTGAGATAAGGTAGATCCATTTCATAACCAAGAAAATAAAAAGGAAAATTAATAGCCAGAGATGGCAATGGTGAAGTCTATATGATATGACAAAGCATCTAGCAGACTGTGAAATTTACAATTAAATGCGCTTATTAAATCTATAATTCAAATATTGAAATACACATCTTTTAAATTAGATAAGAACTTCAAAATACCAACATTTATAGAGTATAAGAATTTACTATGTTTATGGTAAACATATATAGTCTTTCATCACAAAAAAAAAAAAAAAAAGGGGTCAACAAAATGAGAGATAAAATGAAGTTTAGCTGATATATTATCAAACCAAAATTTTTAACTACTACCTCTAAGCAGCTAGATTGTGACAACTAGGCCACGGAAAGACCACACTTATGAAAGCCCATTTTGTCCCAATCTTGCAACACAATAATTCTTCAAGCTTGTCTCTCAACACATTGAACTTCATGTGTATAAATGAATTTATTATGCAAGAAATTTCAAAATAAATTTTTCAAACAATATACACTCCTCAAACTAAAATCTCAAGTCAACCTTCTCTCCTATGAGACAAAAAACCAACTAATCTTTCTTGAACAAAGCACCAATTACTACTCCACTTAATCATCAAACTATATTTCTCACATAAATAAATGTAAATTCAGAAACCCTTTTAAGAATAGACCAATCACAAGTATATTCAGAAATACCTAATTACATTTCAAAAAAAAATCTCAATTACATCATCATCGATTCAAGATAGTCCCAAAATCTCACAAATAAGAATATTTTTTCACCATACACAGATAAGAAACCCAAATCCAAACAAAAAAAAAAAAACACACACACACACACAACCAAAAATCCTTTAACATTTCAATTCAAAAAAGTACCTCATGCAGTTATTAATGTTTCTTCTATTATTGCAATTGAATAATCCTATCATCATCAAACTAGAGATCTGAGTCAAATAAGAAAGAAAAAATATTAGAAACATAGCAGGAAAAAAACATTAAAAGAAAAAGAAAACTCAATCACAGAGCTAGAAACATGTATGATTCAAAAGAAATGTAGTACTGATGTTGTTTTGGTGACCGAGCATGCTAGAGTATCATCGAGGTTCCACTTATTCTCACCTTCTCCTCTTTCTCTTCGGTTCTTTCCGCTACGGTAGTAGCAGGAGGACCTTCGCCTTTCATTTTAGATCGGACTGATCCATTTGCTATTTTTGTCTTTGCTTTGACTAAATATATGCATATGAGTGAAATTTATACAAATAGCTCTTAAAGTTTGTGTTTTGGAGCAATGCTAAATAATATAACCATCTAGTAAAGAATTAGTATCAAAATCCAGTATTAATCCTTTTATGATCTATATACTATATAGTATCAAATGGTTACATATCTTTAAGCAAACATGTAAGATTGACTCTATAACTTCTTACGGTGCACTATTTCCAACTGAAGAGCACATGTTAAAGAATTTATGGACACAATCATATGTTTTCAAAGTTAGTGCATTCATGTTGTCTAGTTGTATTGCTTTACATACAAGATTTTTTGATTCTTTAAAATTCATAATCTTCTTAATATATTTAAAATTGACATGTAAATGGAAGTACCCAATGTCTATAAGCAGATTACTCAAAAGTTCTTTTGACGTTTGTAAATTGAAATGCTTTTTTATTTGGCCTAATCCTTTATGCATGTAAGTCAATTATAAGAATAGTGAGATTTTGACATTAAAGTTTTCTACATAAAAACAAAAGGAAAAACAAAATTTAAGAAAACCAACAAATTCTCCACCTGCTAATCATCTTGAAGCCTATAAAAGAATTGATAACAAATATTGATATCTCCATCAAATGCTACTACTTCAAATTACTACTTAATTAAAAAGATACGATGAGATAGAAAATGCTAATGTTCATAGAGATTTTTTTAAAATCTCTATTTTATGACTTAAAAGAGCCAAAATTCTTAAGGTTGTGATAGAATCTAAAGTAATGTGTAGTGAATTAAAAAAGTTTATTAGGCACAGGGGCATAACTTGTACCTGTAGACCTTATCTCTGACTTCTTTTAGGTCTCCATTTGTAAACACTAACCCCATATTTCCCTACACAATATGGAGAAGAAATATTTTCTGAATTTCGTTCTAAATATTTTCTGAATTTCGTTCTAAATTTTCCCTACACAAGGCATTTCAACCCAACTCAAAAGGCATAACTAACTTAATCAAAACATAAGCATTTCAAGTTCCAATCAAAACTAACACATTAAAGAAAAAATAAAAACGGAAAAACAAAAGCACCAATGGAGTAATCAAATGTGAAAAAAAAAAAAATGAAGAAGTTAGAAAATTTCTGAAGAAGAAGATTACCTAAATATCTAGATCTTATACAGAAACGATTTCGTTATGCATATGGAAAATGCGCTTATCTGGCAGAACGCTTCGCAGCTTCGAGAAGGACGGATCCTAAATTGAGAGCGCGATCGATCAAATCGGACTTGTCGGAATCGGAGGCTCGGGAATCGAGGAGACGGTCGAAGGAAAGATCCAGAGAAAAAGCGGAGGAATCCGAGAGAGCTAAAAGAGATTCCAAGCGAATCTCCTATTCTTAGGGTTTCCAATTTCTGCCCTAGGAATAGGAGGATGATTGGGGAAATTGGTAGGGCTAGGGTTGACAGATTTACAAGGGCGCTTAAGCTTTGGTCACACCGCAACAAAGGAGCAATGATGAGCAGAGAGGTGGAGATTAGTATCCACATCTAGATGTGTATAAGAGACAGCTCAAGAGCCTCAAATCTTTGTCAATACAAAGTCCCCTCCAAAATCACAAATATTGACCTGTCTCTTATACACATCTAGATGTGTATAAGAGAGAATTCAAGGGTGGAACTGGGGCAATAATGATAACTTCACAAGACATGTTATAATAATTTAATATATTCGAAGAAATTAATTACGAATTTTGGTTACCAAAATTCTATAAATATATCAATATATTAAATTATCTATCACATTTTAGATGAAGTTATTTTATATCAGTTAACCATAGTGATCTTATCTGAGGATGCTGTCAAAAATACACATTATTTGTGAGATTAAGAGATTATTTGAATGGATTTATACACTTCTCTAGTGCATGACAAAAATAAATGACTTGGGATTAATTTTCTTTAAGATGTAGGGAAAAGATCATAAACATTAGAGTGTTATCATCAAATTAACAAAATTTAATTTTCTCATTATAATTTTTAAATTTACCAAATTACGCTACATCATTTCGAATCTACAAAATTGCCCTGCATCTATCCACTTTGGCTACAACGTGCAAACATAAGTCATCTAAATAGGCTATTTCTCTCATACATGCATGGGCTACTACATTGAACTAGCAACAAATTATTTGAGCCTTTTTTTTTATACATAGTTGGGCTTTCGACTTAGAATTAATTTTCTTGTTAGATAAGCATCCAATAAGGTAGCTCAATTAACCTTTTCCACATCATTTGGACTATGATAGATTATTACATTGACTATCTCTTATACACATCTACATGTGTAACACAATATACGAGACATTTTTAATAATCATGTGTATATCAGACATAGTCCAAATGATGTGGAATTTGTTGGATGTAGAGTTTACCTTAATAATGTGCTATTTATAATGTTCTTATACACATCTTAAATGCTATATGATATACAATCTAAATTTTTATTTTCCTTTAATTCAGTATTTATTTTATTATTTTCATTTAAAATAAGATATCTAAATTCTTTCATTCATGTAATCCAACATTAATATCTAAAAAATAATTACACAAACTAGCTAACTTTTTCAACACAATCCAGCTTTAAACCCACATAGAAAAATCTTTAAACATTTACCTTCTATATGTAAAGTCAACATTGACGATCAAAACTGATAACTAATACTAAAAGTATCAGTGACGAAGAATAATCGTCACTAAATCCTAGAATACTTTCATCACTAACACTGAAAATATTAGTGAGGACGAGACATCATCACTAAATCCTAAAACACATTCGTCACTAATACTGAAAATATTAGTGACGACAAAACATTGTTATACACATCTACCTGTCTCTAAGAGACAGACATCTAGATCGTGTATAAGAGACTAGGTATTAAGAGACAGGACCTACACTTTGATCCCTGTCTCTTATACACATCTAGATGTGTATAAGAGACAGGTGATAGAGACAACGACACTCATTCTTAATATCATAGAGGGCATAAGCGATGATCAAGTATATTAATAATATTAAAGTCTTCCAAATAGAACTAGAAATTCTGCACACATTTCCTACGTAAATCGAAACATAAAGATGATAGGTAGAGACCATCTTGCTTGAAATTGTTGCACTTATATATATCCTACTAAATCACTCAAGAAATAGTTGATTTCAGCGGAGTTCGGTTTTATAGTTCAACTATAGGTGTTGAAAGAATTCTTAAAACCGAAGGAGCCTTCTACGTCATTAGAAATACCTATAGTCTGTCTCTTATACACATCTAGATGTCTAAGAATTTACTAGACCAATAAAGTGTATAAAGAAAAGAGTTTAGAATTGGATACATTTCCTTATTAGGGCTTGAATTTTCCTCGATGAGACCTAAAAGAAGATGTGTACTAAGATTTCATGCTATAAATTCCTTCACGTTGTGACATGTATGTAATTTTGCAAGTGAAATATATATTTTCATATCAAAGTTATAACATTATATTTTTTGTTACCTATAACTAATGTCTTAAAAGGACAAATAATTAGGTTTCAAAGATCTTATCATCATCTAGTTGTTAAGAAGATACATCAATAAGATGTAGTAGTAGTTTGTGACTGTAACTTGGCCTCTTTTAAGGAAATTGACTCCTTTATGCAAAAATTGCAAGTAAGTTGGTCTCTAACTATCATCTTTGTGCTTTGGTTTACTGAGGAAATGTATGCAAAATTTTAAACTCTTTTTAAAAGACTTTAATGGTATTAATGTATTGAATCATAGCTTATTCCTTGATCTAAATTGATATAAAATTATCTTATTCCCTTAACAAGAGTGTTGAATTTGATGTGTTTGTCATTCTAATGTTGTATGAAGAACTATGCTTGAAAATGGGATTCCTGAAATTGTTGTCGGCTAATTCAAGATGCAATTTGTGTGGAACTCCAATGCTTAAGAAAACTTATGCATATTCTTGGTGTTTTGGAATTCAGATATCTCCGATCCGAATCCGAATCTAGTCAGATCCGGAGAGGGGTCTACGTGTTTAAGACCCGTCAGATAATCAAAACCCCTTCCAATATACACTAGCCCATAAGATGTGATTACAACCATTAATGTTAAGATAATCAAAATTTTTCTAGGGTATGCTGGATTTTACAAACATTTTATAAGAAAATTTTCCCTTATTGCTAAACCCTTTGTAAGTTGTTGCAAAAAGATGTGGTTAAACATATTTGAATGCATTTGAGGCTCTTGAGAAGGCACTAATGACACTTCCACTATGTGTTTGTTGTGCTAATAAGTGATATCAAAATCCTAAACTATGATCTTGAGGTGTTCTAAAGATTGAAGAAAAAAAAATTGTTGGAGTCCTCGAATATTGAAAATTAAACTACGAAATATTGGTTTTGGGGTACTCAGTTTTTGACAATTTGAGTGTTAAAAAAATCAACCCTAATTGGGACAGAAACCTAAACAAAAGGATCTTGTAAAGAATATATTTTATGCATATGATAGGCCAATGATCGAAAAAAAATCCTAACAAGTTGATTCACAAAATTTAGATTTTGATACCAATTGTCATGAAATTCATGGAGGTTGACAAAAAGAAAAAGTGTGTGACGAGGACTATTCATCCAAATGCGTGAATTACTCAAAAAATTGAAGATGGAAATTAATTCAAATTCCATGGTGCTAAAACTACAGTTTAGACAAACTTCAAAGTCTTCAATCGAATATCCACTCAGTATTAGTGCTGTCTCTTATACACATCTAGATGTTTCCATGAAGAGTTTGGTTTAAGAAAGGCATTGTTGACATAGTTAAACCAAACTCCTATCAATTAGAAATTACGTAAAAGTTAAAATTTAGTAGTTTAGTTATTAGAGAAATTTAGTTTCCTGTCAGGATTACATTTAGATATTCTCAATGTAATTGAATTTCTTGGTAGTCAAGTTTGTTATGAATAGAGGGTCTATTAGTTTATTCAATTGAAAAGCGTTGAGCAGAGAGTTTAGAATAAGAAATTGAAGAGCAGAGAAGGCTATTATACCATGGATTTATGCAGATCTCTTGTAAATCTTCCTCTTCTCCTACATATATTAATATCTGATAAATAAATTTATCTTCTACTGTTTATTTTTTTGTGCTAATAAGTGAAAACAGTCACCTGTAGGAGTCAAAATTAAAAAATAATCTAAAAAAGTCAAGAGCCTTGCTAAGCACCATGAACAAAGCCGTAAAGAATTTTAATAATAATTCACAATTCAAGTCAAAAGTTTGATGCCACAAAAATCTTATACACATCTAGATGTGTATAAGAGACAGGTTCTAAATAAAACTCAAGTACTAAATTCTAATTTAATCTAAACTCTTAAATTTATATAGGTTTGGTTTAATATACCAATATAACCTCCCTTAGACCAAACCTTCCGCGAAATCTAATCGGATGCCATCTCAAACTACAATCTCTAAGCAAAATTTTGTTGCCTTATAAACAGTATGCAACTCTCACTTGTGGTTAGTCTTCTTCCTTGTCTCTATCACTGGTGGATTAATCTTGTACCTCACATACAATTTTTCTATCAATTCTTTTCGATCAAAGAATTTATCTATACTAACCTTTTTATTCGCTAATGAATGGACTTTCTCTTATATCCCCTTCAACATTATTTTATAACAACAGTTTTACACAAATTCTTAATTTTTTTTCTTCTTCGCTTTTTTGGCCTCTCTTTGCTTGTATCTCGATCTTAAACTCCTCAATAGATGTGTATTAACACGATCTTTTTTTCAATCGTTGTCTAACTCACGACAGGATCCCTCGTTTTAGATATCTATCCAAAACACCAATATAATAATTACGACAGAATCCCTCTATTTAGATCACTGTAAATCTAGGGTCAATTTCATTACACTCCAATTGTCAAACGAGTACTCCAAGACCAACCTCTCGTGGTCTGATTTTTTTCAATATCCGAGTATTCCGGCACAACATTTTCGCCAATTTTTAGTAAATATCCAATACCCCCAATATGTGACTTTGGCCCACAAAATTTTATTTAATTATTGCTTTGACCCACTAAATAAGCATGTAATGTTTATACATTTTATTCCATAAAAAATTCACGTGCATTTCTTATTTTGTATATAACGGACACTCTAACAATCAAAATGGACAAAATGGCTATTGGTGTATAATTTTTGGAGTTGAGTGATCAATTTCGTAACAAAAAAACTTAATAAATAATATTAGTAACATATAAAAATTGAGAGGTGTGTACGGCCTTTTACCCTATAAATAATACCTATAAAATAATCAAGTAGTAGATAAAACCTGATAATCTTTTACGTTAACTATGAATACAAACATTTTAAGGACATGTAGTGTACTAATGGATTGTTTATACTAAAATATTTATATTTCAAATTATTTTAGGGTATTAGCAGATTTCTTGTATCTTATTTCTTTATTTATTAAATATATATGTTCCTACTTTTACATAAATATCAAGGTAAATTAGAAGGACGTCCTTGTGGTTTGGTTACTATTCAATTTTTCTCTATATGGTTTGTAAATCTATAGAACCCACCCCCTTGTAGTTTGGATTTTTTTTTTTAAATTTATGAAAAGTTAAAAATGTAATGGATTTTTGCAAAACATCGCAAATGCCCCTAAACCTAGTACTAGACATGGTAGTGTACGAGTCAACCCACTGATCTACCCAACCTAATCGGTCTTTTAACCGACACAAACTGGCCCACAAGTTATTGTACCAAGCTGGTCCTAGCCTGTAATTGCTCATAGGGATGGGCTAGGTCCTATTTTTCCATCCCTACTCACCTCGCCATTTAAGCTAGGAATTTTCTTTCAAGCCATTCAATTGACTTTTTTACCTACCTAACAACTATGAAACTACTAGTTTTGGGGGGCAATGTTGGAATAAAATTCCTATAAGTGCCACACCATTTTCATTACAAAACTCATAAAATTTTCACTACTTTCTCTTATCTCTTCTTCCTACTATCTAACGTTTCAAGTGCTATTTAAATTTTCATGACACTATACAAATTCTAATATCTATTTACTATTTATTTATATTTACTTCAAATACTAAGTGAATTATAGTGGAGTACGATTGAAGACTTTGAAGTTTGTCTAAAATTTAAGTGGTGTAGTTTTCAATTGCAATTCAAGTACTGAAATTCAAAATTGTTTGTCTTTTTCATACTTTTTATTTTATTAATTTTATTTATTTTCTTTACTTATTTTTCCCTATTATTGTGTTTTTAGATTTCTTTTATCTGGAAATTTAGTAACTTGCACTATTAATTTGCATTATAACACTTTATTTGTTTCTTTATTTATAAAATTTTTTGCATTAGAATAAAATGGAAGGATCAAGTGCACAAGCACTCCACATACTTCAAGGTCTGTATATAATTGTTGATTTAAATGGAATAGATAACCAAATCCAGATACCTACTTGGTTCTGTGTCTTATACACATCTAGATGTGTATAAGAGACAGATCAATGATGATAAGTATAAGAGACAGGTAGCATACTCGAGAACGGAGTTCATTCTTGTGCTAAACGGAAAAAGGGGGTTTTCTTGAATGCTTTTAAACTAAAAATTAAAACAGTAAAATAACTAAAGAGAATTCTATGTAAGAAAATTCTTGGTTCGGTAGAAGATAAATTTATTTATCAGATATTAATATATGTAGGAGAAGAGGACAATTTCTATATTTTGCATTAATTGAAAAATTAACCCGAATTCCAATTCAAAGTTGATTCTTAGTTCTTTCTAAAGTTGGCTAATTTTTAACACGCAATCCAATTAACCCTAACTATTAATTTAACCCAGACACGCGCCAAAGATTAATTAATAGAATCATTAAAATCAACAAAAATAATTAGGCTATTAAATGTAAACACACGTGGTCATGCCAATTAGATGATTAATTTTCCTAAATTCAATAACACTAATAGAGCAATTATCAAATTCAGTTGTTTCACAGATTGATTTAAGCACACACGGTTAAAACAACCTAGCAGTAGATTAATTCTAATAACTTAATATTCTGCAGCAATAATAAGTTAAAAAGAAGAATCGTAAAATTAATTGCAGAAAAATAATCAATACTTGACATATAATTGAACAAATTCAAGAACAAAGAGTTTCACAACATAGTAGAATTGACCATGGCTTCAATTCCCTCTAACCAAGAAAAGGTTTTAGGCACAAATTGACATAGAAGAATGAACAATAATTTTCTGCTGCTGAAAACCCGAGATAAAACTGTAAAATAAAGTGTCGATGCATTTCTCTCACCCTAAATGGGGTATTTATAATGAGTACTTAGGGTTACAATTAAGGTCTACAGATAAGAAAGTGAAATTTGGTGAAAAAAAAGTCCAACCAAACGAAGAAATTTGTTAAAATCTCAAAAACATGCCATTCTATAGTTTCAGCTGCACATGCGTTGAACCCGAACACAATCTGGAAATCTTGCTTTTGGATGCAGCGTACATGCGTTGCACGACTCCAGCGGATGTGCGCTGGCTTTCTTCATGTTCTCCTCCCTACCACTTCAATTTTCACCTTGATACTTTTGGAATTCGAAAAAGTGTAAAACAAGAAAGTTGTAGTTCTATGTCTTAGCTTTCCAATGCATTTAAATCACCTCAATTGGAGATCAGACTCAAAAGTTATGCTTGAAATACCAAACAGCATCTAAAATGGCTTCATACTCATGAATGTTCCGCCCTTAGCATTTTCTTTCATCTTTTCCATCTGTTTCAACTCTTTTTCATTCTAACCCAACAAAAACTAAGAATAACCAAATTAAGCTCAATAATAACTCAAATCTTGCTTACAACATATAAAAATGTGGTAAATGACACATAAAATATGGCACAATTATGAACTTATCACTACTGTAGATATTAATAAACAAGCTACTGTTAAAATAAAAAGTTTCGTTTGGGAATTTTTGAAAAAGATAAAGTAAATAAGATAGCTACTTGCAAATTAAGTAGTCTACCTATCTCATTTAAAAACAAAAATGGGAGAGAGAGGATACAAGAAACACTTAATAGGTACATACATAAGAAATATAGTGATGTTCAAGGACAATAAAAAATGGTTCAAATACAAATTCGTATCACATACATAAGAAATATAGTGATGTTCAAGGACAATAAAAAATGGTTCAAATACAAATTCATATCACATAAGGTATAGTAATGGGTAATTTAAAATATTCACAAGAAAAATAGAGAGGAAATAATCTTAGGTGGATAATTAGAGATGAATTCTCTTTTGTTATGAGTGAAAATTTGTATTTAGAGCACTACATGGACAATGATGTGAACCCACAATTTAAAAAGAATCCTAGTAGTGCTTTGAAAAGTGAAAAGAATATTTAGGAAAAAGAAAAATGAATTGATAGCTATTTTTGCATCGATTAATTATAAAGTTTCTCTTATTTCTGATTCATGGTAAGCAATTACAAATGAACATTGTTTTTATAACACTTCAGAATAGATAGATGTATACTGACATTTACAAAAATGAATTACTAGTTTTCAATTTTTTGAATACCCTCACAATGCCACCCAAATCTCTATTATCATTTTTAATTGTCCATGTGAACATGACTTGTGTGACAAAATTTTTAAATGTTCTTTAGGTAATGGTTCAAATATTACCGCAGTTGTACCTATGTTAAAAGATGCATCTAACTGATAGCATTATCTGATTTTCCTTAACCAAGTACTATAAACATTCATTGTAAATCCAATTAAAAATGCCATTTACTTTATACGTTCATCTATCTCACATCAACAATATTTTAAATGGCTTTGACTAGAAATCCCATGAAATGTGAACGATTTAGATTAGATGTATCTACTATATAGAATTTGACTTGTCAAATTTTTTCAAGTACGTTTGGAAATGAAAAATTACTTTGTGTAGTCTATAACAATTATGTAGGTTCAAATATTGACACTTATTTAACCAACGATGACTTCAAAATAACTAAAACAATAGTTGCAATTTAAAGCATTTGAGTATGCTACCGAAATTTTATCCACTTACTTATAAATCAACTCTCATGTTCATTTACCTCAACTAACTATTTTTACGCTTCATTTTTTAATCATAAAAAGTGATATTTATTTTGATGATATGATTGTCACAATAGAATAAAAATTTGACATGTATTTTAAAAATATTCGATTATTGTATGTTTCATTTAGCTTGTGGTATATATCCACATAATAAAATTATTGAGTTGAAGAATTCATATATTTTTTTACTAATCATAGTCTAAATGCTACATAGACAAAGATATCTCTTATTGAATCTAACCGAAAAATCTTTTTATGAATTATATTCGACTTACAAGGAAAACTCTCCACACGAAAAAGTGCATCTTCTAGTTCTTCCACACCACAATCATAATTTATTTTCCTAACATGAATTTTAGCATCTAGTTTGATCCTCATTAACTTTTAGCTGCAAAAAGACCAATAATTCTCGAAAGTGATGAAGATTCTTTCTATGTAACAATCATCACTAAGTGATGTGAAGTCCTGCATGATTTTGATACTCTTTCTTGGTGGCAAAGTCATATATTTTTGTCCTATTTTATCCCAATTTGTTCATGACTTTCTACCCACTGGTTTCCACAATTGCAATAGAAAGTACTTTGCCACCAAGAAAGAGTATCAAAATCATGCACGACCTGTCAGGAAAGCTAAGACATAGAGATGGTAGCGTGCTTAAAGGATTGGTTAGACACCACAAAAAGGCTTAGGATAAATTATGTAAGACTTGGGCAATGATGAAGGAAGTAGTTTACCAAATTGATGTATAGATAGGATTTTACACATTGTTTGGATGTGTATAAGAGACGCCCTTCTTATGATGTAGTAAATAGTCCACTTTTTTTTTTATTTCTTAAATTCACCAAATAACTTGTAATTGTTTGGGGTAAGATTCAATATCTCCCTGCTTATACTTTCTTGTCAATATTAATAAGGATGGTAGAGATTTATGACAAATCTAGACCATATAAATATGGGTTTTTTTAATTAACCATATACTTTTTCAACATCTCCCTCCATACTTGAAGGTGCCAATATTAATTATAATTATTGACTTACACTACCAAGTAATAACTTAGTGTAATATATGTAAGTACTAATTTAGAATAATAAAGTACTATTAACTAATAACTTGAACTACTAAGATATAACTTAAGGAATTGCTAATGAATAATAAGTAAACAATTTTGAAATAAATACTAAATTTGAGTTACTAATTTTGAATAATAAGCTATAATTTGGAAATAAGTAACCAAAGTAAAATAATAAGTACCAATTTAAAATTATATAAGCAATAAGTTTGAATATTAAATAAGAGTGTTTTCTAATAACTAAAAATTTATTTCTCTTAAGTTATGAAAAATGAATTACTAATAAGTAATGATTTCAATTTCAAATAACAAGTATTAGTTTGGACTTCAATTATTCACAAAGATTATTAATTACCTATTTTAAGTAAAATATGATTTAGTTTGAAATAAAATAAGATTTTATTTCAATTTATCATGGGCAAACTAGTTTGATCCAGTGGGATAGTGGACCAGTCTATGGATCAGTTCGTTGCGGCATGCCCCGCCCTGTGAGGGAGCTAGCCTGGGGGCTGAGTCCGAGCCATGGTATTCTCATTCTATCCTAACACATTTGGAAGACGAGCTATTACGTCCCACTACGGCACGTGGCAAGGCTTGGCCCTATCCCCTGCCATGTCTACCTAGTACCCCTCTAACACCCAACAACCCCCCTTCACTGAAAAAGAGGAGTTGTGTTTTATGTTGAATTAATTGACTTTGATTAGATGTTTTATATGACTAAAATAATCTTTTTAAATTAAAATACTTCAAAGTTCTAATATTTACCTAACGAAATATATAACGATTTCACTTTAATCTAAATTAAAAGTGATGAATTATAAATTTAAAAACCATAAAGTTAACATAAATATTAGTCAAACTACGATGCGATTTCTAATAATTTGCCATAAATATTGACATTATTGTCAACAACGATTTATGAACCAGACGAACTTTCTGTTATTAGTGCTCGTGCCCCACTGAAAATTATCCTAGGTCGGCCATTAAGTCTTATTTACGTATGTCAGTATAATATCATATAAGTTAAAAATATTAATAATATAAATATCTTTAATGAAGTTTAAAGTGCCTTTGTGCAAGGAAAACAGATAATGCTATCAGAGCTTTTGAATTTTTCCATTCGTTGAAGAATAAGAATGACGGAAAGAAGAATTTTCTTGCCTTAAAACTTGACATGAGCAAGACATACAACAGTGTTGAATGTGACTTTCTCATGCTTGTTATGGGTTTTCGTTTTGGGTGGGTAGAGCTGATCATGTAATGTGTCATCTCTGTCTCATATTCCATATTACTTAATGGATAGGCAACTGAATTTTTTAAACCGATACGAGGACTTCGTCAAGGAGATCCCCTGTCACCACCATATTTGTTCCTCATTTGTGCTAAGGAATTTTCTGGGAATTAGAAGGGCAGAAGAACAAGGCCTATGGAGGGGAATCTCCATGACTAGGTACACTCCTAGTGTGTCTCATTTATTTTGGCCGATGACAACCTTATATTTGCAGAAGCGAATGATGTTGTTGAGAAAATTGTTGCAGTCATTGAGAATTATGAAGCTCTATCAGGTAGAAAGTTAACCTGGATAAATCATCAGTGATATTTAGCATAAACACAGGTCAAGAACATCAACGATATTTAGCAGTCGACTTGGTGTTCAACTTGGCACAGGTATGGGAAAATGCTTAGGCCTCAACCTGTCTCTTTACACATCCATAGTGGAGTAGATGTCACGATATTCTTTGATATGCGTTATAGGAACCGGTACATGATACATCACATTGCTAAAAATGTGGTATATCGGGAATAGGCATAGTTGGTACGTTTTTTTGGTACGTGGTACGCTTGATTAGTTTAGTTATTATGTTTCAATGTAATATTTTTAAAAAAGTTTTAATCTTATACAAATTTATACAAACTTTTTGAAAATTTATTAGAATATTATGGTAATTAGTATCAAAAAAGTATTGGTCTAAACGCATCAAACAAGAATATTTAATTAAAAGGAACCAAATTAGTATTAGCAATGACAAAATTACATAAAAGTATAGAATTTAATTTTTATTCAATTTTTCACTATTTGGGGTTACTGTGACAGAGTAATTTTTCATTCCATCCTGTTAGAATGCTTCGTACGCTAAACACGTATGTAATTACGCGTAAGTAAGGTTACTTGGTGAATTTGGTAACTATGAATTGGACATTCTAAATGTGAAATCTTTAATTACATCAAGGACAGCGTACGAAGCAAACTAACAGGATGGAATGAAAAATTACTCTGTCAGGCTGGAAAGAAAATTTTGATCAAATCCGTGGTCCAAGCTATACCAACATATGTGATGTCTTGGTTTATCTTGCAAGAGAGATTATGCAATCAAATAACACCCCTAATTCGGTTCTAAGCCCTCATATATGTGGCACAGTATTTGGGAATCAATAACTCTGCTCATGGAGGAATTAAGGTGGAGAATTGATTAATGTGTGGGATGATCAGTGGATCCCTATGCACTTTTCACTTCAAAGTATCCAATGGAAATCGAAGTCTAAGGCCACAAACCAAGGTATGAGATTTCATTAACTATAATAGAGGTATAAAAGAAAGATGAGAACATGGTACTACATTTTTTTAGAAAATATGAGGCTCATCTTGTGAGAATGCGAGATTCACTTTCAAGTCTGCTTACCATGTGGCAATGACCTTCAAAAGTAGATGCGAAGAAGGGACAATGACATCTGATGACTCCAGATTAAAACGATTCTGGAAAAAAAAAAATTATGGAGCCTACTAATTCCACCTAAAATAAAGACTTTTGGATAGAGAGTTTACTTGAATATCTTACCTACTGGTGTGAATCTTGAAAAAAAAATCGAGGGCGAAACTGAAATATGTGTGTGGTGTGGTTTTGACAAGAAATCAGATTATCACCTATTTTTTGACTCCTCTTTTGCAAAGGAGGTGTCTCTTAACAATCTCATTGGATTTTGAGTTTTGTGCATAAGCAGCGCTCAAACATGTGGGGACGTAATTGACTTCATCCTAGAAAATTGGAGCACTGTGGACAGCTCATTATTTATCATGATTCATGACTCTTTGATCTATTTGGAGTCCACTGTCACAACAAAAAGATATTTGAAGATACCAACAACAATCCAAAATCTATTATTGAGATAGCTAGAATTCACTTGGAACAGTTCACTGAAGCTCACAGAGCTCAAACCAAATTGCTCCTACACTTCTGGCTACACATAGGAAAGTTCCCAAGTCACGTGGAGTGGAATTGGCATTGTGGTTAGAGATGAATTGGGTGATAGTTGTTTGTTTGGGCGAGAGACTGTACTGATCCACGTCTGCTGAACATACTGAAATCCTTGCTGCTTTGGCGGGACTTGAATTAAATGAGTCACGTGGACTTTCAAAAGTGGAATTGGAAGGCGATGATTTAAATGTCATTTACAGAATAAAGGGAGCTATCATGTAGTTATATGCATGAAAGTAGATAATTTAATGTATAAGAACTTACCAGTGGAATGAAGCAATTCAAGAACTAAAGCTTTTTTTTTTTTATTCAACAACAATGGAAATTTTTTAATGGACCCAGGTGTACGGCCTACTAGTATATACCATGTGGTCTATATTTATCCACATTTACTAATTTATGGATGAAATATTTCATTTTTAATTTTTTAAAAAGAATTTAAAAGATGTTAAAAAATATAGATCACAAGGTATACTGTGGGGCCGTACACCTTGATCCATGCAAAAATTTTCCACAACAACTAAAGCTAATTAAAATATTTTATCATTAAATGTACTTTTAGGTCAACAACTATATTTATATTTATATACTACCATTTTTAATTTTTAAAATGTTATAGTATTCGAACTATAAAGTACATTTAAAGCTACTTGATATGTGAAATGTACATTTATATTTATTCATGTTTTGTTAAAATAATGAATATAATTAATACTAATATATATATCTATAACTACAAGAAAAATGGTCTTTAGTGACAACATTTTTGGGACAAAAAAGTTTTCGTCACTGTTGAACACAATTTATGACAAGTTGGGCAGTCGCCACAAATATTATTGACAAGAATATGAGTTGTTAGAAAGATTATACTGACATAGTAAATAAGACCTGTCTCTTATACACATCTAGAGTGTATAAGAGACAGGTCCTTATCACGTATTTGGGGTTAATAGATAGTGTGCGGGGACGGGAATATTCTCAAGTAACAACCGTGTCACTGACTCCCTAATAGTTGTGACAACTTTTTATGTCGTCACTCTTTTCACATTAACCCCAACATAGTGACATCATTCTCATCACAAATATTCTTTATTTAGTGACGACATTTGTCACTAATTATTTTCTAATAAATTTGAATTCTATAATGTGATTATTGGAAGTAATGATAGAGGTAATTAATTTATATGCACTAAGTTGATAAATACGAGAAATGTGTTTATATGAATCTTATTTTACTTGTACTGTTTTAATTAATTTAGTGAATTATTCAAATTGCTAGTGCAATAATATAGAACTGAATGTCTTGGTAGATTATGAAGTAGTTCTGGTAACTTAGACCTTTTCCTTTAAATTCTTCTTTTATTTTGCAAGATAAACCAAGACATCACATATGTTATCAAGCTGTTGACCTGTCTCTTATACACATCTAGGTTACTTAAAAAATAAAAATTAAAACTAATAAAATTAAAAGTTTAGTTATTCAGTTGTTAATTTTCAATAACCAAATCCGACCATATAACTAGTCTTTTTTATTTAGTTATCCGAACACCAATTATTCGATAACCGAAAAGAAAACTAATTTGGTTCGATCAATTTATTCGGTTAAACTAAACTATGAAAACCTCTAATTGTAGGGATTGTCCATATATGGATTTAATACAAATTCATTTGTTTAGGCTAGGGAAGTTTCATAATTATGGAAAATTCTTAGGTAGAATGGGTCCATGATAGGTGCCATGGACTCCTTGGTCCACGTTCACCAACACCATTTCAATTCAATAAAATAAACTTTTTTAGGGTCATATCAATCAATGTGTACCAAAGGGTCCATGGAAACTACTATGGACATAGTCCACCTAAGAATTTCCCATAATTACTATACTCAGAAGAACACAAAAGCGTGAATCTTGGAAACCCAAAAAGAAAAGGAAAGCATGAATTTTGGGGGCTGAAAATACAATCGCGCCAAAACTTGAGGTTAAGCAGGCTTTTCAACTTCTCCTCTACGACCTCGTTTAAGGCTGTATAAGAAGCAATATACCTGTCTCTTATACACTCTAGATGTGTATAAGAGACAGTTTAAATTTCGCTCAAAATTCCCTTTCCATTCACTCTATGAACACAATCAATCAATGGAAACCTCTCAATTTTCATACCTTTTTAAATCCGCACACTAATATCTGTGTATAAGAGACAGCTATTGAAGTTTTGCAGAGAAATATTTAAGTTTTAATTGCTCTACGCGAAGATTAGGCTTTCGATTTTGATTTTCCAACAGTGTATAGAGAGATTCAGGACCTAATGATCCCCTACATGATAAGTTGATTCTTTATTCTATATCTCAAAATTCATGATTTTTTGGCTTACAATCTCTATTTCTAATTTCAAGCTTGGAATTTTTTGCCTTGGCTTCAAATATATCTTTGGTTTTGTTGAATTTTGGATGATTTAAGACTGAAAAATTGAAGCTTTGTTTGATATTATACGGAAAAATCTTCTTTTGAATAGACGGTTTTCTTTTTTAGATGTGTTTAAGATACAGACGTGGATCAGTGTGTATCTTATACACAATAGAAACCACATTAAAATGTAGATACACATTTTGCTGTCTCTTATACACATGTTGATTTTATAAGAGACAGCAGACAACAGTCGTGTGACAAGGTTTAAGTCTGTCTCTTATACACATCTAGATGTGTATAAGAGACAGGGATGACAGTCAGGAAATTGAGTCATTTCCGACAACTTGTCATCCTATTGACATCAAACAGAAAACCCATCGAGCATTTAGTTAATGCAATAGACGCAAATAAAAAATGGGTTCCATTAACATTGAAAAACCAAAATGCAAGAAGTTGTATGCTTATCTAATCTTATAGTTAACCGTAGATAGATAAAACTAGGCATCACCTCCCTTGCTTTAGACGTATCGAAGAAGTTCTTCTCATGAAATGACTTGCAGTGGCACTATAAAGAGAAAGAATGATGAGAATTCTTTAGATACCGATTCCTATCTCAATTATAGTATTTTCTTTTCTTACCTATCTTCTATAGGACCACCTATGTGGTCCAATCCAATAGATGATTTTATCATTTCTGTATCCACAATTCAATATAGATATTATACATTTGTTAATCAATTTCTCTGTAGCCATTCTGTCTATACATAATGATGAATATGAAGAATAGAATGATGAATCAAATAGCCATTATACCTCTCTATAATAGGCAAATCTAGCCTTTTCCAAGATTATATGATGTTTTGGTATGTAGTTTGTTGTCTTGAGAAGGATCTCTAGTATATTGGGTTGTCCATTTCTAAAGTAAAAAGGTTAACGGGTTATTGGGTCATGTCAAGCCAACCCATTAATAAAAGGGCAACGACACGACATGACACGACACGACACGAATGTTTAATAGGTCGTATTTTGGTTCGACATTTATAACACGAACCTGAAAAGGACCCGATATGATAAGGACCCGACACGACCGATTGACACCTCTATTGGGTTTCTTGTGCACATTTCTATTTCAGAAATGTAGATGTGTATAAGAGACACAAAATAGCTGTTTAGTTAAGATGAATAATACTTTTGTCTCCTCCACTTAAAGATAATAAAACTATACCATGCATATGCACGGGTTAGAACATAATTATTTGAACTAGTCTAAAGCTATGAATTTTTTTACAATATATTGTTAAGGTGTTCTATTATCCATCCATTTACATCAGAATTTATAGTTATTTCATAGCACTTGCTGTCTCAAAATGCTGGAGCAGTTTTGTTTGCCCAAAATGAATTTGTAAAGAGAATATTTTAGTTAATGTTGTTGTTGATATTGCTTTCTTATGAAGCCATAATTAGTCTTCTTAGCTAAATTTTCTTTATCTTTATAAGATCCTTATAGACTGTCTCTTACAAGAGGTGAAACTTTTGAAGGTAAATAACTACTTGCCTTTTGACTTTAAAGAATCTGTCTAGATGAGTGTAAAGCAATGGAACTTGTTGTTGGATTTCTGTAGTTGAAACTTTGAGAATGTTTCCCTTCTAGTCAACATGCCTAGACATGTCGACATAGTATATTACTAACTGTTTTTCGTGAACCAATTTAGAGATTGTTGGCAGTGTGTTTCGCTATCGGTAGACTCTTCTCAAATCATATATTAGGTATCTAGTTTTAAATCTCATTTGTTTATTTTTCTTACAGAGTATGTAACATGTTCTATTGAAATAGTAATAGTAATGACAAAATAATAGTATAGTAAGTACTAGTTTAATTGTAATTCTAGTTCTATCAGATGCTTTTGTGAAGTATTTGATAAGTAATGTGGTAGTCAAATGTTGGTTTTCATAGTTGATACTTATAGTAGACTTTTAAAGGATTTGAATTCAATTGTCAATTTAATCAAAATTATTAAAAAGTATCAGTATAAGTCTTCTAGATGTCTATACGAATCTATTTTATTGTACAGTAACCTAATGAGTAAATGCATATGCATCATTGAAAAATATGCGATTT
Organism: Cinchona pubescens; assembly: GCA_025175665.1. Classification (NCBI taxonomy): domain Eukaryota; kingdom Viridiplantae; phylum Streptophyta; class Magnoliopsida; order Gentianales; family Rubiaceae; genus Cinchona; species Cinchona pubescens. The sequence continues at coordinate 43,548 of JANKKI010000226.1, forward strand.
GCTCTATATGCATTTAGGCTAGGGACAAGAATTGGATGAAACTAAGAAATAGAAAGAACAAGGCTTATGAACTTGGGGTGAAAATTTTCTAGATTTTGGATATTTTGAAAAAGATGAAGATGTTAAGATTCCATGCCCATGTATTCAATGTAATAACTTCTGTGATCAGAAAAAATATGTTGTGGAAGATCATTTACTCCATTATGGAATTCGTGAGAGTTATATTAGATGGATATATCATGGTGAAGGATTTCGAAATCAAATTGATGAGGAGAATATTTTGGTCAAGGAGCAAGAAGAGGATTGTGATGACGATAATTTAGAAGATATGATAAACAATATCGGTACTAGCAATTCGGGAGAAAATTGGGGTGTAGAGAAGAAGCCATCTGATGGAACATCTAAATGTGCACTAAGAGACAGTGTAGAGCAGATTATTCCTTAGATTATTCTCTAGTTGCAAAAAAAGATTTGTCTCTTGGGTTGCCAATTTTTTTCAAAATTGTCTTTCATAGTGACTCTACTTCATTTGAAGACAATGTGTGGCTAGACTACAAAGTCATTTGATATGTTGCTTAGAGTTTTTAAGAAAGAACTACTCCCTGAATCTTCAAATCCTGAGTCTTTCTATGATGCTAAGAAGATCATTAGGGACTTGGGCTTTAAATCTGAAAAAATCCATGCATGTGTCCATGACTGTTTCCTTTTTGGCAAGGATTATGCGAGCTTAGACAACTGTCCTAATGAAAAGTGGAAAGAAGCTCACTACATGTCAAAGGGTTCCAAAGTTATACGCAAGGTGCTGTGCAAAGAGACAGGGCACATTGAGGTTATATATTCACAAAAGCCCAGATTGTTAAATGAGATGGCATAAAGACAGACATGTTGATGATGACAACATCATGAGCATCCGGCAAATAGTGAAGCATGGAAACACTTTTATAGGATGCATAAACAATTTGTTCAAGATCCTCGTGTGTCGGGTCCTTATCATATCGGGTCCTTTTCAGGTTCGTGTTATAACTGTCTCTTATACACATCTAGATGTTCATAAGAGACAATGGAAAAAAAATTGTGTAACACAGATAATCGTCGTTTCTTACCTATTGACCACCATTGGTGCAAAGAAAAAAAAGCTTTTAATGGAGAAGTTGATTACAGGGATCCTGTTATACGTTTCTATCTGGGGAACAAATTTTGGAACAATTACAAACAATTGAAGACGCAAAATTTGGGAAGCTCCTGAGTTTGTCTAAGAAAGAAAATGCGAACGTGGTGGTTATGGTACGAATTGGACAAAGAAGAGTATTTTCTTTGACTTACCATACTGGAAAGATCTACAACATAGACATAGTCTGGATATCAAGAACGTAGTGAAAAATGTCTCAGAGAGTGTCTTTGGCACAATTATGGACATTGATGGTAAAAGCAAAGACAATTGGAAGTCTCGAAAAGATTTGATGGAATTAGGTCTGAAGAAAGACTTGCATTTAATTCCACGCGGTGATTCTTTTGTCATGCCACTAGCATGCTACAACCTAACCAAGGATGAGAGAAGAAAAGTATGTGAGTTTCTAGCTTCGATAAAATATCTAGATGGATTTGCTCAAATATCTCCCGTTGTATAAAGAATGGAGAGTTTCATATTTCTGGTATGAAGAGCCACGACTTTCACATTTTTATAACAACAAATACTTCCACTTGCAATACGTGGATGCTTAACCAAAGAAGTTCAACAAGTGTTGTTTGAGCTAACTGATTTCTTTAAAAGGTTTTGCTCAAGAACACTTTATATAGATGTTTTGGATAATTTAGAGAGATGCATTGCTCTTATATTGTGTAAACTAGAAAGAATTTTTCCTCCTTCATTTTTTGATATAATGATGCACCTGATGGTTCACTTACCAATTGAAACTAAGATTGCTGGCCTACCACAATACAGATGGATGTTTCCAATTGAGATGTAAGGAAAATTTGCTTACTAAATTACTCAGTTAGTAATATACTATGTCTTATTTCAGTAATTGAATAACCTTTCCTATTTTTTCTAAATTAAAAATAGGAAAATGGGAACGTTAAAAGGTTATGTGCTTAATAAGGCTCTACCCGAGAGTTGCATTGCTGAGCAGTACATAGACAAAGAATGCTTGACCTTCTACTCTATGTACTTGGACGATATTGAAACATGTTGGGCCTTCTCACACATTCAATACAGTTGAGCGTAACAATGACAAAGAAGATAAATCTGGGGAATTGTCTATATTTGCTTGTAACGGTTGTCCATTTGGAAGGCCCAACAAGTCTTCTTAACAGACTCTGAATTAGCAAAGATTCATATTTTTGTGTTGAACAATTATGCTGAGATTGAGGACTATATAAATTAAGTTCGTTTGGCTATTTCCAATGCATTATTCATATAGTTATCTGATAACTTAATTTAATGGGTTTTTATTTTTTATAGTGAGCAAAAACTGAAATTGGAGGCTAAAAACACTGACAATGTGGAGAGTAGGCATGATAGAGAATTCCCTACATGGTTTAAAGAGCGCAAAAGAGAAATTTCCACAATACTGTTAACTTCTTGTGTTTTAATTTAAAATTTAATGATGTTTAAACCTTTTAGTAATTAATGTTTCTCTTAAAATTGGTTCTTTATGGCCCAGAACAATACAAGGCTGAAATTTGCTCTTTGGCTTTGGGCTGGGATAGTCTTGAGTGAATAAATATACTTGTTGCATGGTAAATGGGTTTAGGTTTCACACTCAAGATCATGAAAGAGAAAGGAAAACACAAAATAGTGGTATAGTAGTCAAAGGAGAGCATGGAAATAATATCATAGATTTTTTTGGTGTTTTAAAAGAAGTTATTGAAGTGAAGTATTTGCTTGGGAGAAAAGAGTTTTGTTGTTTAATTGTGATTGGTGGAAAGTAGATACTAATTTTGGAATACAAATAGAGAAATACTAGAGTATCACAAGTAACTATCTATCATGAAAGTGGTATCAAGACCAACCCTATGTGCTTCTAGATCTGGTTCAACAAGTTTTTTATGTGGAAGATATGAACTTGGGCATGAATTGGTATGTAGTGGAAAGATTTAGTCTTCGGAGTTTTTATGATGTTCCTGAGAAACTAGATGAAGTGCATGTTGAATATATATACCAAGAGGAACAACCAATAAGCATTGACATAAAAAAAGGGATCTCGACAAACACTTTCTATTCTCCTCAAGAGCCTAGGTTGAGTATAAACATTGGGTGATGCAAGTATATATGTTTTCCTGCTGATAACCTTCTTCTTCCTAACCCTTTTGTTTACATCTTTATTTGTGCTTATATTTTTTCAGTCGATCTATCATTAAAGAGCATTGTCTTATATCAATAACTTTTTTTTTTTTTTGTATTTGCTGAAATTTTTTTTGTAGCTGATGAAAGTTTTTGTGTTAATTTTAGTTACCATTGCTTATACATTAAACATGAGTGCTTTGTGTATCTTTTTCTTTTACAGATGGCCGGACTTGGAAAGAGAGGACAAGTTATGAAAAGACAATGTCAAGAGCAACAAATTACCAAAAATCTAGAATCATTGGGAGGAAGTAACAAAAATTCATCAATGAGTACAAATTCCAATGCAACTAACAACCGGACTCTAGTTTCTTCACCTATGAGTAATGACAATGGAGGGCAGCCTCAGTACTAGAATAAGATGTTATAAGAGACAGTGTCTTATATTATTCCAACTGTCACCAAAATCTCCTACCATGAAGTGTTCCAACTTCAAGTATGCATCTAAGTTGCCAAACTTAGAATATTTTCATTTCTTCTTTCGTTTCATTTTTTTATCTTGGGAATTGTTGGAGTTTAGGTTTGACATTATGATATTTGTGCTTCTAAATTACTAATGTAATTGTTTCTACGCATGACATAATTATTTGTGAAGTAATTGTGACAGGGCACTAACATTTCTGTGCTTCATTCATTTGTATTTGTTGTTTATTATTAAATTAATGTATGAAGTCAAATTCACTATAGGTCTGGTCTTACGGAAAAAAAAGAGGACCTACAAGGAACCTATCGATTTCCAGAAAAAGCTCGACATAAAGGACGTTGACCATTGAACTCAATGAACACATTAACCGCATTGTAGGGAAGGATGCTCAACACCTAATCACTAAGTCTGGTTTTGTGGTGCGTAAGATTGCAAAACTTAATGTAGCAAAGTGGTCACATCTTATTGTGGAACATCGAAACAACTTATACAACTCCGTTATGGTAAGTATTCATCTATTTCTTATACATATTTAGGCATCTATCACATTTATTCATTCTTTGCATCCAAAATTTTGGTAGCTTTAATTGGAATACTTACTTAAATTTAACATAAAACATCTATTGCACTTTAATACTTATTTGGACTTTTACTCTTTGTTGCAGTTGGGGCTTCATTCCTTATTATCTATAATCATAATTGTTCTTGTTGTAGGATGAACTTGAACCTGCAGTTGAGAGTGAAAACTCTAAAATTGCTATGCACAAGAAGATGGACTAACAATATCGGAATTACCGGTATAGATTGCACAAAACTTTCTTGAAGTACAATACCAAGGAAGAAGCAGTAAAACATGTACCTGAAGGTGTATCGGAATCTAATTGAATGTGGCTTTGTGATTACTTCACACATGAAAATTTTCAGAGACGATCCAGCATGAATTTATAAGATTAGTTCATCTTCTTTACATGACTTGTTCTTCACGTTCTTGATGCATATCAACTGAAATTTAAGACAACCTTGATAGATCCTGTAGTCAATATTGTCACTATTTATGAATCGTTGCTACCAAACAAGTAACATGAGTACATTGAGCTGTCTCTTAGACATTCATCTATATATGTATAAGACATCTATCAAGAAGCACTTATACTGATTGTGCATAAGAATCAATCTTAACAGAAAATTCCAAAGGTGTACAAGTATTTCAGAGATTGATTTTATGAACTCAGCCGACATTCTAAGAAGAAAGGAGGATTAGTTAATGATAAAGCAAATGAGACATTGGTAAGCTATATGATGCTTTTTCTCGAATTGGTTCACAAATTTTACCAACTTTCTAAGAACTGTGTATTTTCTTGTAATCTTTTGACTCAATTTAGGCACATTATGAGAAGTAAAAAATCTTAAATAAACATCTAGATAAAAATAAAAGTAAGTTTCATCAACATGGCCAAGAACTTAAGCATTGTTTGAAACTGATAGTTTTCAGAATGCAAAAAATAAAGTAAATACCTTAAATCATATTTCGTTTTATCTTTGGTATGCTTTCTAGGTGTATAACTCTTTTGTTATATACTTACGTGTCTAGGAAAAAATGAAAGAGTTGAAGGCTACAACATCAATGACAACTAAAGAAATCTGCGAGAAGCAAGTGGGATACATACCTGGACAAGTTCGTGCTCGTAGTGCTTCTAAGAAACAAACTGATGAAATTGTTGAACGACTAAGTACTGAAATTGAGGAGAATAGGAGTTGAACACTGACAGACCAGTTTAACCAATTCTCTCTCTCTCTCTCTCTCTCTCTCCATCTCTGTTTCATCCTTGCAAGGACTGTTTCTTTTGTCCAGGTATTTATCTGTCTCTTATACACATTTTCCTTTAGTATAATTACCTAATTCCTCTTGCTGTTCAGTGCTTTTTTTTTTCCTCTATTTTTATCAATTATTTTTTGCACAACAAAACATTTTATTCTGTTTGAGTGTGCTTTCTAATTCAAATGTTCCCTTTTTATGGATTGCTCAATATTTTGTTATTTTTTTTTGCTAATATATCTATTTGAAATTAGATGTATTATTCAGATTACTACTAATTTGCCTAGGTTTAGTTTGACTTCATCTTTTGGATACCAATCTATATATTGATCACTTGTGCAAGGAAGATTAGTGTACAAGGAAGATTATTTGTGCAAGTCTTAGTAAAATAGGAAATTAATGTACTAGGAAGATTACTTGTGCATTATTTGTCTTATTTCTGGCCATCTTTAAAAGAAAAAGATCTGTCTCTTATACACATCTAGATGTGTCTAAGATACAGATTACCTTAATTGGTACCATAGTTATTACTTGGCGCATCTAGGTACCAATATTAAGGTGGGAGATTCTACGAAAAAAGTATTTTTTGCTTGTTAAATGATATTGTATATAATGAATATCCATAAGTTCCTATGTTTCTTTGTTTGTCATAGAGAAATATGTATGACACATGGATGCCTTTCTTATCTAAAATATTGTGTTTAATTAATCATATTTATTCAAGTTGAAATAATATAAGTATGAAATTGTCATTTGCAGTACTTTGGTGAAGTTGTCAAGTTGAAACAAATTGTAAAACATTGTGTTCAACTAAACAAACTTATTTAGCTTGAAGTTTTCAAGTTCAAAAAAGTATGTAAAACATTGTGTTCAACTAAACACACTTATTGAGTTATACACATCTGCCTATTTTAGCATAGTTAGTTTGGAGAACTATGTTTTTTTTTTTTAATGGTGAATTTCAAACAAATCTGTTATGGTGAATTTGGTTGGTTATGGCCCTTCAATTTGCACGTGCACACAAGTTTATAAGAAATGATTATTCTTTACACTTCTATCAAACTTATGAAGCACAAGAAACCAACTTAATTGAGGCTGAACTCCATTGTCATTAATCATAGGCTGTCTCACGTTGCAATTTATAAGCAGGCTACTTAGATACACCTCTAGATTACATCTAGACAGCTGATACTCTTATAACACCAAAGTTTCTTGTTTCCAACAGAGTCTAGATGAAAGAAAGGAAAGAGAATCCTTATATTGATATTGCATCTGTCCATGTGGTGTTCTTAATTGATTAATTTTCTTTTTCATGGTGCATCTTCAAAATTGCAGTACAAATAGAAGAAATTGAGACTTTGCTACAGTTTATGAATATCAAGGAACACAAGTTTTTTGGACATCATGCAGCTTCTTTTGTTGGATGGAGATAGTTGCTTTTGTATAGACTCGATTTTGTACCTTATTTTGGCTTTAAAGTGTATAACTTAAGAATATCATTTTGGTTTTAGAACTCTATTTCAACTGCTATTGATGTAAATTTAGTCACCTCAGTTGATCTAAATTTAGAACTTTTTAGATAATCTATACCAATACTTTTGTAATGGTTATGGTTATCTTTGTACAATTGTATTGAATTATTATTGATTGTGGAATACGGAACTTTATTCGCCTTTAAAAGTGGTTAGTGAGAATATTGACTACAGTCAATATTCTCACTAATTTAAAGTACTAGTCTTTTATGTATAGGTTTTACTCATCATTTGTCAAAATATAACCAGCATATTTGTGACGACAACTAGTTGTCACTAGGTGATCATGAATTGTTGTGACAACAATATGTTATCATCGTCAACAGGGTGATTTGTTTAGATGTGTATAAGAGACAGGTATTAGTACTAATTAAACACTTCTACGCACTGCAAGTAGACATGGCAATGGGCCATGTGGGGAAGAGTTCTGACGGACTGCCTTCCCGAACAAGGCGTGTCAGGGCAGGTCAAGAATTCAAAATACTTACCGAGCTTGGGCCATCTTGGGCTACTTTTTCGAATGTGGTGTGTCGGGCCGGGTCAAAAATTTGAAATACTTGGCCTAGACTTGGCCCCATGCCTTGCCTACAATGGGGAAGGGCATGTCGGGTTTGGGCTAGCCCAAAAGCGACTTGGCCCTCGAGCTAACCCATTGGTGACCCTCGAATTGGCCCACTTCAATTAATTAAAATCAGACCAAATTATTATTTATTTTATTTTAAATTAGTACTAATACTGTGAATTATTGTTTATTACTCAAAGATATTACTTATTAGTCTGAGCTATTACCTATTATTTTAAGTAATTATTAATTACTACATCATTTTTCATTACTTATTAGTAAAAATTATATTAACTAAGAAAAAAGAAACAAGTTGTTAGTTATTAAATTGACAATGAAGTGCAACTTAGATAGTAAGATACTTCTCTTATGACCTACTGGTCATGGGTTCAAGTCACTAAGGGATAGGAAGAAAAGTGGGTTTTATTCAAAAAAAGTTATTAATCCAGTTATTAGTTATCATTGCAAGTTATTACTTATTTTATTTGAAGTTAGTATTTAGTAGTCTAAATTATTATTTCTTTATTCTAAATTACTACTAACTTACACAAATTATTACTTATTAACTTTGAAGTTATTATTAATTAGTACTTCATTTTTCACTATTTATTACTAAAAATTGTATTATATATTAGTCTAATAGGAAAAAAATATAATTGTTTTTACAAAAAAAAAGTCATTTAAAATGATGTAAATTAAAATTTTCATTAATAAATGACTGGTCAACTGAGTGTTCAATAGGTTGCTTGGGACACAGCGGGCTAGTCGTGGGGTTAAGAAGTTGGGCGAATCAGTTACGAATTAGGAAAAAATAGACCTGAGACTAGCTCTAGGTACTTAGACGAGCTAGGATCGGCCTACTAAAGTACCTAGAGGGGCCAAAACATATTGGGTTTTTAACGAGGCATGGCCAACCCAACCCATTGCCATGTCTATCTACAAATATACGGTTAGTAAAGAGTAAATAAGAATCATTCTTATAAGGAATGATGTTCACGTGCCAATTATTTGGTTAGCTTGTTATTTCAAGGGTTTGATTAAAGAAAATATTTAATTAAAACTAAATCTAAACAATATAGTACCTATAGAAATATTAGAACTAGCCCAATAAACTTGTGTGCAAACAAATTGACTTAGTGTAACCCTGTCTCTTATACACATCTAATGTAAATTAGACTGCCAAGATCTAGATCAAACTTTAATCCAATACTAATCTAAATCTATCATGGAGTTTCAATTACAAGTGCCCTCACTTAATCCAAATTAACTAGTGGAGTGATCATTTTCTTTTATTAACTCTAAAGCCCCTTAGTATTATCTAGTTAGTCCATTTTACAACCTAATCAACCCATTAACCTCTAACTGTATATATATAAAAAAAAAAAAACCCTCTATTCATGTGAAATTGATTTCACTAAACCTTAACCCATAACTAACAAACATATATTAAACAACAAGAAAGGAAATAAAACTATTGAAAGACAACTAAAACAAACAAAGCAAGAAAATTGTAGAAGTCGTAAAGAAATTGTTTCATTGAAAGTCAAGTAGATGAAAGTATAAATGACTTGACGGTTTAAAAGATGCTTTAAAATGGAAGTAAACAAAGTGTATTAAACATAAAAATGACTTACAATGTTGGAGAACAATTACAAAATCATAAATAAAAACTAGACTAAGAGAATTGAAGAACAATCTAAAAGTTCCACCCCAAGTGTGAAGGAGAAAAATGAAGAAATACTAAAGTGGCTTGGCATGAAATCAGCCATAAAAAGTGTTATTTATAGTGGTTTTTAGGGTTAGGGATGAAAAGACTTCAAAAGCTCTTCAAAACAATCCCAAAATACTGAAATTTGGAGTTCCCGACTCAGAGTGGTCCTGATAGCCCAGTCTCTATTTACTGTTTCATACAAAAATTCTCCGTTCAATGTCTGATACTGATTGACACGCCTTTTTTCACATGGTTTTAAAATAGAGGCCTACAAAACCAATAGATTATCATAAGAATTATCCTAAAACAGTTCTAAATAATAAACACAACAAAAACACACATGAAATAATACTTGAAACTCAAAAAGTGCACAAACATATACTTAGAAAACAAGGGGGCGAAAACCTAAAATTAGCTAAAAATGAGTAAAACCTTAATAAAAGACTAGTACTTTAAATGGAAAAATAACTGTATATAGAGTTATCACTCGCTACAAATTACAACTCCCTTACGAAATCCCGCTGCATGAGGATGCTTGACTGCTTGCAATTGTATCCAAAGCTTCCAGATTAAAATTTTTAGACTAATGACAATTTTGCACTCTTCAACGTATATTCAAGTCTCATTTTGCACTTTGAATTTTAGTTTTAGATACTTTGCACTCATAGTTGTTAGAATCTTGATCGTATCTTTATGATCTTACAATGTCTCTTATCCACATTTTCAATTTCTAGATCTCGATTCTAGTGGTAAGATTGCTATTATAATAAACACCAATTGGATCATTAGAATCTTCCAATTTATATTTATTAAATAAAAATTAAGTTAGTGTTATAATAATATAATTACATTAAATCTTATAAGAATGATTTAGGTTTATTCATATTTTTTTAGTTTTTAATTGGAAAAATAGTATTAAAAAACTGTATTAAAAATGTCAAATTTTTAAAAATTCCGTGTTATAGTATTACAATAACACGGAACATTTTATATTAAAGTATATAATGTCAAAATTTATAAATTTAAGTTAAAAAACTTATTTAGTGGTGAATATTAAAATTTTGTATTTATTTGTATAAGTTTTATTAAATTTTAGGTTTAAAAAATGTAAAAAAAAAATTTGTATTTTTGTGTTTTCAATAGGATCTTACAGTCCTACTATCCCATCTATGATCCGACTTACGCTGGGCTAGCCCAAACCCTACATGAATTCCCCATTGCTGTCTTTATACACATCAACACGTATATTTTTTTCCTAGAAAAGGAATTCAAAAGTATGATGATTGGATGTTGAAGACCATCCGAAGCCAAAAAAAAAGATCGGACGTTCAAGACCGTCCGAAGAAAGGAGCTCGAAATGAAGTAATTTTTCTGTCAGAGCTGTAGGACGCATATGACCATCCGAGACACTGTTCATCAAGCTGTAGGACGCATGATGAGACATCCGAACCCACCATCCGAACCCCTAACGGCTAGTTTTTAACAGCTAGTTTTTTTACCGTTAGAAATTCGCTCAAATTTCTGCACATCTTTCATCTATAAATCTCCCAAGGACTTCCAAATGATATAATAGAACTACAACATTCAATACAAACACTTGTAAGAGCTATTTGGGGAGAAATAGGCTAAAATATTGTGGATTGTATTGGTTTGAGTAGTATAGTTCTCTTGGCTCAACTAGTGGGAACTAGTGTGAGCAAGAGTAGACTAGTGAGTGATCTTCAAGTGTAAGAGTGGAGGGGTAACAAGTGTACAAAAGTGAGGTTGTAGTGTAAAGCCCTTTGGCTCAACTTTAGGAACTTAATTGGTGCAAGGGTGAGCCTACTTTGTGTACAAGAAAGTTATTGCCTCACCTTCTTTGAAGAGGCACTACTAGTGGATGTATTCCAAGCTTGAGAAGCTTGGAAGTTTGGTTTGATATTCTTTATCTCAATCTTTTATTTGTTCTTCAAGCTTTGATTGTTAAATATTTATCTTTGATTATTTGTTGTTAAGTATTCATTTGTTGCACAAAGTTTGTATTTTTGTACACATCTAGATGTGTACATAAGAGACAGCGTATGAGATACTCTTACACTCAGGTTACTCACAAGCCAACAGTTTGTACGTTAACTCTCAAATTTGTCCCATTTAAGATCCTTTTTATTAACACCCTAAAAAAAATTAGTGGGATCTTTGTTTTTCCGCTTAAAAATATCGTTGTATATCAAGCTAAATTTGATGTATATACGGAAAATTTCATTAATCTTTTAGACTGTATTATAAAAAGAATTAAAGTGGGACGAATTTAAGAGTTTAGATGTAAAGTATCTAAAACAAAAATTTAGAGTTCAAAGTAAGAATCGGATATAAGTTAAAGAGTGCAAAATTAAATTCAATTTTTCAAAAGTTGTCTGTCCAAAAAAATGGCCCCAAACACAACCACCATGCTCAAGCCAAAGGAAATAATCATTTAAAAGAATATGGGTCCTGTTTTGATTGTTTTTTTACTTATTTTTTACCACTTTTTATTTTATTATTTATACTTTTATTAAATATTTGTTTGGTCAGCAAAAATTTTTTTGGTCAACTTTTTTTACTTTTTTTCAAAAATACTATTAATTATTTACACAATTCAAATTTTTCTTTCATTATTCATTACTATTCAATCAATTATTTTACTATTCGTCTATACGCGTATTATACTATTAACATATATTAGCATTAAATTTTTTTTATACTGTACATTACTATTCATTGGCTTGAATTTTTTTTAGGCAAAGAAAAACTGGAAATGTAAGTTCGAACTTTCGAACCTAGGTTCGGGAGTCTGAAGTATAGGCGGAAAAATAGAGTTTAAAATAGTATATAAGGTTCGGACTCCCGAACCGATTCGAAGTCCAAATATAGGCGTGAAAATAGAGTTTAAAATAGAATATAGGGTTCGGACTTTCAACCTATGTTGGAGAATCGAACTATGGGCGAAAAAGTGTAAATTTAAATTGTATTTTTATTTTGAATTAAATGAATACATGTTTAGCATACACATATGAACGAAATCCTCTTCTAAATCATTTTTAATACTTGATTTGATGGTACAAAAAATAAAGTGAACGGGATTATATATTTTGATATTAGTAATTTTGTTCGACTTTAGCGTACGTTTTGTCTTTTAGTGCAAAAAACACTATCCAAACAGTTATTTACTAAAAAAATTATTTGCACTATTCACAATCCAAATACTTACTGAAATTATTCACATTTTTTTGTTACTTACATCTCAATTATACACATCTATATGAGTTAAGAGATAGTCTCTTATACACTTATAGATTATACAAATGTTATAGACTAAATACATGCAATTTAAAACTAGTTAATTGTACTAAATTTCTAAAAAAATGTTGAATTTTTAGTAACTAGATAAAAGAAAATACTCAACTTTGAAGAACTAGTATCTTCCTTAATAGATTTAAAAAATAAATCCAATACTAAATCGTTATAATTAGGTAAATTTAAAGAGTATTTTCTTATTTTTCAATAAACTAGTCTAAGAGTTCAGGAGTTACACGTTAATGGATTAGTTTGAATGGTAATTATTTACAACATTTTTTCCAAGATTAGTTAAACAAAAAGTTCTATTTTGAAATTAAATTAGCTAAACGGGAAAAATGCAGCACTATAAAGCTTATTTTAAGAAAATTTGTATTTAGTCTAACTTTAATTTCATTTTTCAAGTACCATGACAATCTATTTCTAAAACTCATATAGTAGGTGGTTGGTTCAAATAATACTTCTAGTTGAGCCAACAGCTTTTATAACTCTGTCTCTTACTTTTGTCTATGTCTCTTATACACATCTTAATCATAGGCGGTTATACGTGTGAAAATTTTTGGAGAAACTATGTTTATCAATATTAAGGTCTTTTTGTGATTAATACCAACTATAAAATCTTTAAAAACTCTATCTTTCCTATAATTGCAATCCTGATTTGATTTCTTGTTTTCCTTCATCCATTTGCGCATGTCTTCCTTTGAATTAACTAATTATGACAACTATAATAACTAATTTAAGGAAAAGCATTTGTTCCATGATCATTTGTATATCGACCAACTAATACGTTCTCTAAAATTTAGACAATCAAGAGAGAACTCAAATTGGTTTTATTTTAAAGATTTGTCTTAAAAATTTGAGATATATCATCAGTTAGTCATATGCCATTGCTATCTTTTTATACAATACAGCTATTATTTGAGATATTATTTAGAATAAATTATATAGCAACGTTTTAAAAATAGAATATATGTGAAATAAAAAGTGATTAGAAAAAGCGTTAGGAAATAATTATAAACTATTATTCGGAGAACATACAATGGATAATTCTTCTTGTCCAAATATAGCCATTATCTTCCAACAATATTAGTCTAATAAGAAGCATTTTTCCTACAAACAGTATAATTTATTGATCCAAATATAAATAAGAAAATAGTCACCCCTTTACATACTAAAATATTTTATGAAAATTAGAAATTATCACTTTGTCAATTCGTAGTTAAATGGATCCCCATGATTAGCATAATTGATTAATCTGAGAGGATAAGCTAAAGGTATTTGGAGGTTTTGGCTCTTTTCACGCCTATATTGAAAAAGGAATCATAAATCTCATTATTAATATGAGTTTGTATCATTCATCCTTACTTGGTTGGTTTGAACCAGTAATGACTGTCTCCTAGGTTCGAAAGTTAGTCTCTTCTCTATCCAAGTTTTCTTTGAAATAAAATGTACATTTTCTAACATATATATTTCTATGGAATAATTGCTGTAGTTTTTAGCCAAACAACATCTATGAATATCATCAATTTTGATTCTCATTCTTGCCTTTCATACATATAAACCAAACAACTCCTTATATGTTTTAATACCATCTATGGGAATACATTTATGCTAGTCCTAAACCATAAGTTGAAACTTATACAATAGTGCCTCTTGAGCACAACTGTTATATTCAATTTGAAAATGCAATCTGCATGTCGTTTCATCGAAATCTAAAATCATGACAATGATAATCATAAGGGCTTATTCCATTTTGCACCACCTAACCTGTATTCGATTCTTACGTTACACCCTATATATATATATATATATATATATATATATATATTTGGATATATTGTGCTCTGAACTCTCAAATTTATACATTTTAGTAAAATTTTAATGTCGTTATAAAAGTTAATAGATGTTAAAATCATATACACCACGCACCTAAAGTGAAATATTTATCAAATTTTTTAATACTAATAAAAATTAGACCAAAGTGGGACTAATCTAAAAGCTAGGAATGTAATGTATCCCAAATTAATTAGAATTCGGGGTGCAAAGTGAAAATTGATCATAATTTAAAGGGTGCAAAAGTTAAATTAGGTATGACTGATTTCATTAATATAATTTGTCCCTAAGCATAATAATCCTGTCTATTATACACATCTTATGTCTCTGTTACACATTTTATGTGTAACAGCTTTAAAAACTAGACTAAAATAGATAAATATAAGAGTTCATTGTGCAATGTATCTAAAAAAAACTACATTGGTATAAAGTGAGAATCGGGTACAAATTAAGAGGTATAAATTAGAGTAAGGCCTAAGAAGATTTGATCATATATATAAAATTACAAAAAGATTATGCGAACATTTACTTTGACGCTATTATCCTTCAAACATTTGTAGACAAATTATATTCCTTTTATTTCATCTTTAATGATTCCATATAATATATTTTTATTTCGTAAGAATAATAGAAATTTTTTTATCACATTTTTCTTAATAAAATTATATATTATTTTTCTTCATTTCTAAAACTAAATGCTAATAGAGCAAACTTTTAAAATACTTTTTCTTCAATTTTTTTGTAGGATCTAAACATATTGAAAATAAAATAAGTAAGTAGATTTCTTTTATTGATATAAAAGATTGTATTTGTACACATTTTATACTTAAATTTTTTAGATTTTATTGAAAAATAAAAAATTTTAAATTTAGATGTGTTATAAGAGACACAAATATAATTTCCATTCAAAATTATTAATAATGTCTTAGACGAATATCTTTTATATTAAATAAGTACATTTTTCTCTTTTTTTTTTGGAAATTATATTCTTATATAAAATATCTTTTAATTTTAAAAAATTATTTAGTAGTTTATATTTAACATGTTTAGTTCATCCAAAATGAAAATGAACAAGAAAATAGTTGTGAAAATCTCCTTTTTGTATTTAGTGTTGTAAATGAACAATTTACCCCCTTTTAAAAGATTCGATCATACAAATAATTAGAAAAAGATGATAGTGCCGATTTGTTTTGACTAAATATATAAATAAAAAGAATGTGTGCAACTGTCATTCTAAATTTATTAAAAGTAGAATAACTTTGAACACAAATTATTGGAGGACATTTTTGTCAAAACAAATATGCACATCATCTTTTTCTAATTATTTGTATGATCGAATCTTTTAAAAGCATAAAATGGGGTAAATTGTGCATTATTCGGGTTCAGGGGGCAAAGTGCAATTATAGTGTAGGTTCAATGAGTAAAGTGTAATTAACCATTTTTTTTTTAATTTCAACTGAATCAAATTCACATTACAAAAGGAAATCAGGCTATCATGTATAGCAATTGAATAATAACTTAATCAAATAAAAAAAGTTTGTATCATGAAATTAGCTCAATTCATTAAGGATGTGTGTTTAGATGATTCAGATGGATTTGAATTTTAAATCTAAATCACTTATATGTTATCCAAACAAGTGGATAGATTTAGTTGGGTATATAAAATCTACCAAAAAATGAATGTATGTGATTTTAATGGTTAAGATGATTACATTTCAAATTTACCTAAATTTATTGTATTTCAAATCTGTAATCTCAATTCCATTCATATAAATCATTCTTATAAATCAAATCCACTAATCCAAATGATGCCAAAACCGTTTCAAATTCTGATTTCAATATCAATAGACGTTAAACTCTTTGTCTTCTGTCTCTTATACACATCTAGAAGTGTATAAGAGACAGCTTTACATGCTTTCTAAATTATTCTTTCCTATTATTTACCAAGACCTAGGCTTCCTTATACACATCTATAACCAAAGGATAAATAGAGATCTACTGTAAATTCTCTTTATAAAAAGAAAATAAACATATTTTATTGTTTAGTAATTAAAACATATAAGGTACTCATAAATTATTTTATATGGAGAAAGCTACTATAGTTAGAATCAAAATTGATGATCTGTCTCATATACTTGTCTAGATTGTATAAGAGTCAGATATTACAATTTATTTATGATATGAAATACAACAATTTCTTTTAAAATTCTCAAAATTTTGTTTTATAAAAATTTTATTTCAATTATATTTACCACCATAATATTAAGCCATAAATTTAGTTTTATTTTATCTTTAATTCTTTTAAGACTAATTTACAAAAACAGCCTTTTAAACCATAAAAGGATATTTAACTTTGATGATATAACATGGTCACTAAATTTTATAAGGGAAAATTATATAATTAGTCCCTCATAAAATACTCTCATTCTTACACAATACCTCATTTTTCAAATGATGAAAATTACTCCGCCACATTAAAACAACATATGGTTTAAGACTTTCACTAAATGTCCGTGGTGTATATGCTGTCTCTTAAAACACATCTGATGTGTATGGCTGTCTCTTATACATTTTCAACTTTTCCCCTTTGAATCTAATACGAGACTAAAATATTGGATTTTTCAACACATTCACCCTGTCTCTGGCATTTCAGTAAGTGAGTTAAGCATAAAAAGTTTCCTCCTTGTCTTCAAAAAATAACTTCAAAGGCAGATGGAGGCAGCAGAAGGGCGGCTTGCTGTATTGCTGCCACCGGAAATTTAGGTCCGGTGACTTTTTTGGGCCATCTTCTTCACCCCGGAACCATGTTTTTTAGTGTTGTTCGCGATTGCAGCTTCAACTTTTGCGAAAAACCGATTGAAATTTCCCAAACAGGGTCAGAAAATCGGGTTCCTATCTTCACATTTTCCATCAAATCACAAACCAAAATACCTAATTTTTTATCAGAATAATCCTCTCAACAAATAAAGGGAAAATCGCTGAAATTGTCCTTCTTTATTTACTTTAGCCAAATAGTCCCTCAACTTTTCTTGTAACCAGAATGGTTTTGCCAAGATAGTCCTTTTATGTGAAATTTATAAAAAAGAAATCTTTTATGGTGACCCTAAAGGACTTACTATTATTGAGGACTATTTTGGATGAAAATTAGCCGGACTGGACCGTCGATTTTCCCACAAATAAATTACCACCAAAAGTTTACCAATTTTTGGATGATGCTCTTTGTCCCTTTTCAATTTTTTGTGTTGAAGACACCCTTCACACATGGAGCCAACCATTGACGTACTCACTTCTGCTCAATTTTTTGCCATATGAATTTATTTTTTGGGTTTGTTTTAGTTTTGGTGGACACTTGCTTATATAAATGATATTGGTTGAGAGTTCATGGAACTAAAAAAAATGAATAATGAACGTATTTGTTAAGAGACATTTGTTTGCCTTCAATGTATTATTCGTATAAATGCCCGAATGACAACATTAATTAGACAATGATTGCTCTTAAAGAGCAATCATAACACTATCTAATGTAGCCTTTTAAATCTTCTAACTATTTTATTTTCAATATGTTTAACACCTGTCTAAACATACTTTGTTGTGCCAAAAAAGCATTACTTTTCTTCAAATTGTGCTTAATCTTGTAATTTTTTTTTTTTTTTTGGGGTTTAGAATTTGTTAATCTGCAATCTACTCATGTCAACGATTGTTTTAATATAAAATGTGGTTGGATTTGATTTTGATTTCAAGAAATGAGAAAACAAAATAAAAATCATAATAATTATAATAATAAAAACTGAAAAATGGAGGTTGAAAACAACCCTATCAGTTCTTCCAAAATGTCTTGCTAATTACATTATTGCCCCAGTTTTGGTGATGAAATGGGTTACCAGATTTGTGTCCAATTCTTCTTCTAAAATTGATAAATTTAATCCCTAATGTTTTAAAAATGTATATTTTAGTCCCTACTAGATGTTTCCAATTTTTCCCTTAAAAATGGATATGTGGTGAGCACTAGTATTTTTCCATTAAAAAAAAAATGGTTAATTACACTTTAGATGTGTATAATAGACATCTAAAATGATTGGATAATTCTTTTATTTTAATATCCTCTGTGTTTAAACACAAGTTAAATTTGTGTGGGATTAATTATGATAATTGTCCTTTTTATAAGATGTGTATTCTCAACAGAAAATCTAAATCAGAACTTGAATCCTCTCATTTATTATAGTATAGACAAATGAAAAAATAATAATGAAACAAGAAAGAAAAAAAAAACTTAAGCATCTTTTACACATCTAGATTTATATAAGAGAATTTACAGTAGATCTCTATTTATCCTTTGGTTATTTGAACCCATAACCTTGGTCAAGCGAGAAGCACAATCTTTCTATTTCGTTATACTTTGTTGTTGAAACTAAGCATTCTTATCCTAAGACAAGATTCGCTAGTTTTGGTGTTTTAAAATGTAAATTGTTGTATTTTAAAATATAAATAAATTGTGTTTTGATATGTATGAATCGATACACAATTCATGGAGGATAAAAAGGTTCCGATAACTATAGTAGTGCTTCATATGCAAGGCTGCCAAGTATGCAGAACTCTCGCAAAACTATGCAGAACTCTCGCGACTTAGGCATAAATTTGAAAAAATGAGGTATTGTATCAAAATAAAAGTCATATTTATGAGGGATACATTATATAATTTTCCCTAAGAGAAAATTTAGTGACCATGTTGGTATCATCAAAGTTGATCCTTTTATGGCTGTCTCTTATACACATCTAGATGTGTGTTGTGGTTCTTACATACAATTTCTTAATTTATTCCGAAGTAATTCGCGAGATCATGCACCAGAAAGTTACTGGAATGACAGAGAAGAAATTTGAACAATGGGAATGGCAAAGCTAGAAGTTACTGGAAAAAATGGAATGGGTGGTTATGGAAATGGGAATGGCATGAATATGAATGGAAGAATATTGAGAGAATATGCCATACCAAGTTTGATAGGGCATGTTATTCTAGCATTGCACGGATGCCTGTGCAAGCAAACAATTTTGAGATTGAGCCCACTTCGATACAAATGCTACAACCTCATGGAAAGAAAAACTATTCAACTGTCTCTTATACACATCTCATTAGGTGTGTTTGAACACATCTAGATGTTTAAATTCAATGGAGTGCACCCAGATTGTGTAAGAATGAGAGTATTTCCTTTCTCATCTAAGGGATAAGGCAAAGTCTTGGCTTCAATCTCATGCCCAAGGAACGTTTACCACTTGGAACCAACTTGCTCAAGATTACTAGATACGTGTAAAACTGATTCTATATCCTTCAAGACACCGGAAAAAAGTCGAGAATTGCTTAATAGGATGGCCTACAATCATTATTATCATGGACCAATGACTCCACCGGTGGCTCAACACTAAGCCAATCAAGCTAGTGCACATAATGGAGTATTGAATTTGACTATTTAAGATGCTTTTTTGGCACAACAAAGTATGTTTATGAATGTGTTGAACAATGTTGCAAAAGTGTTGGAGAACTTAGGGAAACCAAGTAGTGTGAATGATGTCTTCTCCAATGAGCAACTTAACTATGTGTCAGTAATCAATCATCTTTTCTAAGGAACCCATCTGGAGTTTATGGGAACACATATAATCCCTCTTGGAGAAATCATCCCAACTTTTAATGGAGCAATACCAATAATCAATCCAATCCTTCCTATCAGCCAAATCCCCTTCCCAATCTATATATAATGACCAATTTGCTCTTATACACATCTAGATGTGTATAAGAGAATACAGAGAAGCAGAGTATTTGGGAAGAGAATTGGAAAGGGAAAGAAGGGAAAAGAAAGAACATAGGAGAGATTATGAGAATTAGAAAGCATCAACAATAAATTTGGAAATTCAAGTAGGTCAATTGGCAAGAATGACTAATGAAACACCTATTTGGGTACTTTCGAGTGCTACTATTCCAAATAATGACGAGCAATGCCATGCCATAACCTTAAGGAGTGGAAAAGAGTTCTGAAATATAATGAGAAGAAACAGGTCCTCTAGGATCCTAAGGAACAAAAGTCTAAGATAATTGAGAATGAAAGGAACAGGTTGTTGGTAATGAAGACAAGAAGGAACAAAAGGATGAGATCAAGGTATCTAAGAAGAAGCATGTGGAAGAACCTTTGAAGATGGACTCATCGATAAAAGTGCCGTTCCCTCAAAGGCTCATTGATCCAAGAAAGGAGGAAAAAGGGAAGAAATTCAATCACTTATTGGATATGTTCAAAAGGATTAATGTCAACATTCCTTTAATTGATGTCCTCACCAAGTTGCCTAACTACGCTAGTTTCATGAAAGATCTTTTGACAAGGAAGCGAAAGTGGGATAACGATGAGAAAGCATGCCTTGATTCCAAGTGCATTGCCATTGTTCATCTGAGGTTACCCCCTAAACTCAAAAATTTTGGTAGTTTCTCAATACTGGTGAATATTGGAGGAGAAATGCTGCGTCCATCACTTTGTGATTTGGGGCAAGCATAAATATTGTGCCAAAGACCATCTATGTAAAATTAAGGATCGACAATGTCAAGCCAACTAATATCACATTCTCTTCAATTGTCAGATTTATCTGAGAGGAAACCATATGGCTTGTTGGAGGAAGTGCTTGTTCAAGTTAAAAAGTTGGTATTTCTCGTTGATTTCTTGGTGCTAGATATGGGTGAAGAGAGTGAGATTCCACTGATTCTAGGAATGCCATTCTTGTCAATCGCCCAAGCATTAATTGATGTGAACAAAGGGAAGTTGCTTTTTGAAGTTGAAAATGACTCAATTAAATTTGATATGTTTGAATATAATGATAATATTCCTATTTTAAGGAGAAATGTGCTAACCAATCTCTTAATTCTTTCATTGCTAGGTCAAATGTAGAACAAAACGAAGTTGACCATGACAATTCACTCGAGCAAGTGTTGGAAATAAAAGAAGATCCAAGAGATGAATTGAAATAAAACCACCTGATAAAGAGTTTGATGTGACGAAGAATGATGAGACTAGTGCAAGTGCTGGAAAAATTTGTGATGATAGAAAGTTGAAAAGTCACAAAAAGAAAAGAAAATGGTTTGAGAAACAATTGGAGATGCTAATTGAGGCACTAGCGATGGCTAAGGCTTGGAAGAAAGGACTTGTGCATCTTCTACATCGACTGGGAGCTTTACTCATAAAGAAAAAGGGCATCAAGCTTTTTCGAAACCTAAAGGAAAAGAATGGCCGACCATCCTCAAGTACTTAATGAACGCCCGTGGCATAGTCAAGCTAGTGACTATAAAAGAACGCTTCTTGGGAGGCAACCCAAGTATTTAATTTAGTTGTTATTATTTCCTTTTGGTGTGATTTTTTATTAGTTTGATTTTGAGTAATTTGATTTGAATTAGGTCAGAATTTTAGTCTAAAAATATATGTTTTTAAATTGAATAAATTGTGCTAAAGAATGAGTGAAATTGTCATCTTAACTTGTTAATTTTGTATTTGAAGGTTGTGCATGGACTTGAAGAAAATTGGTGAAGAGAGGAAAAATTCTGGCTAAGTGTCGAAAATACACTTTGTAGAAGTACAGCATCCAAATCGCAATTTGGATCTCAAACTTCTGGAGGGTATTTTGGTCATTTAAAAGGAAACAAAAACATTCGAACATCTTTACACAACCTTCAAACACAAAATTATCAAGTCGTGATGTATCGCGATTTCGCGTCCCAAATCGCGATTTCGAGATTAGTCCAAATTGTGATTTCGATACAAGTAGAATTTTAGATTTATATGACTTTTTCTTCTCTTTTGCTCATATTGTCAACTTTTACTTCTTTCAACTGAGAAACCCTTCTTCTAACCCTCCAAATTCTTCCATTCTCTTCCATTGAAAATCATTCCAAACTTCATAATCCACCAGCACAATCTTTCTACATCATCCTTGGAGCATCAAAGAGAGATTATCTTGGAGTTTACTTGGAAAAGGTTGAACATCAAAGAGGGATTTGCACTCAAAGTACATGGGGAATTTTTAGGAGACAGATCTGGTAATCCATATTTCCTTAGTTTTGTGGTTGAAAATTTTGCAATTGCTGTATAAGTTCAATTTTTGAGTGTTTATG
Organism: Cinchona pubescens; assembly: GCA_025175665.1. Classification (NCBI taxonomy): domain Eukaryota; kingdom Viridiplantae; phylum Streptophyta; class Magnoliopsida; order Gentianales; family Rubiaceae; genus Cinchona; species Cinchona pubescens. The sequence goes on from JANKKI010000226.1 coordinate 66,218, forward strand.
AATTTAGTTATATTGGGGAATTGTTTATAACAATTGGGTGATTTTGGAGCGAGAATTTTGTGTGAATTTCTTGAGCAAGACTGTGGTATTGAATTCATTAATTCTCTGAATTGTTGGACTATGGATTGAATTGATTGAATTATCATTGAGAAAATTGTGATCTTTTGTTGAGAATTTGGTTAAATTTTTCTTGGCTGTGAATTTGGATTTCCTTAGTGCTTATTTGAATAATTGGTTGATAATTGCTGTGAAAAATGACAAAGTGTGTATATGGGAGTGCTGAAAGGAAAGCAAGAATTAGGGGTAGAGGAACGAGGTCAAGAAAAAGAAAAGCCGATGAGGGGACAAGTAGAGAAGGGGTATAGACCAACCTATTAGAGGTGGTGAACACGTTGAATCTCAATTCTCCAGTGATAGAGCGTAGCAACTGTGCAAAAATAATGAGAAGCATGAGGTGATTAGGGAGAGAAATTTTGATTTATCGATATGCATTGGGGAGCATATGAAGATGTTAGGAAGGCAATAGAAGAACAGATTAGGGCAAGGCATTGGGAAGGCTTCAATGCTCCAGTTGACTCTGGGGGTTCTTAATTGGTGAAAGAATTTCATTGCAATTTGTGTAAGCTGGAGGACGGAAAAGTGAGAGTTCGGGGGATATTAGTTGATTTTTGTTCAGAAGTGATTACTGCTTATTTTAACATATCCCCTGTATCTTCTGATCGATATTTGGCACTTTTGAATGACAAAAAGAAAGACATGAATGTGATTAAAAATGCCATTTCTGATGTCAATGTTGATTGGGTTTGGAGCACTACAAGCAATACTGAGTTAAGATTTGCTTGTCATGGCCTCTCATTGATGGCAAAACTGTGGTTTTATTTCATTAGCTACCGAACTTGGGGGTCAAACTCTTTAAGTTTCATTCAAAAGGATAAAGTACTCTTGGTGTATGCTTTCTTGATAGGGATACCCGTAAATATTGGTAGCCTTATTAGTCTAGACAGGGGTTTTTAGATAGTGGAAGGCCTGGATGACCTATTTTCTATGCACCCAATCTAATTCACCATTTGTGCACATTGGTAGGTTGTCCCATTGATTCCACGGAGCCCATGACATATCCCAAGGACAGGATTAATCGGGAATATGTCTATAGGATGGTGCAAGAATATGAGAAACATCATCAAGGAAAAGACCCTAGCCCAACACCACTACTACCACCTCAAAGTGCATCTTATATTCCTATGCCTTCTGGATAAGTAATGAATGCCCTAGTCAATGAAGAAGAAAGAAACGAGTTGCAAAGGTATTGGACTTATAGTCAGCTAGTAATGCACAATATTCTGGGGGTGATAGGAGAAGCTCTCAGGACCACTACACTTGGTATGTGGGTTTATCTGCCGCCACCTCTGTTGGCATTTTGTTCCAGATGGACAATATTATACACCACCTATAGCTTCGGTACATCAAGAGGAAGCCTACCAAGAAAGTGAGACTAAAGGACTCATAGGATGATGATCATGAAGAAGCTCAACCCAGTGATGTAGAAGATGGTCAAGAGGAGATGGAACAAGACAATTGAGAAACTAGTTGCAATGGATTTTGATGATTCAGAACCCTAGCAATTGAAGGAAGTTGATGAAGATGAACAATTTCTCTTATTTTTTATTATTTGGCACCATTATTTTTAATTACTCTTATCTTTAGTATTTTATTTTTGAAATTTAGTTTTTAAGTAGATTGGCTAATGGCCTTAAGTTGACGCCAAGTAGATATCGTTTTAGTGCTCATGGAAAGATCATTTTGAGAATTACTTTGTTGAATACTTGGTGTGTGTTTTTTTAGTCATTTTCATTGACTGATGATAGTAGAGTGGCTAACTTTAAGCTGATGCCATGTTTGCAATTGTTGATAACTGGATGTGGATATTGATTTTTATGGAGATTTATTGACTACATACATGGCTTAGTTAAGTGTCCTCAGTACATTCACTTGGTATTAATTGCTAGATTAAAATTTTGTCATAGTTTATGTAGTTCTTGTTTAATTATTGCTATGTCTTTATATTTGGATTTTGGGTGAGTGGAAGGATGAATTATTCATCAATTTGAATAAAAGTGTGTTTATTTATCATTTTGGGAATGGTTATTTTATGTGTATTGATGTGACTTGATGACTAGTGGATGGAAAAGTGACCAAATGAGCACTCGATGATGATGGATTTTGACGTACAATATTATATGATTGAAGTATTTGATTGGGTCATTTAAAAAGACAATGTCTTGAGTAGTCTTTTACTACATAAAGATTTCAAAAACTTGGCATTCCTATTTTTCAAAAAGAAATACTAAAATTTTGAAAAAACCTATTTGAATAATGTTTTTTATCAAATCACCCATTATTAGCCAATTTATTTATGTTTTTTGAAAAAGTGGGTTAAAAAAAAATAGAAGGAATTTGGGACATTTTGTGTTTGTATAGGGAATGTTCTTTTAATTTGTTAATAATTGGTATTTGAGATTAATTTTTAGTATATTTCACACATTTTCCTTTGTTTCGGGCCGCATAAAAAAAAAACTTTGCATTTTGGAATAAGGCGAGTACGAGATTCCAGTATGTACCCATATTATTTTTCCGAAATAAGCCATTAGAGTAGTAATAAGGCGAATACAGGATTCCGACATGTACCCATGTTGTTTCTCCGAATTAAGCCAATAGAAATTACGTTTTAGGATATCAATAAGTTAATGAGTAAGTGGTAATACGTATTATTGATCTCGTATTACATATTCTTCATTAGAGGTCTATTCCCAAATTGCATGACAATTGCATTTAAGTAGATTCCTAAATGAACTTCTATTTTCATGCGACCTAGCCGGGATAATTGACTCACTCCATAATATTGGTGATTTGAGATGAAATGATGTTTTAAATGGATAGAACTAAAATGTTTGGTAATTCTTTTTGAGAATAGTAATTCTTGGTGACTTGAAATTTTTTCTAGCAATTGAACGTGTGCTTGTTCTCTTTAGAAAATTTGCAAACTTGGATTCACTCATTTAAATACTTCACCATCATATAGTATTTAAAGTTCCTTGAGAGATTTCTTAATTGTTCTAAGTACATCCACAACTCATCAAGTGTTTTGTCGATTTTGATGGTTTTTTTGTGTTTAATTGTTAGTATGTTCTTTTTAATTTTTGTTTTGCTCGGGACTAACAAAACGCTAAGTTTGGGAGTATGATAACTAGTGTTATTTTGCTCTTAATTATGGCATTTTGATATTTTAAATTCTAAATTTTGTTTAATTAATTGAAGATTTTAGTTAATTGCTTTATTATATGTTTATATTTTTGTTATTGTTAAATATGATAAGTTTTGATTAGAATTTTAGTTAAATTAATTACTTAATTGGTTTAATATTATATAAGTCTAAATTAGAGGTTAGAAGTTGGAACGAACAAAGTACCAAGACTAAAATGCAATTTTAGAGGAATTGAAGGTTTGTTGGAAGAAGGGTCTAAATAAAAATATGCGATCTGGACGCGGAAATGGGTTGATGTAATTTGAGGTCCATGTCACGATCTCATTTATTCCAGGTCGCAACATGGACTCGCTTCCAGCACAAGTAGTAATTGTCAATTTTGTAATATTCTAGCAGCCAATTTCTAATTTTGCCTTGTGTAATACTCGACTATTTAAGCTACTTTAGAGGTGTAATAGTACATAGAGTACAATTATTTCTTAGTAGATTAGGATAGATTAGAATAGAGTAACTTGACTCTCAAGTTTTAATACAAAATCCTCTTTAATTCATCTTTAGAACTAGTTTTTAATTCTTTGCAAGTTTAAATTTTGATCATTAAGTTTTAGTGGGTTAATCATTAGCTTCAAGTAGATATAACTTTTACTTTCTTTCTAGTTGAAATTCTTAAAAATTTCTTTGCTTCCATTTCAAGCTTTTTTTAGAGAAATTAGGGTTGTTGTTGATTTAGTGCTTTCTAGTTAAAACTTTCAAATTCCTGCATTAATTTCTGAATCATACTAATTTTTAGTGGGCTTTCTTTAATATTGTCAAAAATCCAAAAAATATTTAGATTTTAAGTTTAGGTCTTTTCAAATTCTAGTTTAGAAATGGTAATTTTTAGCTTTATAACCTCTTTTATATTCTTTCTAGTTGGGTTAACTACCTGCTCTTTAATTCTAATCCTATTTTAGTTAAATTAGAGTAGAATTAAGTGCTTTTATTTACTTGCTTCTATTAGAGTAGATTAAATAATTTCTCAATTTCATAGTTTCTTAGTTCCATTTAATTGCTTTAGTAGATAATTTAATTTAAATTTAAATTTCAATTGCTTAGGTATAACTATGGGTTTAATTAGTGTAGTTTCATCTTCTATTATTTGAATTTCCAAGCAATACATAGCTTTGTAAATCTCGGTACTTGATTGCAAAACAATCTTCGTGGGAATGATACCCACTCATCTTATACTACTACCAATTCTGTATACTACTAGGACAATCATTGTTGGTACGATCCCTACTTTGGTCTTTACTACTAGTTAACAACTGTATACTTGGCGGGATGCCACCTAGTTAGTAGTAGGATTTAGGTGTTTTATAAATTTCATAACTAAGTGTTTAAGGCATCAAGTTTTTGGCGCCGTTTCCGAGGATTGGTTTTCGGTAATATCGACATAATTTGTTTGAAAGACTAGATTGAAGTCTTTTGTTTTCTTATATAGTTGTTTCACCCTTTTGAAAAACCAAAAAGATTTTTCATTTTGTAGTTGTGTTCTTATTTTCAAAAATCCAAAAGATTTTCTTCGTAATGGATGGTTTAGACTAACTATTAGTCTAAACTTTCCTAATTTTCTTGTTTGTGTTGTTTTAGATCGTTTTCTTATTTTTATTTGTGTTGTTGGTTGTTCAAGAACATAAAGGACCTAATTGGAATGATTCATACCAAGGAGATTATCATTTTTATGGTAATAGAGGTATGCCTAATGAGTATGATTCTTGTTATGGTCACTCTTCTTACCCCATAGATTCACCAAGATGGATGGTCTAGACATCAATACCCTTATGAGAGCTACCAAGATTATCAAATGTGATGGTCTAGCCATTCATATCCTTATGAGAGCTATCAAGAAAATTCCTACCCTTTCCCTCCACCACAAGAGCCTTCATATGATCAAATGTGATATTTCTTCCACCCAACAACTCAAGAAAGTGAAGAGGTAAGAAGGATGGACATGTGGATGCAAGTTCAAGAGCTTCGAGAAGAAAAAGCCCAATACCGAGAGGCAATGGCTATACTTCAAGAAGGACATGCTAGATTACAAGACCAACTTTCTCAAATTCAAGGAATTGTAAATGGTGAAGCACAATGGACTCCAACACCTCCACCAATGGGTAAAGAAACTAGTTCAAGAAGAACAAATTGAAAATGTCTTCCAAGAAACGGGTTCTCAAGAGCCTCATGAATTTGAAGTTACAACATTCAAAACACTCAACACTTATGTAGAGGAATCACCAACTTTCCCTTTGCACTGTTTATAAGTATGCATTTGTCTCGGTTACAACCAAAGAGGTTCTATATGGGGTGTTCGTGGAGAAAGAGCCAGATCTAGGAGGAGTGGAAAAAGAAGGATACTTTCTAGAAGGGGCAAAGAAGGCACAACCTACATATGCCGAAGTTCAATTCCTTGGGAATTTCGGAGGAGCTAAGCAATGGTGCAAGTTCACCAAGGATTACAATATCCTTGGGAAGCCTCCTTGGTGTTGAGGGAGTATTTCTTTTCTTTTTATTTATTTTGCTTTGTTTTAGTTTTCTTGTTTTAGTTTAAGTACCCCGTTGGTAATAAAGGCTTGTAGCTTGTGGTTAGTTTAGCTTATGTTTTGTTGTTGGCAATTGAATTTGGATACACTTGGATGAATTTGGCCATTGATGAAAATGTTGATGACAATATATGACTTGTTGTGATTTGTAAATGATATACATACTAAATGGAAAGACTTTTGACTTGGTTTTTACTTTTTACTTGTGGACATTCTAGTTGTTGTATGTACACTTCATGAGCTAAATAGTTGAGCTTATTTTGCAGAAATCATTTGAATAATTGATTTGGATGAGGGTAATCTTGGTGGTTGAATGTTTCTTTGAAGCCGATTAAGTGTGAAACTAAGTTTGGGGGATGAGTTCGGCATTTAGATAACCCATTTGTTGTGTTAAACCTTGTTACCCTCATGTGTGTTTTTCTCTTTCTTTAATTGTTTGAACCCTGTGAAGCCCCGAGGACTCTTCCTTAGTATAGCCATAATTGGTTGTTGAAGAAAAATCAATTTCTAGGATTCTTGTTTTATTGAAACTTGGGGTTATATGATTTATTTGACATTTTCTCATTGTTTGGCCTTGATAAATGTGGTGCTCAATGTTGGTGAAGTCCATAATGAAAGGGTAGAACTCTTGTTTTTAAGTCCAATTTGATAATTACGTGGTTGCATTCACATTCACTTGGTTAATATGTTGCTCATCTTATATTTTAGGCTTTCGATTGTCCAAGTAAATATAATTCAAAATTATTACCCAGTCTTTTGTTTTTATGCTTTCTGGTAGTATTATTATGTGTTTTTTCTATTTTGGGTGAGTGGATGAGTTGTACTCATCATTTGAATAAAATGACAAGTGTGGGGGTGTTATATACATGTGTGGGAATGGTTTCTTTTTGTGAAAGTAAATATTTGTGTGATGAATTTTGGATGGAAAATTGATTGATTATAGTACTCGATGATGACAAATGACTTGCAATATCATACGATTGGGTTATTTAAACTTGGTATTCCACAGATTTCGGTGTGTTTTGAGTAGTTCTTTTGCGACAAAAGAATTTCAAAAGCCATGTATTACTATTTTCAAAAGTGAGACATTCACATTTTTATAGTAGTTTATTTGAAACATTGTTTTTGATCAAATCAATAGTATTGATTTCTTGGTCAATTCATCTTTTAGAAAAAAAATTGGTTTAAATGGAATAAAAGTGATTTAGGTCATTTTATGTGTTTGCTTACGGAGTAATTTTCTTCTAACTTGTGAGTGATTGGTTTGAATATAATCTTGGGTATGTTTTACTCCTCTTCCTTGGTTTAGGGTCGTGTAAAAAAAAAAAAACTTTGCTTTTAGAAATAAGGCTATTACGTGATTCTAACATATACCCATGTTGTTTCTTCGAATGAAGTCATTAGAAAATACGGTTTAGAATACCAACAAGTCAGGGAGGAAATGTTTGTAATACCCATCAATGATATCATGCAACTCTCTCCTTGATAGAATAATATTTCCAATTGTGTGACATGTGCATATCAGGTAGACACCGAATGATCTTCTATTTCCATGTAGCCTTGTCGAGATGCTTGAAAAATGTTGTAATCCTTTTGATTTGAGCAAAACTAAGTTTTAGATGAATGGAACTTTGTTTTTAAGAAACCTTTTGATGATGGTCAATACTTGGTTATTTGAAACTTTTTGTTGGCATTTGTACTCATTTTCTTTGCAAAAGTTGAAAAACTTGGAATGACTAGTTCCAAAATAATTCAATTGTCATATGATATTTGAGGTCCCTTGAAAGGTCTCCTATTTACTCAATGTACTTCCATTACTCATCATTTGTGTTAGCATCTTGGTGGTGTCTAGTGTGTTATGTCGTGTGTTTTGCATTTTTGTTGTTCTTTTTGTTGTCTTTTACTTTGCTCGGAATGAGCAAAAACTTAAGTTTGGGGATGTGATAACTCTAGGAAATTAGAGTTATATGTACCCTAAACTTGAAGGTTTGGCTGCTAGTTTCTAGCATTTTTTAGTGTTTTCGTGAGTGTTTTTGTCTGTTTTACATTTATGTGTTAGAATGTGGTAATATGTGTTTATTAAGTGTTTTACTACTTATTTAGGTATTAATTAGAAAACTTTATTAGTTTCTTGTGTATAGAGTTGTGTCGTGTCTTTGACTTAACTTCGTTGGGAGTTCAGTTTTCGTTCATCTCTGTTTGTCCTTCATTTTTGGGCATATTTTGTGAGAATTTTATTTATATATTTAATAGATATTATTTTAAGTGTTTATTGCAGTTAATAATATTTTCCTATGCATTAGGGTTGCATAAAAAAAAAGGGCGCATCAATCGGACGTCGGTTGAAGATTTTCGAAGCAAAACTGTGAAGTGCTGTATTTCAGAAGTTTTAGTCCAAATTGCGATATGGATTTTTCAAACCGTGATTTGGAGGTGGCTGGAGCAAAAATGACTTTGTTCGGGGCTAATTTTTGCTGCACAATTATCCCACTATCCTAGCATTATATATACCTCTTTTAAGCCTCATTTGAGGGATAACTTAGCTAGTAGTAGGCTAGATTAGAAAGTAATTTTCTTCCTTTTTCCTCCCCATTTGGGAGGGTTTTCTTAGATTAGATTAGAGTAGGATTTTTCTTTCTTGTAAATACAATTTCCTAACTAAAGATTGAAACTTTTTAGTGGTAAGTTCCATTTTAAAACTCCTTTAGTTAAACTTTAATTTCATATTTTCTTAGTTTAATTTGTCTAATTACTTTCATCCTGTATATTTGCTCTCTTTGCATGATTTCTTAACGTAATTGTTAGATTAGTTAATACGTTTCCTTCAATTATGCTTCCTTAGTGGTAATTGATAGTTTAGATTTGTTAATTAGAGTAGATTAGCTTATGGGTTTTTCATTTAATTGCTTTAATTACTTGCTTTCTTAGTTTAATTGGTAGATTAGTCTATGGGCTTTTCTTAATCATGTTTTCTTAGTGTTAATTTGTAGTTTAGGTTAGTTAATTGCTTTTTAAGATTACCTGCTTTTTACATGCTTTCTTAGAATAGGTTATGGGTTTTCTCTTGCTAGCTTAGGGATAATGAATAGTTTAGATTAACGAATGCTTGCTTGATAAACTTTTAATTTTAATTGTCATTCTAATTGCTTTCTAAAGAAACTTCGTTTCTAATTGCTTTCTTAGTGTTTAATATTTACTTTAAATTGCTTCTTTAGTTCCATTAGTTCTAGTTTTAGTGAAATCTCTTCTCTTAATCAATCGCTATATTCAACTTGTAATCTAACCAAATAATCGGTAATTATCGATCAATCCTTATGGGTACGATCCCTACTTCCTTGTGCTACTAGTTACAACTGTATACTTGCATAAGATGACACCTAGTTAGTAGTATGATTTAGGTGTTTTATAAATTTATAACTAAGTGTGTAAGGTATCATATAAGGATGTGAATCGTTTGCTTTAATAAATTAGGATACAAATGTTATCTTGATTAAGAATTTGAATTGTAAACTTCTAAAAGCATTCAGGAATCAAAGGATTAGTGATAAAAAAGCTAGCAGACATTAATCAAATTGTGCTATCAATTGTAATACTACAAATAAGGAAATTACAATGTGGTTATCCAAACTTGGTAGCCAACTCCATCTATAAAAAGAAGGGTTAATCATACTTGATCTCCTAAATGCGCACTACAATTGCACTTTACCCTTTGAACTCAAATATATACTTTACCCCTTCTCGAAAAGATTCCTTAATACATTTGAATATAAAAAAGAATGATGTGAACATTTGTTTTGACCAAAATACTTCCAAAAAAATTGAGGACAAAGTTAATTTTCATTTTATGTACTATACATAGTCATTATGTAGTTATTATGTGCACCATAATAATTATTTATTATACTACATATATAGTTATTTTGTGCACTTATAATGGGGTTAGGTAACACAAGTGAGATAGCTAAAATATGTGAACCCAATTAGGGTTCGCACCTCTAATTTGGAACTTTTGACACTTCTCATGAGGCGGCTATTGCTTGTGCTGCAGCTGCACGAAAGCTTTATGGTGCAATACCAAACTTAACTTACCTCAAATTTATAGGAGGTCTAGGAGCATAACAATTATCCAACCATCTACTCCTCGATGGCGAATACTAGCGGCAACGAAAACCAAGTGCCTTTTCAACAAACTTTCCTCCTTGATTTTCCATCAAGCTTAAACTTTCTACCGTAGTTTCATACAGATATAACCAATAAAGGGATGTTTTTTGACAGACGAACCCAACAAATGCAACTTCTTATGCAAACAACATCTATGACAATGTGATTATAGTTAAAACGAAGAAGGTGCAATATTTGAGAGAGTGGGGGGAAACTTTGATGTCAATTTGCCTAAGGTAGATGACTTCTCCATTTGGAATGAAGCTTAGGCAGCCATCTCTTTTCATGCTACTGTGGCTGATATAGATACGTCTGATGCCACTTTTGGATATACCAAAAGATGGGATAAAATGAACTACCCCTGGACATGAAGTGTACGAAATAGAAAATGTATACGGATAATAACTACATCAACTATATATTCAATACAAAATTTACTTTTCCTCCAAATTATGCTTTTTTAGTTTCACAAAAATTTATTAAATTCTAGATAGGATGCTAGTATGTGATTATACAAATTGATTCTATACTTGATGGTTCGAGACACAATTAATTGTTAAAAAATAAATGGTATGAAAAATAATTGTTTATGAATGAAAAAAGACCAAACTATGTGGTCTATCTATATAATTTTTAAAAATTCTAGTTACAATATTTGTTTATGCTATATTAGTATAAGAAATTATTTTTTTTTTAGAAAAAATCAAATAATATGTTTCATCCCAAAAGTAGAATGTGCATTGCAAGTGTTAGTTGAGGACGAAAAATATTTTTTAAAACTTTTTCTTTAGTACTCTCCTTTAAAAAGAATTCTAGATTATGATTTAGATAATTTTATCAATACTGAGAAAGGCGTACAATTACATCCTCTAACATTTGAAAACATGATTCTTTGACTTTAGGTTATGTTTAAAAAAAAATAGTGAGAGAAGGAAAGAAAAAGGAGTTATTTTACATTTTCAATACAAGGTCAACCTAGAAAAGTTTTACCACAACAAAAATAGATCAAATAAATCTTTATAGTGAAATAGGGAAACTCAAGTAATTAAATATGAAAACTGACTCTTCATTTATTATATGGAAACCAAACTATATCTTATAGCATCGCGAATTAATGGAACAAATTTAGCCAAAAGCCATTGCATCTATCATGTTGTTGTATACTATCTTCAACACAGGATCAGTAAACTTTATTTGCCACTTAGGGGCTTGTAATTTTTCCCTTTCTAGTATTATCAATTTTCTCCCTAAACCTTTATGAGTTTCATCTTCTTTAACATTTGTGGGAAAATATTTATGTCAATTATGCAACCTATGGCATCAAGTTGTTCAAAAGACATTTGAATCTGCTTCAAAATGATATTCACCATGAAGGAGTTGCCATTATTAAATCATTCTATTAGATTTGGATCTAGAGTATCTATACAGTTAGGATCTTTGATTACTTTATTTGTACAATTGGTTCTTATCATCAGGGAGGATAGTGACAAGAATGATTTACAGTTGATATCAACGATTGATATTTGGCTCTCTTACATAAATTTTTTTTTATTGGCAGTTTTGTTTCATTGTTGGTGCTATGAACTTCGGATAATCTTTGTCGTGCTTCAATTTTCGTAGTAGTAATTTTTTTTTTTACATAATAAAAACTATTGGCTAACTCCTTCATAATTATTCTCTAAATAATATATATTCTACAATTATTTCATATATAACACATCTTCTATCAACCTTTTTATCTTAGATATATCACATCCAAAAGTTTTTTGTTAGGAAAGTTGCTACATACTTATTCCAAATAATATCTGAATAATGGCTGTCCACACAAAGCCATTCAATAATCTTTTTTAGCGATAGAGCTGAATGTTACTTGCTTTTTGCAGATGTGTGCCACTGTTTATCACTTATATGCTATTGCCATAAAAATGTAAAGCGCATAATTCACCTTGATTAGCTTGATTGATCTAATCAAAAGCATACTTTTTTCCAAATAAAGGTCCTATTTATGGCTCAATACGTAAGTTCACACTAGTTAGTACAATTTTTCTTGAATTTGGTTCGGTGAAAAGTTCATAAAAGAATAAAGTAACAAAAGAAATTATTACTTCTAATAAGAATATTGTGTCATAGAAACCTTTCATCTAATCATTCTAATTCTTTGTTTTACTCGCTTAGTTAAGTCTTAGTGAATGGGTCTTTAGCTATTAAAATTTCTTTGAAATGAATCTTTAATTACTATGAACTATATACCTTTTTATTGTAAATTTTCAAGTTCCTATGCATTTCCTTTTATTGAAAAATCTACAATTAACAAACATGTGTCGTGAACTCAAAAAATTAACATAATAAAACATATGAAGAAAAATCCAAAATTAACATAAGTAAAGAGCAAAACGATTGAATCGACAATCAAAATAACATGCCTTACAAAAAAAAATGCAATGCATAAAGTCTCTAAGATTTACTAATTTTGGTTTTTTTATTTTGTTACCATTTTTATGTTTAGAAAATTAGATAAGTTTTTAATTCAAACAAAAACGTGCAATGAATGTGCGCAAACAATTCAAGCCAATTGACTAGATAAATGGAAAGATTAAAATATATTGTATTAGTGGCCTATTTTTTTTTTCATATACACAATTGGTAATTCATAATGTATTTTTCTAAATGTACAATTTACTACCTTCATTTAAACAAAAAACTAGATAATTGTGTAGCAACATATGAACTTTGTATCTTCTCAAATTATGAAGATTCATAAAGACCAACTACTTTTTAACTAAGCCATCAAAATATTATTAAGTTAAAATTTAACAATTTGTGTCAATAAACATTATGTGAAAATCTAACATTTATAATTGTTATTTAGAACCATATATATATATATATATATATTTTTTTTTATTTTTTGTTTTCCACACGTTTACTAAATACATCTTGAGAATTGATTCAAATTTTACATGGCTAGTGACAAAATGAATTCAACTGTTATTCTAATTTATTCTTTTTATTAAAATTCTCTAAAGAATGACTTCAAGAATAATCAATTTGAAGGAGGTTTTATTTAAGGAAACTTTTTAAGCAAATTAAATACTATGAGTATAGGACCACTAAAATTCAACTACGACAATATATTGATCAAATAAAAACATCACAACAATCTCTTCTTCTTCCATCATACATGTAAAAAGTCATAAACATACATTTTCATTTCAAAGTGGATTTCTTTTTCTTTATGCATTTATTCCAAAATATACAAAGCTTTGTCATAGATTCAACAGTTATCTTTTTTTTTTGGAAATAAATTAAAGATTTAAAGTCTAGAGTTCTGAATCCATATTGCATTTCAAGGGAGCTAATACATTTTGTGGTTGAATGACATAGGTTATGCATTGGAAATGGATCAATGGCCTTGCAAGTTAGAGCTCAACTATCTGATTATAGATGTCTCATGACATAAGAAATGTAATTCATAGCCTAAGATTTTAACAAGTCAACATGTATCTAGATGCAACAGACCCTAACAATAGTCAACTACAAATATCACCTGCACGTTATAGACTTGACTTCATCCAAAATGCAAAAATAATCATAGAAGAGATAGGACTCTTTTTTCTCCAAGTCGTTCCTACTCATTCTATTGCTACCTGCTAGATTATTACAAGGACTTTTGCCAACTTCAAGGTCAAAGCCCCAACCTTTTGAGCTCATTAAACTCTCTAACTTGTCTGCATGTAACATCTATACATTGTCAAAGTCTATTAGATTCCCATTCTTGTTCATTTGTTCCCACCAACTTTGACCTATTATTCTAGTAACTTCAAATTTTTCAATAGAAACCATATTCTTCAGTGGGATCTCATGTCGATGGAGAGAAACTTCTACCCCACCAATACCAAAGAAGAGTTACAAAATATTTATGCCATTTGGTTATTAGGGTTTCAAGGAAGACATATGGTATGCCATAGTGTTAACCTGAAATGAGTTGCCAAGCATTTATGTCTGTCAGTTTTACTTATCCCTCATCTCCTTGTAGGATTCCTAGGAGATCTTAATAACAATTCAAATTCATCAGGCTCTATAGAGGCAACCTTGTTCCTTCCTACCCACAACAAATTCTATTTCTTTCATTGATCAAAGACTTACTTCTACACATGTGCAGGTGGCTCCCCATGAATTCTCAGTAATTACCGTGCGAATCCTGTGACATATAATTTTGTACTTCCAGTTGTTGTTTGCTAGCAGTTTAAATTTGTTTGTGTATCTCATGAGGGCCACCATCTCTTGGTCAAGGAAAATGCTTCTTGTATGGTGAGAGGCAGATATAGAGAAAGAGTCTGTTGTGAATTGGTAGATTATGAATATACCCTCTTTTCTTGCAGCAGAATAAAAACATGTAGAATCAACAAACTCTGGTGGTATATCATACAAGAATTTTGAAATTGTATCCAATACACCTCTTGGAGTTAGTGCCACATTCTTATAGTAAAAGCAAGGGGGCCCATTGCTTGCACTAGAAATGTTAAATGTTTTTTCTCTAACTATTTTTTAATAATCGTCTATAGTTAGGCAAAACCCTACCATTGGCTTTGGCAGACGAATCCTCACCATCTTCCTCTAATATCCCTCTGCAGTTTTTTCTCTCATACAACTCAGAATACAACTTCATCTTCTTCAACTTTCCGAATCCTCACCATCTTCCTCTAATATCCCTCTGCAGTTTTTTCTCTCATACAACTCAGAATACAACTTCATCTTCTTCAACTTTCCATTTCCACTGTAGGTATGATTAACTTTCGGCTTAATCTCAATAGGCAAATGGGCACCATCTGCCCTTGCTACTTTAGCAACAAAATGAATTCTGTTAATTCAGCATGTAAGCCATCTAGACATCTATTCATAGCTTCTTCAGCGACATCAACAGTGTAACCCGTCTTTTCTAGGGACGACAATTTTTTTTCCTTTTCTAAAATGGAATCAGTATTTCCCTTGTCCTCGTCAGAAGATCAACTTTCTATATCTGAGAAGTTGGAAGCATATTTTTAATAATATGTGCTGATTTTTATCACCAATTCCTATAACATTAGAAGTTTATTGTTCACATTCATAATTAAGATAACTCTTATATCGTAAGTAAGAAGCTTATGATTCACATTCTTATAATTAGGTAATATTATGATGTTAACTAAATTTACATGATTTACATTCCTATAGTAGGATAGCTCTGCTAATATAGTTGTTTACTTTTTCTTTTTAGTTTCTTGAATACTCAAACAAAAATCTATTTTTTAAAATTTTTCCTTAAAATAGCCAAATACTTCATAATTACCCTTGGCATTTGAACATTTATACATACATTTGAATCATGTTAGTTAGATATGATTTGGATGCAAAATTGTAATTTCATTATACTTGTATATAAAAAAATCACGTTGATTCAAAGCTTATTGTTTTTTCTAGACCTTTTCCATTTGCTTCCAAAAGTAGTGATTTTTCCCCTTCAAGTTCTTACTATAAGTAAGAATGACCCAATTTGAGTCATATTTATTGCAATTTTTCTATATGCACACAAACGCGTGCCCGCACTTGAAAAAGAGCACGTGATTCCCATGTGTCTCATACTTCTGCATGTCCTACTAAATAGATGAGAAAGAGTTCGCTTTGGTGGGGTTTGGCTTTGTTATAGGTAATGAAGGAATTTTTCATGTTGGTGGACAGGAGTTTTTATCATTTATTATCATAATGTCAATAACTTTTATAATGCTTGTGTCATTTTTTTCTCGTCCTTTTACTCTTTGGTACTTTGTTTTCTCTTTCTTTTTGATTGGGCAAAAACCTCTTGTTTACCCATTTTTCTAATGGCTTGCTTTTTCTTTGGTCCCAGATTAAAAATTTTCCAAACCAAAGTTTCATGCCAAAATTTCCTACATATTGTGACATGCTTGTAGATTTGCAAGTGTAATATATGTCTGTTATCCCAAAGTTGAAGTTTAACATTTTTTGTTATAATAATGTCTTATAAGAGTGAGTAATTTGGGTTTCAAGATTTTGCTATCATTGTAGTTATAAAGACCTGCAACAGGCAAGTAGTTGTAGTTTCTGATGGAAACTTGGGCTATCTGAAGAAAATTGACTTCTACATTCATGCAACAATTTCAAGTAAGATGATCTCTAGCTATCATCTTTGTGTTTTGATTTACTAAGAAAATGTGCATAGAATTTCTAATTCTCTTTAGAAGACTTTAATGGTATAAATATACCAAATCATAGATTATGCCCTGATTAAATTGAAAGCGAGTAATCTTAATATCATAATAGAGATTCTCAGTTGATTTAAAATTTAGTTATAGTTCTTGCCCATCAAGTTATTTGATTTGAAAGGAATCCAATAATTAACTCTTCACAGCCCCAAAAGAAAAGAAGATGATTATTGTGGAAAAGAAGAAAGTCGAATTGTTGATTT
This sequence comes from Cinchona pubescens, assembly GCA_025175665.1. Classification (NCBI taxonomy): domain Eukaryota; kingdom Viridiplantae; phylum Streptophyta; class Magnoliopsida; order Gentianales; family Rubiaceae; genus Cinchona; species Cinchona pubescens. The sequence continues at coordinate 82,680 of JANKKI010000226.1, forward strand.
AGTCCCTCAATTTAGGAGTTAAGATAATTTTTTTCATTGTATTTCTATTTCTCCAATTTTTTAGCCTCTACACATTTCGAATCTAAAAGATATTGCCAGCTCTATATTTTGTCAGTCTCTTGGATCCTCTTGTATCATTCTTTGCCTAATTTTCTTTCATTGCAAATTCAACCACAAATCTCACAACTCCAGGAACACCAACTTTTCTTGTGTTGTGGTTTGGTGAATTCTGCGACTTACGTCAATGTCTTTTGGATTAAATGTTGTTGCAGAATATTTATAAGGCAACCACTTCCAGCGAAAACAAAAAAATTTCAAAACTCCGTTTAGGTGACCATATATTATACTACACATAGTAATTATATATGCAAATAAAGGAGTTAGGCAATGCACCTGGGGTAAATGGGTAGTTGGAATATACAAATCCAATCAGGGTTTGTGCCTTTGGTTAAAATCTTTTGGCACTTCTTATGAGGTGGCCATCTCTTAAGATGCAGAAACACAAGAGCTTTACGGTGCAAATACCAAACTCAATTTACCTCACATCTATGAGAGGTACCAGTAGCAACATAACAATTAAGTAGCTGTCTACTTGTCAGTTTTGTATACCAGCAATGATAGAAACCAAGTACCTTTTCAACAAACTAACTTCATTTATTTTCCATCAAGCTCCAACTTTTCACCAAAGTTTCAAACCAATAATATCGATGAACGGACGTTTTTTGAGCCCAACTCAACAAATTCAAATTCTTATGCCAACAACAACAACATGGCCGTAGTTAAAAGCAAGAAGGAGGCGCAACATTTGAGGGAGTGTGGGGAAACTTGAATGCCAATTCGCCTAAAGTAGACTCATCATCGATTTGGGCTGAAGCTCAGGTCATTACCTCTTTCCAAGACACTGTGAATGATCCAGGTATTTTTTATGACACTCTTGAAGATACCAAAAGCTGGGATGGAATGAACTACCCTTGGAATTAAAGTGCTGGGAATAGTAAATATACAGGGATAATAACTATTTAACATACTATACTACACTTAATTTCCAAATAAATGGAAAGTAACTTTGTCCACAATTTTTTGGAGAATGTTTTTGTCAAAATAAATATTCATATTATTCTTTTATATTTACTTACAATGCGAAATCTTTTAGAGGGGGTAAACTATATATATTATTTAGATTCATGTGGTAACGTGCAACTGGGGTGTGAATTAAGAGGGTAAAGTGTAATTAACCCTTCTTTTTTTGGTTGGTGTTGGTAGGACAGCCAACTTTGGATAATCTGTTTCAATTTCTTTAATAGCAATAATAACATTGATGACACATTCTTAATAATGTGTGCCAATTTTTTATCATGAATTTTTCAATCCCTGCAACTATTTGTAGTCGTAATTATGATAACTTTTATATTGTAAGTTACTGAAGTGTGCGATTCAGATTCTTATGATTAAGTGACTTTTATGAATTTACTTAAATCTATGCAATTTACATTCGTATATTTGGATAACTCTAATATTGTGGTTTACTCATTTTCTTTTAGTTTATTGAATATTCAAAAATAAAATTGTATTTTTTTTGTATTTTATTCCTCAAAATAGCCAAATGCTTCATCATTACCGATTACATTTGAATATTTGTAAGTACATCTGAATCATGTAAGTTATATATGATTTGAATACGAAATTGTAATTTCGTTATGATTGTACTCCAAAAAGATCACGTAGATTCAAAGTTCATTGCTTTTCTAGACTTCTTCCATGTTTTTTCAATGGAAGTGTCTTTTCATTCAAATTCTCACTTCAAATAACTAAAAACACGCTAATTTGAGAAACATTTATTGTCATTTCGGTATACACACAAACACTTTCCCACCCCTAGAAGAGGCACGTGCTTTCCATGTGTATTTTCCTTCTACATATCCTACAAAATGAATAAGAAAGAGTTGGTTTGTTGGAGTTTGGTTTTCTTGTTCAACTATAGGCAATGATGGAATTTCTTATGCTGCCGAAAGGGCAGTTTCTTCATTAAACATAATGACAGTACTATGTTTTCTCTACCTTTTTATCAGGCAGAAACTTCTAGTTTCTTCTTTTTCTTATTCCTTATTTTTTCTGTGATCCCAAATTTAAAAGTTTCATACAAAAATTCATTCACGTTGTGACATGTTTGTAGTTTTGTAAGTGTAATATATGTTTTCCAACTCAAATTTAAAGTTTTAAAATTTTTGTTACAGGAAAATAATGTCTTAAAAGAGCAAGTAATTAGGGTTTCAGAGATCTTGCAGTCATTGTGGGAGTTATAAAGAATTGTAATACCTTGGTATGTAGCAATAGTTTTTTATGCTAACTTGGGCTCTTTGAAGGAAATTGACTCTTCTACATACTGAACAATTGCAAGCAAGATGGTCTCTAACTGTCATCATTATTTTTCGATTTACTAAGGAAATGTGGTAGAATTTCTAATTCCTTGTCAAACGCTTCAGCAATATTAATAGAACAAATCATATTCCTTGATGAAATTGACAATGATTGATCTTATTATCTTAATAGGGATTTTCAATTGATTTAAAATTTAATTATGGTGCTTGCTCATCAAGTAGTTTGATCCAAAAGAAATCGTAATTAACTCTTCACATCCCCAAAAGAAAAGAAGATGATTATTGTGGAAAAGAAGAAAATCAAGGAGTTGATTGAGTCCCTCAATTTAGGAATTAAGATAATTTTTTATTATATTTCTATTTCTCCAATTTAGGAAATAGAAAGAAGATAAGAGAAAGGAAGGAAAGTTATAATTTTTCCTTTTTTTTTTTTTTTGGAAGTTCCTAAGTGGATATATAACGGGAAGGAGATGAAGGTATAAAACCAAAAAACAAAAATAACTTTCCTCCATAAGTGGGATTAAATGGAAGGAACAATTTAATTACATTACAATTAATTATGAAATATCATATTTGTCTGCTCAACATCTTATACACAATATAAGAAAAAGATTTGGTATTTAGTCAGAGACTGTCATTTAAAATAATTAAATGGCTGTCTACTTAGTGCTGAATAGTAGGACAGGGCACTAAATAAGTACCTTTTATAACAAAAGAACTTCCTTGATTTTCCATCAAGGCCCATCTTTCTACCAAATTCTATACCAATAATACCAATGTAAGGATGTCTTTTGAGATCGATCAACATACACAATTTCTTATGCGAATGACGACGACAATTTTTGTCTTGGTTAAAAGTAAGAAGGTGTAGCATTTGAGAGAGTGTGGGGAAGCTTGAACACTAAGCCTAAAATAGAAAACCCCTCTATTTGGGCCAAAGCTCAGACCATCACATCCTTTTAGGCTGCTGTGAATAATCCAGGTATCTTTCATGCCACTTTTGAAGATACCAAAGGCTGAGATGGAATGAACTACCCATTAGTATTAAAGTGTTAGGAATAGTAGATCTATAAGGATAATAACTATGTGACATATTAAACTACATTTACTTCCCTAATAAATGGAAAGTAACTTAGTCCACAATTTTTTGGGATTACTTTTGTCAAAATTAATTTTCACATCATTCTTTTACATTTACTTATGTTGGAAAATCTTTTAGAGAGGGCAAAGTGTATATTTTTAGATTGATGGGGCAACATGCAACTGAGGTGTGAGTTCAGGGGGTAAAATGTAACTAACTAACCGCGTTTCAATTTCCTTAATAGCAATATTAACATTAATGACACATTTTAATAATGTGTGCTGATTTTTAATCACGAATTCAATTCTCATAATATTAGAAGATTATTGTTCATACTCTTAATTATGGAACTTTTATATTGTAAGTTACATAAGCTTACGGTTTACATTCTTATAATTATGTAATTTTTATTATGTTATTTAAATTTATACGATTTACATTCCTACATGGGGATAACTCTAATATAGTGGTTTACTCTTTTTCTTTTAGCTTATTGAATATTGAAAATAAAATTGTATTCTTTTTTACACTTTTTTTACTCAAAATAGCCAAATGCTTCATCATTACCCTTTGCATTCAAACATTAATAAGTACATTTAAATCAAGTAAGTTATATATGATTTGAATACAAATTTGTAATTTCATTACAATTGTATATCAAAAAAATTATGTAAATTCAAAGCTCATTGCTTTTCCAGACCTCTTTCATTTTCATCTAATAGAAGTGATTTGTTCTTTCAAATTCTCACAATCCAATTTGAGTCACATTTATTTCATTTTGGTATGCACACAAGCACATGCCTACTCTTAGAAGGAGCACGTGCTTTCTATGTGTATTCTCCTTCTATATATCCTTTCAAATAGATAAGAACGAGTTGGTTTTAGTGGAATTTGGTTTCATAGTTCAACTAAAGGTAATAATGGAATTTCTCAACTTGGTGAAATGGTATTTTGGTCATTTAAGCACAAAGTTGGTAACTTTTATAATGCTTGTGCCATTTTTTTTTCTCATTTTGTACTTTTTTTTCTCCATCTTTTTTATTGAGCAAATACTTCTAGTTTGCCCTTTTCCTTTTGGCTTGCTTAGTCTTTGATCCTAGATCTAAACTTTTTCAAACCAAAGTTTTATGCCAAAAATTCCTTCATATTATGATGTGCTTGTAGTTTTGCATGTGCAATGCATGTTTTTCATCACTAAGCTAAAGTTTAACATTTTTCTTGTTTAGTAAAATGATATCTTAAAAGAGCGAGTAATTTGGGTTTCAGATATCTTACTGTCATTGTGGTTGTTATAAAGAATTGCAATAGGCCAATATCAATAGTTTTTTTATGGTAACTTGGGCTCTCTAAAGGAAATTGACTTTTCTATTCATGCAGCAATTGCAAGTAAGATGGTCTTCTAGCTATCATCTTTGTGTTTCGATGTGCTGAGTAAATATGTCTAGGATTTCAATTCTTTTTGAAAAATTTAATGGTACTAATATATCACATCATATCATATGCCTTGATGAAATTGAGAGTGAGTGATCCTATCATTTTAAAAGGTATTTTCAATTGATTTAAAATTTAGATATGGCACTTGCTCATCAAGTAGTTTGATTCGAAAAAAATTGTATAATTAACTCTTCACAGCCCCAAAAGAAAAGAAGATAATTATTAAGGAAAAGAAGAAAGACAGGTTGTTGATTTAGTCCCTCAATTTAGACGTAAAGATATTTTTTATTATATTTCTGTTTCTCCAATTTTGTATCCACCACACAAGAGGAATCTAAAAGATATTGTCAACTCTACATTTTAGATCTCTATCTTTAGAATCCTCACTAATTTTTTTTCATAATTTTTAATCATTGCAAATTCTGCAACCAATCATGTAATATCTAAAACACTTACTTTTTCTTGTGTTGCGTAGGATTGACATAGCCTTGGAGAATTCTGCTACTTAAATCAATCCTCTTTGGATTAAGTGTTATTGCAATATATTTATCATGACCACTTCCAAGAAAAAAAAATTAAAAGAAAAACATTTCAAAACTCTATTTAGGTAGCTATATATTATACCACACATTGTTATTATGTGTACTAATAAATGAGTTAGGCAATGCACCTAGGGTAAATGAGTAGTTGAAATATACAAATCCAATTGGGGTTTGCTCTGACACTTCTCTGGAGGTGGCCATTACCTACGATGTAGCAGCACGAAAGCTTTATGGTATGGATGCTAAACTCAACTGACTTCTCATCGACCAAAAGTCAAAACAGAAACATAACAATTTTGAGATTGTATACTCTTAGTGGGGGCGGAAACGAAGTGCCTTTCAAACAAACTCATCCCTTCCTTGATTTGCCATCAAGCTCCAACTTTCTAATGGAGTTTCATACCAATAATACCATTGAAGGGATGTTTTTAAAGACCAACTAATGTTACAAAAGCGAGAGGGTGTAGCATTTTAGTAAGGGAAACTTGAATGCCAATTTGCCTCAGATAGATTACTCCTCCATTTGGGTTGAATAATACACAACTAGATGTCGTTTCATTCACAGGAATCATATCCATAATTTAATCCATCTAAAAGAATAATAGCTGAAGCCTGTGATGAAATGAACTAAAATGCGAAGTAACTTTGTCCAAAAAATTTTTGAGGAGTATTTTTTCAAAACAAAAATTCATATTATTCTTTTATATTTACAAATATTGGGGAATCTTATAAAAGAAGCAAAGTATATAATGTTTAGATTCACGAGGCAACTTGTAGCTGGGTTATGAGTTCAACGGGTAAAGTGTAATTAACCTTTCAATGGGTAAAGTGTAATTAACCTTTCTTTTTGGAATAAGCAACAAAAGAAATAGTTATTTCTACTAAGAATATTGTGTGAAAGATAACTTTCATCTAGTCATTCTAATTCTTTCTTTTACATGCTTAATTAAAAACCTCTACTAGCGAATGGATCTCTAGCTATTAAAAATTCTTGGATATAGATCTTTAAGAACTATAATCCATATACCTTTTATTTGAAAATTGTCAATTTCCTATTCATTTGCTTTTACTGAAAAATCTACAATTAATAAAGATATGTCTTGAACTCAAAAAATAACACAATAAAATATATTAAGAAAAATCCAAAATCAACCTAAATTCAATGGAAAAAGTTAAAGAGCAAAATGATTGAATCGACAATCAAAATAACATGCCTAATGAAATGCATAAAGTCTCTATGATTTACTTTTTTTTTTTGTTACAATTATTATCAACTTAGAAAGTTAGATAAGTTTTTAGTTTAAACAAAAAGGTGCATTGCACATATGCCAATAATTAAAACCAGTTATAGTGGAGATCTGGCTACATTCACATATATTTTATTAGGGGCTCCTTTTTTAAGATACACAATTAGTAATTCATAACGCATTTTCTAAATGTACAATTTAATTTCATTGAAACAAAAATTTTACTTGATAATCATGTAGCAACATATGGGCTGTGTATCTTCTCAAATTATGAAGGTTCATAAAAAAAAACTATTTTTTAGCTGAGCATTTAGATACTATTAAGCTAAAACTTAACAATTTACATAAAAAAATACATTATGTGAAAATCTAACATTACAATCTCATTTGGAACCACACACCCACACACACACAACGCGCACGTGCATACACACACATGCATATATGTATTTATGTATGCATATGAATTATTTTTATCTTTTGTTTTCTACATGTTGACTATATACGTCTAAGAGACAGTCTCTTAATTAATTCATACTTTGCATGGCTAGTGACAAATCAAAATCAAATTTTGTTCTAATTTTTCTTTTTATTAAAATTCTCTTAAGAATGACTTTAAGAGTAATTAAGTCAAAGGAGGGTTATTTATGGAAACTATTTAAGTAAACTACATACTATGAGTATAGGACCATTAAAATTTAACTATAGCAGTGTATTGATCACATAAAGACATCACAAGAACATCTATCCTTCTTCCATCATACGTGTAAAAGTTGGATAATCATAAACATAATTTTTCCTTTCAAAATGGATTTTCTTTTTCTTTATGCTTTTCTTCCAAAATAAAATACAAAGTTTTATCAGAGATTCAACAGTTAGTTGTTTTTGGAAATAAATTGAAGACTAAAAGTCTAGAGTTCTGATTCGAGATTGCATTTCTAGGAGCTAATACATTTGTGGTTGAATGACATAGGTTATACATTGTAAATGAATCAATGACCAAGCAAGTTAAAGCTCAACTATCCGATTATGGATGTCTCATGACAGAAGAAATGTAATTCACAGCCTAGGATTTTAACAAGTTGACAAGTATCTAGATGCATCTAGCCCCAGCAATAGTCAACTACAAATATACCCTATGCATTATAGACTTGATTGCATCCAAATTGCGAAAATAATCATAGAAGAAAGAGGACTCTTTTCCCTCCAGTTTATCCCTACTCACTCTATTGCTGCCTGTGAGATTATCTCATTACAAGGACTTCTGTCAACGACAAGGTCAAAAGCCCCCAATTGAGCCTATTAAACTCTCTAACTTGTCTATATTTAACATTTGCACATTGTCAAAGTCTATTAAATTCCCCTTCTGGTCTGTCTATCCCCACCAACTTTGAACTATATTTCTATTGACCTGAGATTTTTCAACAGAAACCACATACTTTAGTGGGTTTCCAAGTCGATGGAGAGCAACTTCTGCCCCACCAATACCATAGAAGAGTGACAAAACATTTATGCCATATGGGAATAAGGATTTCAAGGTAAACGAATGGTACGCCATAGTATTAACAAGAAATGAGTTGCCAAGCGATTTATATCTGTCTGTTTTACTTACCCTTCCTCCCTTGTTTGATTTCTAGGAAAACCTAACAACAATTCAAATTCATCAGGTTCTAAAAGGGGAGCCTCTTCCTTCCTACCCGCAGGAAATTCCACTTCTTGCATTGATTAAGGACATTATTTTGCACATGTGCTAGTGGCTTCTCCGTCTAATTCACAATAGCCTTGCAAATCTTGACTGGGAATTTTGCACTTCCAATTGTTATTTGTTGGCAGTTTAAATTTGTTCATGTATCCCATCAGGGCAACCATTTATTGGTCAATAGAAATGCTTCATGTACGGTGAAGGGCAGAATGGAAGAAGGTGGAATCTATTGTGAATTGGTAGATTATGAATATACCTTCTGCTTCTTGGAGCAACACAAAAACTTGGAGTCAACAAACTCTTGTGGTATATCATATACGAGTCTTGAAATTATATCCCATACATCCCTTGGAGTTAGTGTCAAATTGTTATAGTAAAAGAATGGAGGGCACATTTCTTGCTCTGGAAGTATTCTTTCTCTCACTATTTTTGAATAATTGTCCATAAGTAGACCAAACCCTGCCATTGGCTTTGGTAGAAAAATCATCTTGCCATCTTTCTCTAGCATTCCTCTATACTTTTTTCTCTTGTACAACTCAGCATACATCCTCTTCTTCTTCTTCAATAATCTCTCTATTTCCACTACAGGTATAATTCAACTTCGGCTTAATCTCAACAGGCAAATAGGTGCCATCTGCGCTTACAACTTAAGTAGAAAAAATGAAATCCCATAATCAACAAGTAAGCCTTCTGGATATCTATTCATGGCTTTCTAAGGACCGCAATGTTTACTCCATTTTTCATGTGGAATCTGTATTTCCCTCATTCTCATTATGAGACCAGCTTCCTATATCTGAGAAGTTAGGGAGAGAGTTCTCAAGATAATTTGATGAGCTATGCTAGAGTCAACACACTAATTCTCTACTCCAGTAGAGTTTTCAAGAACCGAGTATGTGAGGACCGTATCTAATATTTTTGACTCAATGTTGTCTTCTGTATTTTCTTCCTCTACTTTTACAACCAATTACTCTGTAATCCCATTCTTACAAAATGTTGAATCAACTTGGACATTTGAAGAACAAGCAGACAAGATTCCCTCCAAACTAGTAGAATTTGGTAAATTTGAAAGACGGTATCTCGATCGAAAATTTCTAGTTTATCTTTAATATCCTATTCAAAGCAAAAGTCATCCCCAAAAGCATTACTTCCCATTTCTCCAAAATTTGATAATCGCAAGTCAATATCCTCCCATGTATCTTCAAAATCAAGCTTAACAAACTGTCATAGTAAATCGTTGTGATCCTAGAACTTCATTGTCGTCTTCTGTATATGTACTTGCTTCAAATAAGAGGAAATTAATTTTTGAGAAGGGATTTTGAGAGAGGAAATTATAGAGAGGTTTATTAGAGATAGAAGAAAAGAGAGGGAGGGAAATCAATGCATATATTTTCTTATTAAACCACATCTCTAGAACCTGGATTTAGAAGACATTTTTGGCATTAAAATCTTGTGATTTAATATAATTGATATTATATAAAATAATCACAACTATTGGCTCCAAACATTTTAGCAAATATAAACCAAACTCCAAGAAACTGACCACAGAAGCTTCTGTCTATTTTAAGATTCTATTGTAATTATTTAGATTCAATCAATAACAAAAATCACAATAGTGTCTTAAGTTTTAAAAGCAAAACAACAAATTACATATATCAAATTTTCTGGCCGAATACTGATAAATTCCTTAAGTTACTGTTTTCATGAACAAAGAAATTTTATAGCTATTGTAGTTTGGTCTGGTTCAAAAAGAAGAAACTCTATTACCAACCACCATACCCAGTGACAGCTGCAAATATTAGACCTAATTACACAAACTCTGTATATAAGAAGCACTACAACACTTAGTGAATGATAAGGACTTCTCTCTCTCTCTCTCTTTCTCTCTCTCCCCCTCTCTCCCCCTCTCTCCTTCCATTTGTGATTGCTTTTAGTTTCATTCTTTTTCCTGGGAACAAAAAAGAGTCAAACCCACTGCCAGAAGGGGGGAATTATTACTTTTCTTTTATAACTTTTGTCTTTATGATTTGTTCTCAATACGAATATAAAATTATTATTGTTAATGAGAATAATGTGTGTCCGATATCTTTTGTGGAATTATCGTCTACAACTTTTATTTTACATGCTTACCAATATGTTTCTAAAATATTTATATCTTAATATCCATAAAAACCATCTACTTAACAATTGTAAATTATGATGATGTTTAATTTAATTTTAATCCGGAGATGTTTATACAAATTTTACTTTTTCCCCTAATAATGATCATTTTATTTGTTCAAAATCTAGTGAATTTTTATAAAATCAGCTAGTAGTGAAAGACACATTATAAGAAAATTATATATGTATATTTATATATGTGTATATGTATGCGTATATTTATGTATGTATGTATGTATGTATTGTATGTATATATGTTTGTACCCTTTTTGCTTTTCAATTAACCATATTCAAGTTATAGAATATCCAAATTTATTCCAAGCATGATGGAGACAATTAAAAACTCATAAAAGGCAACATTTCTTTGGAAGCAAAATTGAATGGCATGGAAGAAATTGTTTGTAAACAAAATGACCAATCCATGATATGTGTATATTTGAATAACTTTCTGAACTAATATAGTGTTTGATTATATTTTAGTTACACCATTTTTATCCACTATATTAGTTCAAAAAGTTTAATTAAGTTTCAAACAGAACTAGTGCTTGCATTGCACATGTTAGTTGTGGCTAAAAAAAATGTTTCTATGACTTTTTCCTTAATAATTACATTACAAGATAATTCTAAATTCTAATTTAGATAGCTTCATTAGTACTAAGAAATGAGTACTACATTTTGATCCACTAACTTCTAAAAACATAATTTATTGGCTTTAGGCTATAAAGTATGCAATAAAAAATAATAAATTTGTGATAAATGAAGATAGAACAAGCTAGGATTTAGTGGATTCACACAATTAAATTTTTACTATAATAGAAACCTTTTCAATTGAACATTTACGTTGAAATCAGAAAACCCAAAGAACTAAATTGGAAAAGAAAATTAATATTTTTTATTCAGCACAAATCATACTACATATGGTTTATTTATATTATTAGGACTTATGGATATAAAACTTTAGCCAAGTTCTCTCTTAATTTAAGTAATCATCTAGTTCTTAGCCATTTTCTTCTACAAGAAAGTTGTCAAATTTATTTGGCAATAGGGGCTTGCATTCCTTCTCTCGCAAGTAATAGCAATAATCTTTTAAACTTTATATTAGTTGCTTCATGTTTAACAACATTCGTTGGGAAAATATTTAGTCATTTTTGTGACTCATAGGAGCAATTGTTCGAAGATATTTGAGTATACTTCTCAAACATTTCATGAAGTTGTTGCCACTTGGGAGCTTGTAATTTTTTCCCTCACTAGTATTAACAATTGTTTCCTTAAACTTTATTAGTTTTTTCTCCGTTAACATTATTTGTGGGAAAATATTCATGTCCATTACCCAACCAATGGTATCATGTTCTTCAAAACAATATTTGATTCTGCTTCTCAATGATATTCTCCATGAAGAAGTTGTCCTTACTAAATCATTCAATTAGATTTGTATCTAGAGTATGTATGCAATTAGGATCTTCCTTTCCTTTATTTGACTCTAGATTGTTGGTTCTTATCATCATGGAGGGTAATGACAAGAATGATTTACATATTTGGCTCTCTTACTTGAAGTTTTTTTTTTCCTTTTTATAAGCGGCTTTGTTTTGTCGTAGGGGCTACCGACTTTGGATAACCTTTGGTGTGTTTCAATTTCCTTAATAATAGCAAGGCTCCTTTTACATAGTTAAAACTATTCATTATTATCTAAATAATATATTATTTTGCAATTATTTCATGTATAACACATCATCTATCAACTTCTTTATCAAAGTAACATCACATCCAAAAGTTTTTTAAGCAAGTTGTTACATACTTATTCCAAATAATATTTCAAATGATATTTTGAATAACAGCTGTCCACACGGAGCTGAACGTTTTTCTTATGTCACGGAGCCGAATGTTACTTTCTTTTTGTAGATGTTTGCCATTGTTTAGCATGTTAATGCGATTGCCATAATATTTTAAAGTTTATGATTCACCTTTATTTAAGATAACTTTTATTTATGCTAAGAGACTCAAGCTTATGGCTCAAATTTTTATATTAAGGTAACTTTATACTGTTATTATTCAAGTTATATGATTCAAATTTTTATATTAATATTGCTTTATTATATTTGCTTATTCATTTTTTTAGTTTCTATAATATAGCCTAATGTCTCATTTTTTCCCATGGTTTTTGAACAATTACAAGTACATATGAATAAGATTATGTGTTATTTACGCGATTATGCATACAAATTTATAATTCAATTATAAATGAAACGGAATTATGTAGGTTCAAAGCTTATTCCTTTTTAAACCTCATGTATTTATTCTATCAGTCTCTTTTTTTTTTTTTTTTTGTCTTCATGTAAGAACAGCCGCAAGGCCTTACTATTGTGGACAAACATGTGCATGCATACACATACAAACACGCGAACTAAGGAAGGAGGACATGGTTTGCACGTGTTTGCTATGAGCTATTATTTTATAACATTTTAACTTAAAGAATTTTAACAAGAAATAACAGTAATTGCTAAAACATAACGACTTTATAAACTATATATTTAAAGTTGTAACTTGATTATTGATTCAACTTTTTTTGCCTGCTTCCTTTTCGTTAATTTGTTTCATGAACACATATTTGTTGTGACAAATGTTATATAGCATTTTAACTTGTATGATTAACAAAGGTATAGAAGAAATTATTAAAATATACAGAATTTAAGAATTGTTTATTGTTGATTTTGAGTTCATATATATATATATATATATATATATATATATATATATATATTTTGCTTTGGACATTTTCAGACTTTCTTTCATAGTTTCGACAGCTCAGTCCTTAATTAACTTTATTGATTTAAGCAAAAGCATACTTTTTTCCAACAAATGTCCTATTTACGACTCAATCCGAAAGTTCACACTAGTTAGGACAACTTTTCTTGAATTTGGTTTGGTGAACAAGTTTGTAAAAGAATAAAGTAACAAAAGAAATTGTTATTTCTAATAAGAATATTGTGTCATAGATGAGTGCCTTTCATCTATTCATTTTAATTGTTTGTTTTACTTGCTTAGATAAAAGTCTTAGTGAATGGATCTTTGGCTATTAAAATTTCTTTGAAATGAATCTTTAATAACTATGAACTATATACCTTTTTATTTGAAATTTTCAAGTTCCTATTCATTTCCTTTTATGGAGAAATCTACAATTGACAAAGATGTGTTTTGAACTCAAAAAATTAACATAATAAAATATATCTAGAAAAATCTAAAATTAACCTAAATTTAGTGAAAAAAGTAAAGAGCAAAATGATTGAATCGACAATCAAAATAACATGCCTTACAAAACAATGCAATGCTTAAAGTCTCTACGATTTACAAATTTTGCTTTTTTTTGGTTACAATTTTTTGTATGTTTAAAAAGTTAGATAAGTTTTTAGTTCAAACAAAAATGTGCAATGCACGTGTGCAAACAATTCAAACCAATTATGCTAGAAAAATGGCAACATTCACATATATTAATTATATTAGCGGACTATATTTTTTCACAAACACATAGTAATTTGTAATATACTTTTCTAAATTTACAATTTACTTTCATTTAAACAAAAAACTTGACAATCATGTAGCTACACATGAACTATGTATCATCTCAAATTATGAAGGTTCATAAGGACCAACTATTTTTTAACAAAGCCATCATATACTATTAAGTAAAAATTTAGCAATATATATATATATATATATATATGAGCTTTTTTAGTTTTTGTTTTATACATTTTAACTATACACATCTTGAGAATTGATTTAAATTTTACATGGCTAGTGACAAAATGAATTCAAAATTTGTTCTAATTTTTCTTTTTATTAAATTAAGAATTAGTTCAAAAATAATCAAGTGAAGGTCCTATATTAATCGAAACTATTTAAATCATTTGCGTACTATGAGTATAGGACCACCGAAATTCAACTATTGCAGTATATTGATCAACTAAAAATATCACAACTAATCTGTTCTTCTTCCATCATACATGTAAAAGTTAGAGTATGTATGGATTACCCATAAACATACTTTTTCCTGTCAAAGTGGATTTCTTTTTCTTCTTGCTTTTCTTCCAAAATAAAATACAAAGTTTTATCAGAGATTCAACAGTTGTCTTTTTTTTTTTTTGAAAATAAATTGAGGACTAAAAGTTTAGACTTCTGATTCCAGATTAGATTTCAATAAGCTAATACATTTGTGGCTGAATGACATAAGTTATACATTGCAAATGGATCAATGACCTAGAAAGTTAAATGTTGACAATATGATTATGGATGTGTCAAGATAGAAGAAATGTAATTCACTACCTAATATTTAACAAGTTATCATGTATCAAGATGCATCTGGCCCCAGCAATAGTCAACTACAAATAACCCCTATGCATTATAAACTTGATTGCATTCAAAATGCAAAAATAGTCATATAAGTGAGAGGGCTCTTTTCCCTCTCATCCATTGCTACTTACTCTATTGCTACCAACTAGCTTATTATAAACACTTCTGTCGACCACAAGGTCAAACCCCTCTAATTGAGCCCATTAAGCTGTCTAGCATCTACCCATTCTCAAAGTCTGTTAGATTTCCCTTCTAGTTCGTGTGTTCCCGCCAACTTTGAACTATATTTCTATTGAATGAAATTTTTCAACAGAACCACATTCTTCAGTGGGATTCCAAGTCGATGGAGAGCAACTTCTGTCCCACCAATAGCAAAGAAGAATGACAAAATGTTTATGTCTACTAGGTTTCATGGCAGAGAAATGGTATGCCATAGTATTATCCTAAAATGAGTTGCCAAATGATTTATATCTATCCATCTTACTTATCCCTCCTCTCCTTGCATGATTCCTTGGAAAACCTAACAATAATTCAAATTCATTAGGCAATAAAGGGGCAACCTTTTTTCTTCCTACCCACAGCAAATTCCAATTCTTGCATTGATCAAGACTTTCTTCTACACATGTGCAGGTGGCTCCCCATCTCATTCTCAATAGCCTTGAGAATCATGTCCTAAAATTTTGTATTTCAAAATGTTGAATTTGTTGGCAATTTAAATTTGTTCATATATCCCATAAGGGCCACCATCTCTTGGTCAACGAAAATGCTTCTTGTATAGTTAGATGTAGACATGGAAGAAAAGGGATCTGTTGTGAACTGGTAGATTACGAAGATACCCACATTTTCTTGCAGTAGCACAAAAACACTTGGAATCAACAAACTCTAGTGGTATATCATGTAAGAATCTTGAAATTGTATCCCAAACACCTTTTGAAGTTAGTTCCCCATTCTTATAGTAAAAGAAAGGAGGATCCATTGCTTTCTTGCTCTGGAAGTGTTCTTGCTCTCACTATTTTTTAATAGATAGACAAAATCGTACTATTGGCTTTGGTTGACGAATCAACCCACCATCTTCCTCTAGCATTGTTCTGTCCTTTTTCCTCTCATACAACTCAGCATACAACCTCCTCTTTTTCAACTATCTATTTCTGCTGTAGGTATAATTCATCTTCGACTTCATCTCAATAGGAAAATATTAGTGTGTTGAGTATTTGTTATTATAGGAACTTCTATTCTTTTGCAAGTTAGCCTTCTAGATATCTATTCATAGCTTCTTCAACCGCGTCAATTGTAACCCATCTTTTCTAATGACGCAATTTTTTCTCCTGTCTAAAATGGAATTAATATTTCCCTCGTCCTCATCATCAGACCAGCTTTCTATATCTGAGAAGTTAGAGAGAAAGCTCTCAAGAGAATATAAGATCTATGATCAGAGTCAACACACTAATTCTGTGCTTTGTAGTTTTCAAGAACTAAGTGTGTAAGAAGTGTCTCTAATTGACTTTGACTCAGCACTTCCCTCTGCATTTTCTTCTACGATTTTTACAACCAAATTCTCTACATGTTCCAATCCTACAATTCACTAATGCTAAATCAACTTGCAAATTGAAGAACGAGCGAACGAGCAAACAAGCTTCCTCCCCGCAAGTAGGATTTGGTAAATTCGATCCACAAGATGGTATCTCAAAAATTTCTAGATCATCTTCAATATCCCAGTCAAAGTAAAGTCATCCCAGAAGCATTACTTCCCATTTCTCCAAATTTTCAAGAATTTCAAGTCAATATTCTCCCAAAAAAAGAATCTCAATCTTTAGAAAACAAGCAGCAATAAATCACTATGATCCCAGAACTTCTATTGTCATCTCAAATAATGTGCTTCTAATCAATGGTAGTGAATTTTTGAGAAGGGATTCTGAGAGACGGAATTATAGAGAGGTTTTGGAAAGGCAAAGTATAAGAGAGGAAGGGAAATCAACAATTATCTTTTATTATTAAGCCACATATCTGGAACCTGCACTTAAAAGACATTTTTAGCATCAAAATCATGTGATTTTAATATTATTAATATTATAGAAAAAGGTCACAAGTATTAGCTCCAAACCTTTCAACAAATATAAACCAAACACCAAGAAACCAACCACAGAAGCTTCTCTTTATTTTAAGATTCTATTGTAATCATTTAGTTCAGTCAATAACAGAAATCACAATTGTGTCTTAAGTCTAAAAACATAAATTATTCAACAAATTAGATATATCAAATTTAGATGCCAAATACTAATAATTCCTCAGGTTATGGTTTTCATGAACAAAGAAAATTTGAAGCTATTATAATTCGGTATGGCCCAATAAGAAAAAACTCAATTACCAACCACTATACCTGCCATAGCTGCAAATATAGTAGACCTAATTCTTACGAACTCATCGTATAAAAAGCACTACAACACTTAACAATTGACAAGGACTTCTCCCTCTCTCCTTCTCTCTCTCTCCCTTCCAATTGTGATTGCTTTTAGTTTCATTTATTTTCCTGGGTACAAAAGAGAATCAAACGCATTCCCACAAGAAGTGAATTCTCGATTTGATATCCTGAATATGCACCAAACAAAATCTAGGTGTACTATAATTTTTATACACATTTCTTCAAGATTCTCTTTTTTAGACATTGAAAATGTAGTTATAGGATTCATTTCAAATTTCACGTGATTGGTGTTTGATATACCACATAAGAATGCACATCTATTAGATCAAAAATCAAAAAGCATTTATGGTATTTTATCCTTCTTTTTTATGTAAGGCTATTACTTGATAGTAATTCAATTTTTTTAAATCTATTTCCTTTTGTTTGTTTCTTTTGTAGTTTACTTTGAGATATTTTTATAAAAACCTTTTCAATCGAATATTTTAGTTTAGCCCAAAGAATTAAATAGGAAAAGAAAATTATTTTTTATTCTACACAAATCATACTGCATATGGCTTATTTTATAGTATTACAAATTATTGATATAAATCTTTAGCCAAGTTCTAATTGAAGTAATCATCTATTTGTTGGCCATTATCTTCAATAGGAAAGCTGTCAAATTTATTTGGCAATAGGGGATTGCATTCCTGCTCTCACAGGTATTAGCACTAATCTCCTAAACTTTATATTAGTTTCTTCATCTTTAACAACATTGGTTGGGAAAATATTTACTCATTTCCATGACTCATAGGAGAAGTTGTTTGAAAATATTTTATTTGGATGTATGCTTCTTAAACATGGTCAGTCTCATGAAGTTGTCGTCATTCTCCAACTCTTCCATTAGAAGTGAATTTTGAGTAGGTATGTGTGTGCGTATAGGATCCACTGGCTTCATTTGCATTATTGGTTATTGATCAAGAGGTCATAGTAACAAGAATGACTTGCATTTGATAAAGGTGATGGATATTTGGTGTTCCAACTTGTAAAGATGTCATTCTTTTTAGCCAATATATATTGTATCGCGACACTTCTAAATTACAGAAGATAAATTTTTGGCAATTTTACAAATAATTATCACAAGATCCTCAATGCTTGTCATAATCTTATGTGTATATTCTTACAACTGCTCCCTAAGAGGAGTTTTGAAATTTTTTCTTTTACTTGGAGGTAGTCACAATAAATATTCTACAGTTACATTTAATCCAAAGAAGGACGTTGATATAAGCAACAAAGTTTTCCAAGATCACAACGCAAGAGAAAGTAGTGTTTTTGGTGTTACTGGATTGACGGCGTGAATTTGCAGTAAAATAAAATCAGAAAATGAAAGATATAAGATGATCCAAAAGATAAAATCATAGTATCTTTAGATTCCCAAATTTGTACTAGCTACAGAATTGAAGAAACAAAATTGTAATAAAAAATTATCTTATGTCTTAAACTAAGGGACCAAATGAAGAACTCAAGTTTCTTCTTTTCCATAACAATTAACTTTCTTTTCTTTTACGTCTAGGAAGAGTAATTATACGATTTCTTTTGAATCACACTACTTGACGAGCAAGTGCCCAACTAAATGTTAAATCAATCTAAATCCCTATTATGATAATAGAATGCCTTGATGTCAATTTGATCAAGGCATAAGCCATATATTTTGATATATTAATAACATTAAAGGTTTTCAAAAATAATAAAACATTCTACGCACATTTCCTCAGTAAATCAAAGCACAAAGATTATAGCTAGCGATCATCTTGCTTGCAATTGTTGCACGAATGAAGGAGTTAGGTTCCTTTTGCAAAAGAGCCCAAGTTACAATCACAAGCTATAACTACTTTCTATTGCAGTTCTTCATAACAATCACAATGATAGCAAGATCTCTAAAGCCCTAATTATTTATCCTTTTAATACATTATTTACCTATAACGAAAAAATATAAAGCTATAACTTTGATATGAAAACATATATTATGCTTTGCAAAACTACATGCATGTCACAATGTGAAGGAATTTTTAGCATAAAAATTTGGTTTGAAAAAGTTCAAATATGGGAACTAAGAAAAAGCTAGCCCTAAGAGTAAGGTAAACTAGAATTTTTTTGCCCAATAAAAAAGGTTGAGGAAACAAAGTACAAAAAAGCAAAGGGTGAGAAAAAAATAACACAGATGTTACAGAAATTGTAGACATTAGACTTAAATAACAAACACCTTTCTACGAACATGAGGAATTCTTTTATTACCTATGCTTTTACATAACATCAGATAGTTAATAAAAGCTAACCTATGTTCGTAAACTCATCTCCCTCATATACACATGAAAAACATGTCCTCCTTCTAAGAGCAAGCAGGTGTTTGCATGTTTATACCAAAATGACAATAAATATTACTCAAATTGGAAAATTTTCACTTGAAGTGAGAATTTGAAGCAAGAAATCATTCCTATTGGAAGAAAATATAGGAGTTATGGAAAAGCAATAAGCTTTGAATCCACACCTTTTTGAGATATAATCATAGTGAAATTAGAATTTTGTATTCAAATCATATATAACTTATATGACTTAAATGTACTGCTAAATGTTCAAATGTTAAGGGTAATGAGGAAGCATTTTCCTATTTTCAGGAAAAAATTATAAAAAATACAATTTTTATTTGAATATTAAAGAAACTAAAAAAATAGGGTAAACCACAATGTTATAGTTATCCTAATATGTGAATGTAAATCGTATAAATTTAAGTAACTTCATAAAAGTTATTAACTATAAGAATGTGAATTGTATGCTTTAGTAACTTACGGTATAAAATTTATCTATTTCTAATTAAGAATTTGAATAGTAAACTTCTAAAAATATTTTGGGAACGAAGGATTCCTGATAAAAAAAACCGGCACACGTTAATAAAAGTGTGTCATGAATGAAAATACTGGTATTAAGAAAACTGAAATGCGATTATCCAAAGTTGGTAGTAAACTCTATCTATAAAAAGAAGGGTTGATTGTACTTCACCGTCTGAACGCACATTACAGTTACACTTTTCCCTTTGAACTCAAACATACACTTTGCCCACTCTGAAACACTTTTTAATATAGTTAAATATAAAAATATAATGTGAACATTTGTTTTGACCAAAATACTCCCAAAAAAATTGGGGACAAAGTTAATTTCTTTTTAGGTACTATGTATAGTTATTATATGCACCATAATAAATATATAATACTACTACATATATAGTTATTTTATGCACTTATAAAGGATTTAGGCAACGAGCATGCGATAGCTAAAATATGTGAACTCAATTAGGGTTTGCATCTCTGTTTAGGAGCCTAACTTTTGCACTTCTCATGAGGCAACTATCGCTTATGCTACAATTGAATGACAGCTCAATGGTGTAGACACCAAACTCAACTTAGCTCACTTGTACAGGAGGTCTTAGTAGAATAACAATTATCCAACTGTCTACTCCTTGATGACCAATACTAGCAGCACCAGAAACCAAGTAAATTTTCAACGAACTCCTTTCCTTGACTTTCCATCAAACTCTAGCTTTCTATTGCAATTTCATACCGATATTACAAATGAAGGGATATTTTTCATGACCTAGCCAATAAATGCAACTTCTTATGCCAACAAGAACAATGACAATGTGATTGTAGTAAAAAATGTAGAAGGTGCAACATATCAGAGAGTGGGGGGAAATTTGGATGCCAGTTTGCCCGAGATAGATGACTTCTATATTTTGGCCGAAGATCAGGTGCCATTTTTGGAGATACCAAAGGATGGGATGGAATGACTATCCTTGGAATTGTAGTGCATGGAATAATAGATATACAAGTCAACTGATCATAACAATATCAACTATATCTTCAATGCAAATTTTAATTTTCCTGAAAATTATACCTTTTTAGTTTCACAAAAATTTAGTAACTTTAATAAAATCTACTAGTAAGAAATGACAACAATCTTTTGCAAAATTTGTAGAATATATGTGTGTGTGTGTGTGAGAGCATTTTTTGGTCTTTGATATCAAAATTTGCATTGTGTATTTGTAAACTGTAGATAGGATGCTATGATGTTGTTTTACAAAATAATTCCATACTTAGTGGTTCGAAACACAATTAATTGTGTAAAAGAAAAATAAATGGCATGGAAAGTAATTGTTTATGAACCAAAAAGACCAAACCATGTGATCTATAATTTTATCAATTTTTTAATTGTCTTTTAGCTACAATAATTCTTTCCTCTATATTAGTGTAAAAAATTATATTATTTTTAGTAAAAGTACAATAATAAATTTCATCCCAAAAGTAGAACGTGCAATGCGTGTGTTAGTTAAGGAGTTAAAAAAAGTAGTTTTATAAAACTTTTTCATTAATACACTCTCCATTAAAATTTAATTCTAAATTGTAATTTAGATAGCTTGATCAAAACTGAGAAAGGCATACAATTAGATCCTCTAATATTTGAAGACATAATTTGTTGACTTTAAGTTATGTAAAAAAAAATGCAGAGAGAAGGAGAGAAAAATGAGTTATTTTACATTTTCAACACAAGGTCAATGCACAAAAGTTTTAGCACAATAAAAAATTAATCAATAAATATTTATGTTGAAATAAGGAAACTCAATGAATTAAATATGAAAAAAATGACTCTTTATTTATTCTATAGAAACTAAACTACATCTTATAGAATTATGAATTAGTGGAAGAAATTTAGCCAAACTTTACACATTAATATAATCATCATGCAGCCATTATCTTCAACAAGGGAGCTACAAACTTTATTTTCAAGATGGGAGCTTTTAGTTTTTTCCCTTGCTAGTAGTATTAGCAATTGTTTTCTGAATCTTTTATTAGTTTCTGATAAATTCTTCTTTAACAACATTTGTGGGGACATATTCATGTTAATTGCCCAACCTATGGCATCAAGTTGTTCAAAAAACATTTGATTTTGCTTCCATGTAGAATTTGTCATTATTAAATCATTCTGTTAGATTTGGATCTAGACTACATATATAGCTAGGATCGTCCATTGCATTATTTGCACAATTAGTCATTATCATCAGGAAGGATAGTGACAAGAATGATTTACAGTTAATATCAACGATTGATATTTGGCTCATTACGGGGAATATTTTTTTCTTTCTATAGGTGGTTTTGTTTCATTGTTGGCACTACCAATTTCGAACAATCTTTGTTAGGCTTCAATTTCCTTAATAGTAAGGCTCTTTTTACATAGTAAATAGTATTCATTATTCTCTAAATAGTACATATTTTGCAATTATTTCATAAATAACACATCTTCTATCAACCTTTGTATCTAAAAAACATCACGTCCAAAAGTTTTTATTTAGGCAATATGTATCCGTTGCTACGTACTTATTCCAAATAATATTCTAAATAATAACTGTCCACACGGAGCCGAATGTTACTTTCTTTTTGTAGATGTGAGGCATTTTTTTTTATCACATTTATGAAATTGTCATAATATTTTAAAGCTTAAAATTCACCTTTTATTTAAGGCAACCTTTTTCTTTGTTAAGATACTCAAGCTTACGTCTAACATTCTTATATTAAGGAAACTTTTATATAGTTATTACTCAAGTTATAAAGTTTACATTCTTATATTAATATTTCTTGACTATATTTGTTTATTCATTTTTTTTAGTTTCTATAATATAAAAAAAAATTAATTTTTTCCTCAAGGTAGCTTAATGTCTCATTTTTTTCCTTGGTTTTTGAACAATTACAAGTACATATAAATAAGATTGTATGTTTGTATGTGATTATGTATACCAAATTGTAATTCAATTGTACCTGAAAGGGAGAAAATATCATGTAGGTTCAAAACTTATTGCTTTTTCAAACCCCATGGTATTTATTTATTTATTTATTTTTGGTAACCCCATGTATTTATTCTATTAGGTGCCTTTTATTTTTAGTCTTCATGTAACAACATCCACATGTTCTTACTAGTGTAAGCACATATGTGTGTGCGCGAACACATACACACACAAGCACACAAACTATAGAAGGAGGACTTGCTTTGCACGTTTGTTATGAACTACTATTTTATAACATTTTTACTTAAAGTATTGCAACAAGAAATAAAGCAAACTACTAAAACATAAAGAATTTATAGATTACATTTTTAATTTTGTTACTTGATTATTGATTCAATTTTTTTGCCCCATTTCATTAATTTGTTTTTAAAGAACGTATTTGTTTGTTATTGATTGTTGATTCAATTTTTTTGTTTTTTTCTTTGATCTTTTTCATTAATTTCTTTCGTAGTTTTGATAGTTCAGTCCTTGATTAACTCGATTGATCTAATCAAAAGCATGTTTTTTACCAACAAAGGTCCTATTTACAACTTAAATGCTTCCACAAGTTCACACTAGTTAGTCCAACTTTTCGTGAATTTAGTTTGGTGAACAAGTTTATCAAAGAATAAAGTAACAAAAGAAATTATTATTTCTAATAAGAATATTGTGTCATAGATAACTTTCAACTTGTCATTCTAATTCTTTGTTTTATATGCCTAACTAAAAGTGCATCTTTAGCTATTAAAATTTCTTTGAAATGAATCTTAAATAACTATGAACAATATACCTTTTTATTTGAAAATTGTCAAGTTCCTATTCATTCCTTTTATGGAAAAAATTGAATTAACAAATATGTGTCTTGTACCCAAAAAAATATCATAATAAAACATATGTCAGAAAAATCCAAAATCAACCTAAATTCAATGGAAAAAGTAAAGAGCAAAATGATTGAATTGACAATCAAAATAACATGCCTTACAAAAAAACATAAAAAATAAAAATAAAAATAATGCAAGGCATAAAGTCTATGATTTACTAATTTTGGTTTTTTTTTTTTGTTACAATATTTGTAAGTTTAGAAAGTTAGATAAGTATTTAGTTCAAACAAAAACGTACAATGCACTTGTGCAAACAATTCAAAACAGTTATGGTGGAGATATGGAAACATTTACATAAATTATATAACCAACACATTTTTTCACATACCCAATTAATAATTCATAATGCATTTTTCCGAATATACAATTTACTTTCATTTAAACAAAAAGCTTGATAATTATGTAGCAACATATGAGCAATGTATCTTCTCAAATTATGAAGGTTCACAAAGACTAACTTATTTTTAGCTGAACCAATTGATACTATTAAGGTAAAATTTAACAATTTATATCAATAGGCGTCATGTGAAAATCTAACATTAGAATTGGTATTTGGAATCATATATATATATATATTTTTAAAAAAATTTCAACATGTTGATTATATACATCTTGAGAACTGATTCAAATTTTACCTGGGTAATAACAAAATAAATTCAAATTTTGTTCTATTTTTCTTTTTATACTTAAAATTCTCTTAAGAATGACTTCAAGAGTAATCAAGTGGGAGGAATTTTTATCTATGGAAACTTTTTAAGTACATTACATAATATGAATATAAGACCACTGAAATTCAACTATGGAAGTATATTGACCAAATAAACTTATCAAAAGAATCTCTCCTTCTTCCACCATATATGTAAAAATCAGATACTCATAAACATACTTTTTCCTTTCAAAATGGACTTTTTTTCTTCTACTTTTCTTCCAAATAAAATGCCAAGCTTTACCGGAGATTCAACAGTTATCTTTTTGTTTTTTGGGAAATAAATTGAAGACTGAAAGTACAGAGTTTTGATTCCAGATTGCATTTCAAGGGAGCTAATACATCTGTGGTTGAATGACATAGGTTATTCATTATAAATGGATCAATGACCTTGCAAGTTAAAGCTCAACTATCGGATTATGGATGTCTCTTGATAGAAGAAATGTAATTAATAGCCTAATATTTTAAAAAGTCAACATGCATACATTATGCATTTGGCCCTGGCAATATTCAAACTACAAATATCCCCTATGCATTATAGACTTGACTACATCCAAAAGGTGATAATAATCATTAAAGAGATAGGACTCTTTTCCCTCCAGTTCATCCTTTCTTACTCTATTGTTGCATGCTAGATTATTACAAGGGCTTCAGCCAACTACAAGGTCAAAACCCCCCAATTGAGCCCATTAAACTACCTAACTTGTCTACATCTAACATCTGAACATTGTCAAAGTCTATTAGATTCTATTTGTTGTTCATCTGCTTCCACCAATTTCGAGCTATATTTCTATTGACTTCATAATTTTCAACAGAAACCACATTCTTCAGTGGGATCCCATGTAGATGGAAAGCAACTTCTAGCCTACCAATACTAGAAAAGAGTGACAAAATGTTTATGCATCTGGTTACAAGGGTTCAAGACAGACATATGGTATGCAATATTATTGAAATGAAATGAATTGCCAACTAATTTATATATGTTCGTCTTACTACTTTATTATCCCTCTTTTCCTTGTATGATTCTTGGGAAAATGTAGCAACATTTCAAATACATTAGGCACTAAAGGGGCAACCTTTTCCTTCCTACCCATAGCAGCTTTCACTTCTTGCATTGATCAAGGACATACTTTTTCTCATGTGCAGGTAGCTTCCCATCTAATTCTCAATAGCTTTGCGAATCCTGTCCTATAATTTAGTACTTCTAATTGTTTTTTGCAAGCAGTTTGATTTTGTTCATGTCTCCTATGAGGGCCAGCATCTCTTGGTCAATGGAAATGCTTCATGTATGGTAAGGGGCATACATGAAAGAAGATAGAATCTGTTCTGAATCGGCAAATTATGAATATACATACTGTTTCTTGCAACCATACAAAAACACTTGGAATCAACAAATTCTGGTGGTATATCATACAAGAATCTTGAAATTGTATTCCATACACCTTATGGAGTTAGTTCCACATTCTCATATTAAAAGAAAGGAAGGCCCATTGCTTACTCTGAATAGTGAGTAGGTGTTCTTTCTCTCACTATTTTTGAATAGTTGTCTATAGGCAGACGAAACCCTACCATTGGCTTTGGTAGACGAATCATCTCACCATCTTTCTCTAGCATTCTTTTGTACTTTTTCCTCTCGTACAACTTTACATACTACCTCCTCTTCTTTGATTCTCCATTTTCACTGTAGGTATAACTCACTTTCGCTTGATCTCAATAGGCAAATTGGCACCATATGCCTTTCTACTTAAGCAACAAAAATGATATATGTTAATTTAGCAAGTAAGCCTTCTAGACATCTATTCATAGCTTATTCTTCCACGTCAGTTGCGTAACCTGTCTTTTGTAAGGACAACAATTTTTTCTATTTTTCTGACATGGAATCAATATTTTCCTCGTCCTTCTCATCAGACCAACTTTCTATACCTGAGAAATTGGAGAGAAAGCTCTCAAGATAATCTAAAGAGCCATGATCAGAGTAGATACACTAATTCTCTGCATCAGTAGAGTTTTTAAGAACCGAGTATCTATGTGAGAAGCATCTCTAATATATTCTACTCAACACTATCTTCTCCATCCTCTTCTACTACTTTCCCAACAATTTCTATACAAATCCCATTCCTACAAAATGTTGAATCAACTTGGAATTTGAAGAACGGGCAGACAAGCTTCCTTCCCTACAAGCAGGATTTAGTAAATTCAATCACAAGAAGGTATCTTGAAAATTTCTAGTTCATCTTAGTAGCCTAGTGAAAGTCAAAGTCATTTCCAAAAGCATTACTTCCCATTTCTTTGAAATTTCAAGAATCGCAAGTCAATATCCTCCAAATAAAATAATCTCAAACTTAATGAATAAACAAAAATAAATCACTGCAATCCCTGAACTTTTTTGTTATCTTAAAAAATGTACTACCTTCAAATCAGAGGTAGTGAATTTTTGTGAAGTAATTCCAAGATAGGGAATTATAGAGAGGTTTTGGAGAGGCAGAGAAGAAGGAATGCAGGGGAATCAACAGTTATCTTTTCTTATCATACCACATATCTAGAACCTCCATTTAGAAGACATTTTTAGCATCAAAATCATGTGATTTTTACATAATTGATATTATAGAAAACATTACGAGTATTAGCTTCAAACCTTTCAACAAATATAAACTATACTCTAAGAAACCAACCACAAAAGCTTCTTTCTTTTTAAATTCTACAGTCACCATTTAGTTCAATTAATAAAAAAAATCACAATTGTGTCTTAAGTTTGAAAAATGAAACAACAAATTAGCTATATTAAATTTACTAGCCGAATAATGATAAATTCCTTAGGTTATATGGTTTTCATGAACAAAGAAAATTTATAGTTATTGTAGTTTGATCTGGACCTAAAAGAAAAAATTCCATTACCAACACCACACCTGGTCACGACTGTAAATATAGTAGACTTAATTACACAAACTTAGTTTGTAAAAAGCACTACAACACTTAACAAAGGACAAGGACTTCTCTCTCTTTGCTTCCAATTGTGATGGGTTTTAGTTTTATCCATATCATTTCCTTTGGTACAAAAGAGAATCAAACCAAATCCCAGAAGGAAGGAATTATTATTTTCTTTATATAATTTTGGCTATTACTTCATAGTTAATTCAATTTTTTAGCTCTATTTCTTTTCATTTCTTTCTTTTGTAGTTTTCTTTTAGATATTTTTGTTTTTTTTTATAATTTTTCTTTTTACAATTTCTACTCAATACGAATAAAAAATTAATATTTTTAATGAGAATAGTGTGTGATTGATATCTTTCATGCAATTATTCTACAATTTTTATTTTCATCTCATCAACATGATTTCTATAGTATTTATATGTTAATATCCATAAAAAAAAAACTACCTAACAAATGAAAATTATGATAATGTATAATTTAATTTTAAACCCAACAACTAATACAAAATTTACTTTTTCTCCAACTAATGATCATTTTAATTGTTCAAAAGCTAGTGATTTTTAAAAAATCTGCTAGTAGTCAAAGACCAATATTATAAAAAAATTTTAAAATATATGATATATATATATGTGTGTGTGTGTGTGTGTGTGTATATATATATATATATATATATGTATGTATGTATGTTTCAAAGTGTGTATGTATGTATGTGTGTATGTGTCCTTTTCATTTTCAATTAACCATAATCAAGTTATAAACTATTCAAATTTATTTTAAGCATGATGGGTCAAGACACCATTAGAAACTCACAAAGATAATATTACTTTTGAAGTAAAATTAAATGGTGTGGAAAGAAATTGTTTGTAGACAAAAGGATCAATCCATGAAGTCTATATGTTTCAGTAATTGATTATATTTTCGTTACAATATTTCTATCCATTATATCAGTTCAAAATAAGTTTCAACTAGAACTTGCACTTGCATCACACATGTTAATTGTGGGCTAAAAAAATGTTTCTATCTCTTTTTTCTTAATATTTACAGCACGATAATTCTCCATTGTAATTTAGATAGCTTAATCAGTGTTGAGAAATGATTACTGCAATTAGATCCACTAACTTCCTCGAAACATCATTTATTGAAATTGTGCTATACATGTATGCAACAAAAATTAATAAATTTGTGACAAATGAAGATAGAACAAGCTAGGATTTAGTGAATTATTTTTACGCAATTAAATTTTTACTATAATAAAAACCTTTTCAATTGAATATATATGTTGAAATTAGAAAACCCAAAGAATTAATAAGAAAAGAAAATGAATGTTTTTTATTCTACAGAAATCATACTATATGTGGTTTATTTTATAGTATTCTGACTTGTGGATATGAAACTTTAGCCAAGTTCTAATTGAAGTAATCATCTAGTTGTTGGCCATTATCTTCAATGGGAACGCTATCAAATTTATTTGGCAATGGGGTCATGGATTTATTATCTCGCAAGTATAAGCAATAATCTTTTAAACTTTATATTGGTTTCTTCGTTTATAACAACATTGGTTAGGAAAATATTTACTCATTTCCGTGACTCATAAGAGAAGTTGTTTCTGAAAATATTTTAGTATTGGTACTTTTCAAACATAGTCAGTCTCCATGAAGTAATTGTCATTCTCCAACTCTTATACGTATACACACACACATATATACATATATATATGTGTATATATGTGCGGGTGTGTATATATATATATATATATGTATATCTATCTATCTATCTATCTATCTATCTATCTATATATATATAAATACACACACACACACACATATATATATACACACACACACACTTATATACATGTGTGTTTGTGTGTGTATATATATATATGTATTGTTGGGTGTTGTCATAAAGTGGTTGGAGTAACAAGAATGACTTGCTGTTGGTAAAGGTGATGGATATTTGGTCCTTCAACTTGTAAATATATCCTTGTTTTTAGGAAATGGATATTGTCCCGAGACACTTCTGCCTTGCAAAAGGCAAAAATTTTTTTGGCAATTTTGATATATAATGATCAAAAGATTTGGACGTATAATTTTTTTTTTTTGGCAATTTCTGCATTGTTACATCTACTTCATAAACAGTCATTCTTGTTAGAATTTAAAAATTTTCTTTTGCTTGGAGGTGGTCACAATAAATATTCTACAACTGCATCTAATTCAAAGAAGGAAATTGATGTAAGCAACAAAATTCTCCAAGACCACAATACAGGAAAAAATAGTGTTTCTAGTATTATGAGATCGGTGGCTGAATTTGCAATGAAAGAAAATTAGGCAAAGAAGGATACAAGATGATTTGAAAGGCAAACAAAATATATAGTTGAAAATATCTTTAGATTTCCAAATATGTTCGGACTACAAAATTGAAGAACCAAAAATCTAATAAAAAAATTATCTTATGTCCCAAATTGAGGGACTAAATGAACAACTCAATTTTTTCTTTTCCACAACAATCATCTTTGTTTTGTTTTAGGGCTACAAAGAGTAATTATACGAATTTTTTTCAGATCAGACTACTTGATGACAAAGTGTCCTAAAATAACGCACATCGTTATCTCATATTGAGACCTGCAAAAACCCATAGTATAATAGCCTTTTCTGTACTCTAGAATTTGCCTATTCTAGAATCTCAACTCAACTATTTTCAATTGAACAAACAACTCTATTTATAGGGTAACAAACTTGACTACCATGAATTTGTTGGGAATAATAACTCTAAACATAATCATCTTGATAGGAAACTAAATTTCTCTAATAACTAAACTACTAAATTCTAGCTTTTACATAATTTCTAATTGATAAGGAGGCTGGTTTAATTATGTCAACATATTAAAAAATCAACTAGAAATATTTACCTATAATACAAGGCTTTAACAATATTAGTTATATAGGCTTGATATTTACATGAAAAGGGAACTACCAAAATTAATGACCTAT
Organism: Cinchona pubescens; assembly: GCA_025175665.1. Classification (NCBI taxonomy): domain Eukaryota; kingdom Viridiplantae; phylum Streptophyta; class Magnoliopsida; order Gentianales; family Rubiaceae; genus Cinchona; species Cinchona pubescens. The sequence goes on from JANKKI010000226.1 coordinate 113,337, forward strand.
GATTACCTAAAGTTAAGGACCTAAAACTAAGGGTTAATTAGAAACAATATACACTTAACATATTTTTAACATCCCCCATCAAATTCAAGGTAGTTGAGCACAAACCAACTTCAGTTTAGAAACCAAATCAAGGAAGCACCTAGGAGGATTAGCTGTGGAGACCATCTAATATTAACAATTTGATTAGAAGAGAAAGTGGGAAAAAGCTTCACAGTCTTTTGCAAAATGTGATGACAAACAAAGTGGCAATCAGTCTCAATGTGCTTGGTGCGCTCATGAAAAATATCGTTGTGGGCAATCTGAATATCACTTTGATTATCACAGTGAAGTGTTGCAAGGGAATCATGAGAAATACCCATATTAGACAATAACCAACATATCCATATAAGTTTTTAAGTGGCATCAACAATAGCATGATACACAGCCTCTGTACTAGATCGAAAACAACAGTCTGCTTTTTACTGTGCTAGGATATGAGAGAACTATCAAAAAAGAAGTAGAACCCTATAATAGAGTGTCCATCAGTAGAATCCCCTGCCCAATCAGTATCCAAATATGCATGCAATTCAAGAAAGGAATGAGAAGAGAATAAAAGGCCATGATATAAAGTGCCTCGAACATATCAAAGAATACGAAAAATAGCTAGAAAGTAAGAGTTTCGAGGACTAGTCATGGCAAACTGACTAACAATATGAACAACATAGGCCATATCATGACGAGTAACTATAAGATATACTAAACTGCCAACTAATTGGCGATAAGAGTGGGATCCTAGAGAGGTGATCCATCATCAGGAGTGAGACGAACATTCATCTTAGTAGGAATAGATGCAATCTTGTTGTTAGTTAATCCAGCATGAATAATAAGATCTAATGCGTATTTTTCTTGTGTGATATAATACCTATCCAATAATAAAGATACCTCAATAGTAAAGAAATAATTGAGCAAACCCAGATCCTTAATTTCAATATGATGGTTTTAATGCTGCTTGAGTTTAGTAATGCTATGAGATAATCTCCAATAATAATCATATCATTGACATAGAGAAGTAGAAGAGTAATACACAGTCAGCCCAATGAACAAAGAAAGCAGAATCATAAGGGCTACTTTGAAACCAAATTGTTCAATTGTGTGACTGAATTTTGAGAACCAAGATCTTGAGTCTTGTTTCAAACCATATAACAGATAAAAAGCCTTGCAAAGTTTACAAACTCTCCAGTATTCAGTAGAATATCCAAGTGGTGGCTACGTACAAACTTCTTCTGAAAGATCTCTATTAAGAAGGTATTCTTAACATCCATCTGATATATTTCCCAATGTCGTGTAGTAGCAACGGCAAGTAAATTTTTAACAGAGGTTAGGCGAGCCACAAGTGTAAAGGTTTATTCATAATAGATCCCATATTCTTGTATAAAATCCTTAGCAAGAAGACGAGATTTGTAGCGATCCACAGTGCCATCAGAGCGGGATTTGACTTTGTAAATTCACTTACATCTAATAAATGATTTATCTAGGAGAAGATCAGCTAAGTCCTATGTATGAGTTTTCTCAAAAACCTACAACTCATCAACATAGCTTGCTGCCAAACAGGATTAGAACGAGGTTCTCTATAGGATTGTGGGCTTATGTAATGAAAGAATAGTAGAAAAGCAATGAATATCAAGAATATGAGTAGATGGTTCTCTTATCTATACCGCAGTTGAACGATGAGGAAACAAAAGTGGTAGTGCTGTAAATGAATCATAAGAAAAAAAAAGTGCTATTAGAACCATCCGCTGGATAGTGATCCTCAGGTGGGATGACATTATGGTTTTCTGGAGCAAAGACCTCTGGAATTGAAATAGGAAAGCTCGGTGGAAGAAGAGTTTCTGGAAAAAGATCAGGCATGGGATGAGTGAATAAAGTGGCGAGGAAGTTGGAGGGAGATTAAACTTGGACAGAGAGGAAAACATCTTATGTTCCCAGAAGATAACAAGATGAGAGACACGAAATCATTTAGATTGAGGATCCCAACAACAATAGCTCTTGTGTTCAATACCGTATCAGATAAAAGAATATAACCTAACCGAGATTCTAATTTGGTATGTTCTTAGGATTGGAGAAGAACAAAATAGGTGCAACCATAGACTTTCAGATTTTGATAAGTCGGAGGGAAGTCTTAAAGACGTTGATAAGGAGACTGATTATTAATGACTGAGCAATGGAACCCGGTTGATAGTATAGATAGCGGTAAGAGTAGCTTAACCTCAAAAGCGCTCAGGACAAGAGAAAGAAAGTAAGAGAGCATGAGTGATGTCAAGAATGTGTCGATGTTTACGGTCAGCACGACCATTTTATTGCGAAGTACCTGGACATGAACAAGGAAAATAGTGTCTTCTTGGTGAATAAATTGTAGAAGAGATGTTTCCCTTTATTCTGTAGCATTATCAATTCAAAGAACTTTGATAGGACAAGAAAACTGAGTTTTGACTATTGCGACAAAGTCAAGATATATTTGTGGTTACTCAAAGTATGTTTTTGGAGAAAATTCCAAGTAAATCGAGTAAAATCATCAACAAATATAACAAAATACATAGAACCATCCATAATGGGTATTAGAGAAAGACTTCACACATCAGAATGTATTAAATCAAATGGGGCAGTTGAAATAGACCTACTGATAGGGAATGGTAATGCATGATTTTTAGCAAGTTGACAGGAAAATACAATCAACAGAGTCATTTTGTACAGGTCCTATCTGGCCACTAGAAACTAATGATTTAATATGACCCAAGGATGCATGACCTATATAGGAGTGCCAAAGACTTAACGGAGGAAGATTAGCTATAAAACTGGCAGATTGCACCTGAAAATGTGCTGGGAGTTGAATCATCTAACTCAAAAAGATGCCTACCTTTGCAACCCGTTCTGAGGAGTTATCCATTCTGACGGTCCTGTGAACAACAACCAGTAATAGAAAAACAAACATCAATCCCAAGTTCAACTAGTTATCTAATAGGAATAAGATTTAAAGTTAACTTAGAAACATAAAAGTTATCAAGCAAGGACATAAAAGATGTGGAGATAGTGCCTATGTGATTAACGTGCATGAGTGATCCATCAGTAGTTTGAATGGATGATGTGTGCGGGTTTTGTTTGAAGAAAAAATTGAAATGTCATGTGATTAGTACAAGTAGAATTAAGATAGCAACTTGAAGTTGAGATTACAGAGTTATGGACAGTATGGTGGGATGAAATTAGTTTAGATAATACATACTTGATGACCAATTCAAGATTATCGCGAGTTATAGGAGTTTAAGGACAAATAGAAGCTACTATAGAACTATATAAATCCATTAGGACAAGAATAAGAAATAAAATGAAAGAATGAAGTAAAAAATTAAAAGAAAATAGTATAAAGGAAAATAGTACCGTAGAAACCAATTTTTAGAAAACCAAATTGACACATAGATTCGAAATGGCGAAAATTATAGGGAACCAAGATGAATCGGAAAAGAATAGGACTGCATAGAACTGAACCGAACAAAAATAAGTTTTGATCAGTGAACCAGACCAAAGCAAACCAATGAAAAACCAAGATAGAGGGAACTACAGATTGATGTGGCTACACATGGCAGAATAGGTATGATGTGGTGGATAGCGTGGCAGACACTTGGCAGTGATGTGGCAGTACACGTGGATTGTTAACTTGGATCAAATGTGTGACTAGATTGACAACACATGCAGTGATGTGGCATTGACGTGGCAGTACATGTGGTTTGCTACCCCAGAACAGATGTGGGACAAGGCTGACACGTGACTGACAACGTGTCGGTGACGTGGCAAGACACGTCGCTTGCTGACTGGGATGAAGGCATGATTGGCTAGCATGCCTTTATAAAAATAACTGAAGGCATGTTTTGGAAACATACTTTTGGTCATCTTCTACCTTGAAGACAGACCTGTTTTGCAGATTGGTTAGGAATTGGGTTGATTGTGTGTGTGAGCGCGTGAAAGGTCTTCTGTCAATGGAATTTACACCAAAACGAATAAGAAACTCTTAGGAAGAGATTAGTTGTGGTGGTGATCAAAAAGAAATGACTAGGAATAGGATTATAACTCAAACAATTTCAAATTGGGTCAAGAAAACAAGAATTGATAATTGCTGGAGAATGGAAATGATTTAGGCTCCAAAGTGGGTCTCTGATACCATAAGAGAAATATGGAGAAAACTTGTATATAGGGTTTGATATTTATAAGGAAAAGTAAACTACCAAAATTAATGACCTATGATTACTTAAAGTTAAGGATCCATAACTAAGGGTTAATTATATACAATATACATTAACATATTTTTAACAAATTCCAACCACATAATAAATTAAATATCAATACCGCTTGTGCTTGCTAGATGTCAATGGAGGCCAGCAGCAGCTCAGCGGCTATAGGTGGCGATAAAGAAAAGAAGAATTGAGATAGAGGAAGAGAAAAATAGAATAGAACTAAAGAAGACTTACTAAAAGATTAAAAATATAACCATTGGATGTAAACTGTCATGAATACAACATAGTGAAAAACGTTTTATTACAATTCTGTATTATGGGGTAACTAATTACAATCATTAGATGGATTGAAAAATAGAGGAACTCTTATTTTCAGTACATTTAATGATTTTTTTGCTCACTTTGCAGTAGAGAGTGGTGTGGTACATGAGCTAACAAAACTTATACATTGATAAAACTTAATTAATAAATTTCTGCATCTTAGATTAGCATTTACCATTTCTTATGCTTGAAAAGTGGAAACAACAAAACCTTTTTCATCAGTTAAACTTCCTTATCCTTTGTAAGTACAACTCCCACACTCCTCCTTTGATCTCTCTCTTCTACCATTATCTTTATCTACACAACTTCCATCTCTCCAACACTCTCTTTCGTTTTTGGGAGTCAAGAAAACTTAGGTAGAGAAAACTAGGGTTACCAAAAAAATGTAGTATGTTAAGAAATGAGATAGGATGCAGGGACGTAATACACCACTTTTAAAATATCGGTTATGTAAGGATAAATTTAATCGATACATCGTATTATGCCACTTCTTAAAAAATATTCTACATTATAGGGATAAAAAAGTAGTTGGTAACAAATAGTATTAAATTTCCAATAAATGTTGAATTCTTAGAGACTAAAGAAAATAAATACTCAAGTTTCAATAACTATTATCATCAATATAATACTAAATAGTTCTAATTAGATAAATTTAGAGAGTATTTTTTATTTTCTCAATAAATAAATAAAAAATAAAGAAAAAATGTTGTAAAAAAAAAAATAAATAGAGCATCTTTATTTTAGGGTTAATTTCACTTTACATCCTTAAGGTTTAGGGTTGTTATCACTTTAATCCTTAAAGTTATTTTTTAGTCCTTTGAATCTCTAGACTAACGGTCAAATTTATGGTGTTAGATTTTTCAACTAAAATGACCTTTTTTCCCTCAAAATTTCATGAAAAACTATTAAATCATATAACAAAATGAGAGAAAAAGGGAAAATAAATCATTGAAAATATGAAGAAAAAGAGATAATGATATTTATAGAAAGATAATATTTTATTTAAACAAAGTCATAAGGGTATTTATGTCAAAACGAGCAGTAAAATTAAGTTGGATTTAACTAAAGGACTTAATTACCTAAAAAATAATATTAGGGACTAGAGTGATAGTGAAAATTAACTCCTTATTTTAATAAGGATTCTTTATCTTTGATACTACGAAACATGAACTGTCGTCGTATTTTAGGACATAAATAAATCTATTTCGATATCATGAATCGGTATGCAATTTATAAGAGTGAGGAAATTCTGGTAACTATGGAGGAAAATGCCACCTATTATGCTGTGAAGAAACCTTTCTTTCTCTACCAAAATCCTCTGAATCTTTTCTCTGTTTCCGTTCACTTCCTTTGAAAGATTAAAGTTTTGACTCATTTTTTACCATCATCATCACTCTTTCCATTGAAGTCTTGGTAAAAAATATTATTGTGCGTATTACCATCCATCCGGCTATCCTCACCAAACAAATGGTCTTTCTAGAGATTCAGTTTTCCATGTTTATCCACATCATCATCTTTTATTTTATTTTATTTATTTTTTTCCATAAACATTTCATCTTTTATTTCCATCATTTTTCTATCAAGATTTCCTTCTTTGTCATCAATCCTTTTTGTGATCATCCACTAACTTCGTGTTAACAAGTTACACCTTTTTCGGAACTCACCTAAAACTATGTAATGAAATGAAATAGTAGAAAAATCGAAACTCTTCACTCCTATTACTTGGATTTGTCATATCCAACACTTTCTAATGACATAAATTCTGGTGTTTGGCTTTGTAGAATGCCCACTCATGGCTATCCGTACGGTGGTAATTATCATACTTTTATTGCTCGGATAAATGGCTTAAGAACACATGATTCATAAATGGTTTTTTTAGGGGAACTCTAAAGTGACATATGCTATTTTTCCCGGATAATGAACCTTCCATTGTTTCAATTTGAATTACACTGGAAGGTTTACCAGTAGTTTTCTTCAACAAGTATTCTATTTTTTCTCTTGCACAAGCTGTAGGTAAACCTCTCAAGCTAGATTTAGCTACAAAAAAATTTACAAGACCTAATACTGCCAAGGTGTATGTGGAGGTTGACCTTTTGGCAAAATTACCTTCAAGGTTGTGGCTAGGAGTGAGGAGGATAGTAAATGGCAAAAAAATTACTATAATGAAATCCCTCACTACTGCACTATTGGTTATGTCAAATGTCATAAGATTAGACACAATTTTTCAGATGCAAGGCAAGAGAAGTTCACAATAAATCAAAGAAAATTTCAGGTGAAATTTCATCTAAGAATCAAGCTCAGAACCAATTAATAGGTCTAGAAGCTCAAGGAAAAAAAATAAGTTGTTTAACACAAAGTTCCAACATCTGAAACAGTCTAAGACTCAATGGATTCCAATCTCCAACTTTGAGGTAGGTCTGTTAGGAGTAGCCCATGAAAAAGTAGGAATTTCAGTAGCTCAAGAAGTGGTTCTAGACAATTCAGTGGTGGTTCCTCTAAGGAATCTGGAAGCATCAATCAATGGTGGTTATTGATGCTCCACCAATCCAAAATTTAAATTTAAAATCCACAAATGATGGGAATTGATTGAAGAATCAAAGTTTAAGTTTGAATCCCACATTTGAAGGGAACAAATTTGAGACTATATCTGTTCTTGATCCTATTTTATGGTAGAGTTGACTGATTCAAATAAGCATACACAATTAAATCAGGAAATTTCAATCCCATTAAGTGTAGATTCACAAAAAAATCAGTAGCAAAATCTTTCTTGATTCGAGTAGAGAGGAAGCAATTCATGAGGATCAAGTAGATACAGTAGCAGGGGAAACTTTCCAAAAAGTCGTCCAATTTTGGAAACTCAAATTCAAACTCCAGTATTGGATGTGTCAATTCCTAGGAATGATTTGATTTTGAGACAGGAGAAACCGACGACAGAACTGACTAGCTATTTCTCAGAGCTGGAGTATCCAATTAATACGGTCGATCATCTTTCATAGGATGAATGGAGGGTAGTTAGTCAAAAGTTTACAAAGAAAATACAACTTATGGATAAATTGTCTCCTCAAAATGTCTAACTAATCAAGAAGCCAAGACGGAGAAAGATTATGTGGAAAGAATTCACTCAATATATACTAGACTAAGAGCTCATACTGACAAATTATTGGAAAACTAAAATATGATATAATGGAAGTTTTGTCCAACTTTCATTAACAAAACAAATTGTTGCAAGTATTCCAGTTCTTTATTTGGATTTTTGATGCATTTACACTTTGCTCATTCTAGATTTTTAAGGTTACCTGATATTTTTTGTTTAGATTGTATTTTCAGCAAATTTCAACCTAGTTTCCCTCTTTTGTATAATTTATTTCATTTGATAAAAGGGTACTCACCCCCACCTTAACAGTTGGTTTAAATAAATAAAAAAATCCCGTTTTGGTTCTTGTTAAATGAAACATTATTATGTGGATAATATTTTGTCAATCCATTGTAAGAGATTTGTTTAGCAACTGTGGGTGGGACTTGAAGCCATCTCCTCCTAATAAAAGGCACTTCATCCTGAAGAGGCTCATTTGCAGATGTCAGTCCAAAGAGTAAGTTTTAATTACTCATTTCGCAATGCAGTTTTAATTACTCATTTCGTAATGCGGAATGGATATGATAACCGTTGAACTGACTAAAAAATAAGAGATTTATTATTTTTCAATCATCTAGCAGTGTAAAGAAATAATCATTTTGCATTACCGAGCGAGTAACAAAGAATTTTTCAAATTCAAGAAACCTTATATTGTGCAAAAAGCCAGTATTTTAATGGAGAGGTGGCAAATAAAATGAATGACAAATACATACATAATCAGGTATATCTATACGCAGGAGTTTTAAGTGTTTGTTAGACCACGATTACTAGCTTAATCCACAGCGACATGGTCCAATTTTCATCATTGATAAGTGATGACTTCCATTTTAACCCATAATCTGAAATTTGATAAATAAGAAAAAAGGAGTTGTATCTCTTTCTTCTATTGTTGGCGATAGTTAGAGTTCTTTAGAGCACAACCATGATTGTTAGAAGAGACAGATTTTACCCTTACATTCCTACGATTTTATGATCTAAAATTATAAATTCCATTTTGATCTTAGAAGTACGATTACTATTATAGATAAATTTTAGTTGAGTCATTAAAATCTTGTAATTTATGTCCATATTTACTAAGTTAAGTTAGTTTTTTGATATGGAATTTTCATTTAAATGCCATATTTTGTGAGTTTAGGCTATTCATACATTATTATTTTTGTTTTTAATCAAAGAATAGTATGAAATGTAAGATGATGCAGAACTTTTTACATTATGAGTATATAATGTCAAATATTATAAATTTAAATTAAAGAAACTTATTTCGCGATGAATATTAAAATTTTGTGTTTATTTGTATAAGTATTTATAAAATATTAGATTTAAAAATAAATAACAGTTGTATTTTTGTGTTTTTAGTAGAATCTTATGATCATATAATCCTACTTATGATTCGATCCTGCAATTTTCAAAAAAAAAAAAAATTCATAGAATCCCGATTCTACAAACCTTGTGACAACTAAAGAATCTTTTCAATATCATTATCTTACTGCTTAATTTATTTTCCAGATTGAGTACTGATTTAACTGATTCTCTCTTCTCTTCTGGCTCTAATTACAAAACATTTAAATTCCAAGTACTTAAGGATATTTGGTCTAGTAATTTGTGAGAGTAAAATCTTATAGGCTTAATTACACTTTGCAACTCTCAAGTTGTATCGGATTCTCACTTTACACTCTAACCTTTTTTAAGATACTTTGCATCCTGAACTATCTAAATCTTCATACTTAACTCCAAAATGGGAGTTCCATCAAAAAATTTAACGTTTGTAGGGCGTGTACGTAACACTATTAATTAAGTGCAAGTGACAATAAAAAGGTTTAAAGCCACTTTGCACCCTAAACTTTTTTTTGGGACACTTTGCAACTCGAACTGTCTAAATCTTTCCATTTAATTCCAAAATGTGATACTGTCAAAAATTATAATGGTTGAAAGGCGTGAGTAGAACACTCTCCGTTAAGTGCAAGTGACTATAAAAACTCAAAAAAGGAACAAAACGAAAAAATTAAGAAAAAAATCATAAAAAGGAAAAAATTGTGAATAGAAAAGAAAAAAATTGAACAAAATATTCAAAATAAACTTTAAAAAAATCAAAAATCAAAAAAATAAAAAAATAAAATGTAAGGGTGGTGGAGATAGTAGCAGTGGAGGGGGTACTGGGTAAATGGGGATTCGAGGATGGGGAGACCTAGATCGGTAGAGGTTCGGGAGGCTAGAAAGGGAAAGTCGCATGGGTTGGGAGTGGCAAGATAGGGCAAATCTGGGTTAGGGTTGTCGGATCTAGATGGTGAAGGAGGATGAGGGGATGGCCAGGGGTTGAGATGAGGTTGTAGGGATGGGGGTGTAGAGTTAGGGATGTTGGCTATGGCTAAGGAGGAGGAAGAGGATGATGACTAGTTAAGGAAGAAATTATTACTTTTTCATTTTAATTTCACCTCAAATTTCAGTTTAATTTCATTTATTCCAAAAATAATTCAATATAACTCAATTAGAATTTATAATGGATAGTTTATAAAGAAGGAATGAGTGTTGAGAGGGAAATGATTGAATAAGAAGAATGAGACTATTTTTTAATCCAAAATTTTGGTCAAAGGAAGGAAAAATTTCCACCATTAAATTTCTAAAACCTTTAGAACTGACTTTATGGTCATTTGCACTGAACGAAGAGTGTTGCTAACACACCCTACAACCGTTATATTTTTTGATATAATCATATTTTAACTTAAGGGGAAAGATTTAGACAGTTCGGAATGCAAACTGTCCCAAAAAAGTTTAGGGTGCAAAGTGATAATTCGGTATTAGGAATATCAAGATATTCGACTTCTATGCTAAATCAAGAAACAACAGTTTGCTTCTTACTACGTTAGGATATGAGGGAGTCATCTAAAAAGAAGCAAAACCCTATTGTAGAGCATCTATCTGTAGGATCTAGTCCAATCAGCATTAGAATTTTCATTCAACTTGAGAGAAGAGCAATAAAAAATGGAAGACCATGATACAAAGTGCATTGATTTGGACAATAATACAAATAACAGTTGCAATGCATTAACTCAGAACTAGCCATAAATTAACTAAAAATATGAACGACATTGGCAATATCAGGAGGAGTAACATAAGATATACTAAATTACTAACTAACTGCCATCGATAAAGAGTTGGGTCATGGAAAAGTGAACCATCCTCAAGAGTGAGATGACTATAAACCTCTATAGGATCATATGCAATCTTGTAGTTTATTAACCCAACATGAGTAATAAGACCTGATGCATACTTTACTTGTGTAAGATGATAGCTATCAGATGAAGAAGATACCTCAATACAGGAGGAAATTGATCAAACCCAAATCTTTGAATTGGAAATAATGATTCAAACATTACTTGAAAAATTATGTCATTAAGGTAATCTCCATTGATGATCATATCATCAACATAAATAAGCAAAACAATGATACCATGGTAAACCAGAGAACAAAAAGAGCATAATCATAAGAACTACTTTTAAAACCAAACTGTTCAATTGTATGGCTGAATTTAGATATACAGGATTTTTTTGTTTCAAACTATAAAGTGCCTTTCAAAATTTACAAACCTTGTTGGGTTTAGTGGAACATCCAGGCAGTGGCTGCATGTACGCTTCTTCAAAAAGATAAGCGTAGCTCTGTTGAGAAAAGCATTCTTAAGATGTGTATTTAAAACACTTCCTAGTGTTGTACAATAGCTACAAGAAGAAAACTTCTAATGTGTATATGAGCAACAGGTGAAAAGGTTTCTTTATAGTCAATGCCATACTCCTATGTGAAACCTTTAGCCATAAGATGTGCTTTCTAGTGATCTGCATTGCCATCATAGTGAGTATTGATTTTATAAATCCACTTGTAACCGATAAGAGATTTATCTGGAGAAAGATCAACCAAGTCCCATATATGAGTTTTCTCAAGAGCCTGCAATTCATTAGACATAGCTATACCACTCAGAGTTAGAACGAGCTTATATATGGGATGTAAGCTCATGTAAAGAAAGAATAGTGGAAAAATAATAAAAATCATGAAGACGAGTAGAGGATTCTTTCACCCTAACGGATTCACGGTTAGGCAAGGGTACACATAATATGGTGATATGGGGGACTCAAGGGGAGTAAAAGCACTAGAACCATCAACTATACTTTGATTCCTCGAGGATGACTTCATGGTCATTTGGATTAAAAACCTCAGGAATGGATTAAGAAAACTTATGGTGGAAAGGATCTGGAAAAAGATTGGGAGTGGGATGAGTAAACAAAGGCAGTGAGAAAGATGGAGAGAAATTAAACTTGGATATAGAGGAAAACATTTTATGTTTGTGGAAAATAATATGACGAGAGACTCGTGACCTTTTAGATTGAGTAACCCAACAATGATAAATCTTGTGCTCAATACCATATCTTATAAAATAACATAATCTAGCTTGAGGTTCTAGCATGGTATATTTATGGGGTTGTAAAAGTACAAACAAGCACAACAAAAAACTTTCTAATTTCTATAATTTGGAGGAGAACTGGAGAGACATTGATAAGGGAACTGATTATCTATGATAGGAAAAGGTACTCATTTGTAGTATACACAGCAGTAAGAGTAACTTCACTCCAAAAGCGCTTAGCGAAAGAGCAAGAGAGTAAAAGAGTAAGTTGTGTTAAGAATGTACCGATGTTCACGTCTAACACGACCATTTTGTTTGAAGTGCCAGAATATGAATGACATAAAATGATTCCATGATGGCTATGAAATACCTTATATTCTATGCCATTATCAGTTCGATGGATTTTGATAGGACGAGAAAACTGAGTTGTGACCACAATAGCAAAATCACGATAAATTTGTAGTAGTTAGGATTTATTTGTCATGAAAAATTTTGTGTGAATTGGATAAATTCGTGAACAAAAACAACAAAATATATAGACCCATCCATAGTAGGTATTGGAGAAAGAACCCAAATATTTGAGTATACTAAATCAAAAGGTGCAGTTGAAATAAAATCACTAATAGAAAACAATAGTGCATGATTTTTAACAAGTTGACAAGAGACGATCAGTACAGTCATTTTGTACAGATCCTAAATGACCACTAAAAACGAGCATTTTAAGACGACCTAATGAGATATGACCTAGATGGGAATCCCAGAGACTCGAGGAAGGGATGGAAGAGAAGTAAAAGATGCAAGGTGAACTAGAAGAGATTATGGGAGTTTAAGACTATCTAACTCAAAGAGACACTGGACTTTGCGACTTGCTATGAGGAGCTGTCCAGTCTAACGGTCCTATAAATGACAATCAATAATAGGGAAAAAAAAAAAGCATCAATCTCTAGTTCGACTAACTGACCAAGAGAGACAAAATTTTTATCAATTTAGGAACCTGAAGATTGTGTAGATATTATGCCTATGTGATTAACATGCATGAGAGATCCATCAATTGTTTGAATGGATGTTGTCTATGAGTGTTGTCGTGAAGAAAAATAGTAGAATTAGATGTCATGTGATTTGAGCAAGTAGAATTACGATACCAACAAGGTCTTGAAGTGACGTAGTATGCATTACCATAAGATGGGAGAAGTTTATAGAGAACTTGCTTTATGACAAATTCAAGATTATCCACGGTTACAGGAGTTGAAGGAGAGAATTTATGAGTTACCATAGTATTGTAAGTGGGGCTATATTAGAATAAGAGTGAGAGACAAAATCGAAGCAATAGAGTCAAAAGAGTAAAGAAAAGAGAGCATTGGGAGTTTGTTTACCGAGATCACAATCGAATCCAAAAGATCGAAATTCTTATGGAACTTAATTAAACCAAACAAAATCGACTCAAAATGGCTGAATCAAACAATAAAACAAAATTAATAATAGATCAGATCGGGGTTGAACTAGGGCAGATCAACCCAATAGATCTGAAGTGATACGTGGTAGAATATGGTTAGGTGAAACACGGCTAGCTAGGATGATGATGTGGCTGGCAAGATTAATATCTGCTGACATGGTTGATGACTGGATACACATCTGGCTGTAGACTGGATAATAACGAGGCTACCGAATGGATGATAGAATGTTGATGGTGTGGCAGCTGACTGGGTGATAATGTGGCATTAACTGGATGAGACAGATTGACTGCATAGTTGTGGCAAGCTTGACTGGATTTCCAGAATTAACTAAACAAGGGCCTTGCCTAGACCTTTGATTAGGCACATGAGGGCACGTCCAGAGTCCAATTCTGATATTCTTTACACTGTCAAGATCATTGCAACAGTGGCTGCATTATTTCGACAACGGTGTGTGAAAATTCTTTCCGAAAATTTATGTGACTATGGTGGACAAAATTGCTGTTTGAAAAATGGGTTAAACTTGAACTAAAAGAGATAGTGCACAAGTCAATGTACCATATGCAGAACCATTGTGGGAATAAATTATTTATTTTCTGTAGAAATAATGGTACAAGGTAACTAAAAACTTGTAGGAGTCTTGCTAATCAAGAATCACCACTAGAGCTCGAGATTAAGGAATCCAATAAAAATAATTATTTCCTTAAAATATACACACAACTAAATATACACCTAACATATTTACGTATGTTAACATGCATCAACATACTAGCTGTATGACAGTATTTAAATGAGTGACACTATTTAAAGGCTTAGAAAACCACTTGGAGCACCATTGATTGGTCAAAGTAGAAAATCAATTGCTACGTAGGTTATTCAAGATTAGTGCAACAAAATGGCTATGAAAACCAGACCTAGACAATAATGATTCCAAGAATTGCCAAGAAACATGATCAAACACCTTTATTGTATCCATCTTTAAAATCATTTTATGCCTTCGAACCCTTTTATCCAAAGAATGTATAAGTTCCTGTGCTAACAAAACATCATCTTCTAGAACCCTACCTTTGGCAAAACCTGATCGTTATGGAGAAATCAGATTAGGAAGCAAATTAATCGGTCTATTAGCCAATATTTTTTAAAAAAACTTGTTAATAAAAGTACATAAGGAAATTGACTCAAAGTCAACAAAGTATTTTGGATTCTCTCGCTTAGGGATGAGCGCGATAAGAGCGATGGAGATGCCGTGACGGATTAGAACTCCACATGAAAATTCTTGTGATGCTTTCAGAATATCCTCTGCTATTATTTCCCAACAATGAGTATGAAAAACAACAATAAAATTGTAACACTTTGGATCATTTCCAATAATTTTTGAATGAATACAAAGAGTTCAAAATGTTTAAATTAAGGACATAGGATATTATATACTAGTTCACTTTCAATATCCCAACCAATGTAAGACTACAGGGTCTAACATTCACCCTCTTTATGGCCTTGCGTCCTTGCAAGGTTCACACCAAACTACTTTTAATTGTACAAGACTCTAGAGGTAGTTTATAGCGGCTCTAGAGGTAGCTTATAGGGGATCTAGAGGTAACTTCCGTCCCTGTGTTGACGTAACACTTAACGCCACATAGCACTTAGCTCCTGCAGGCTCTTGCATAGTTGTGGCCTAGTACAACTGATATATTCTCACCCCATATAATAACCACACGATGTTTGTTTTTAAATCAACTGTAGTACCCCGAGTCTTAGGTTGTTCAAAAAGTTTTGAGCAGCAACAATGAGTTCAAAATAATTAAACCAAGCACCTAGGATATTATATACTAGTTCACTTTCATTATCCTAACCAATGTTGGACTACAGGGTCTCATAAAAATCATCTAGCATGCACTGTCGTTGTCCAATTGAAAGTGTACCATCTTGACCTCCTTTATGGTAAGTGGCTTAAGCAAGCCTTGATTTTTCTCGGTCGATACCAGGCTTGGGATGAAATCCAGCAAGCTATTCATATCTTTTTGATTGTCAAGAAGGAGGATCTCAAAGAATGCCACTTCCCCTACTTTGATGTCCTCTTCAATCTTTAAGCATTGTTTTTCCATGTTCTTGATTCGTGGAATTGTTATCTTGGGGCATTTATGTACTAGGGACGAATGAAAGAATTTAGTATTCCGATCACCATCAATTAGCCATTTAACCCTAGCTTTTCTGTTTCCAAAAGATTTCCTCATTTCTTAAATGTTGGAAGAGATTTTCATGAGAAAAACTAAGATTCTGTCGAGACTTAAATGCTGTGAAATACACAACTCCATGTGTATAAGAGAAGGAATTTCCTTCTCTGACTCTTAGTGTTGCAAGTGTCTCAATAACCTTAACCGATGGATAATGCATAATACGTCACCTCAGAAACCTTTTTTAACACTTTAGCTTGCTATAAGGCAGCATTCCAAATCCATTCATTTGTTGCTTTCAGTTATTTTTGACCATAGACAAGAATTCCGGATGAGTAACCCACATTGTTTGAAAATGGAAGCCCTATGTTTTCCAACCTGGGGTTGTTGAAAGTCCAGTAGCGCTGGGGAATGATCTGACCATGCTCTATTGAGATGATGAATACATGCCTTCGGGAATATGTTAAACCGAAGCTGATTAATTAGTACACGATCAAGACACTTCCAAATTGTTTGCCCTCGTCTTACCCTGACCAAGTAATGTTGCTGCCCGTGTATACCATCTTTCTCAATCATCAATCTGATATGAAAGCGTTGAAATCTTCCATTGCATGCGTATTTTGTTCCTCGTGCCAAGGTATTCTCTTGAAATCTTCCATTGCAAGCATATTTTGTTCCGCATGCCAAGGTATAGACAGAGAGAGAAGCTATGACATTAAAATCACCACTCACTATCCAAGGATATTGAAGAGTTGATGAAAAAAGTCAAAGACTGTACTATAATTCTAGCCTTTCCAATCTTGTGCTCTTAGCATAGATAAATGTTGTATAAGTAACAGCAGCAACCATGCCCCACTATGAAATGAAAGAGTTGATCTGTGTTCTCCAAAAGATTTAAATGATAACCACCCTTCCAAAGAACCTAGATTATATTGTTAACATTGAGCATACACAGATTAAAACCAAACCTAATCCTGATATCTTTTAAACTCTCCGGCTGCAACATTGGGTCGGTGATACTAATGAGAGAAATGTTATGCAACTTAATTAATTTCTTGAATTGCGGTTGAGACTGAGTTGTCTGTTCTCACAACATTTCAAATTAATACATAATCATTGAGAAATATGGAGAGAATTAGCAAGCGAACAGGCTAGCTGCCTTGTGAGAATAGTCCGAGTTAAGGCAAACTGTTTCTATCCTTCATTTTTGTTGTTTGGTGGACCTTATGGGATCCAATGTTACTGACTCACCCTCCAGTTCTAAGCGTGGAGTATCATTTTCTGACCATCTATGCTTGAGTGCTTTTAGAAACTAATGTAATGAACCTTGTAGTCACCTCTTGATTTAACAGGCACTAGGATCTCGTCTGAGTTTGATACCGATGTATCTATTAGCTGAAATCGCCAAGCCTTTGACTTTTTTCTGGTGTTCTAAAATTGGATATGTTTATCATCAACAATTTGCTACAAATATTTGTTCAATTTTATATTCATGGCATGGCTTGTGTTCTTCGACAAGATTAGTTCTTCATGAGCAATTTACCTTACTGTGAGTAGGAATATGATATTTTTCCTTTGTTGAAATCCCTGATAAGTTGACAGCATCTCCCGAGGTCAGAGCTTGGTTTTATTAATTTAGATGTTTCTTCTGTTTCACTTATAGAACTTGTGATCAATTTGTGTTGTTGCCGTCAAATTATTATATCCACTTTATTTGCCTCTGTTACAATGGATTTTTATGGCGGCTGTGTTGTGACCCTAGAGTTTTTTGTCCATTCATTGTTTTGCATGCCTCCAGTGCATGACCAACTCTCGAGCACTCCGAGCAATAGCGAGGCATATCTTCATGAACTATGTATTGCCAAAAACCCTTATCAACTATATCGCCGCTACCAAGCCAAAGCCTAGAAGGGGTGATCTTTCGAAACATCAAGTTCTACGCATACTCTAGCCTTTCCTGATTGAGTCAAGCTTGCCGTCTGTCTTGAATGGGACACCAATTAAACTTGCAGTGGAGTAAAGTGTTGTTTAAACAAACAGATATACTGGTAGTTTATCTAAATAATCCATACTGGCACCAACGACACCAATGGTGATTCAATGTTGACCCAAAAGTCTATAGTCCATTTTAGGATTCTTATGCCAAAACTGTTAAGGGCCCAAAAACCCCTGCACCAACAACGAGGCCAGCCCTCTTCCAAATCAAATAATCGAATGAGAACATGGCAAATCTAATCGAATGAGAACATGGAAATAATCCACTAAAACAAGTATGAAACATCCTTTAAAACCAATCTTGTGGAATTCCTTGTGAAGAACATCCGTGAAAAGGCGGTCTTTAGAGAATTTTCTGATGAGGGCATTTTCGAAAGGCTTAGAAAAGCAGTCAATATCTTGAGGGAGGAAAAAAATTCTGGTTCTCCTTTCTATGATGATGGAGAAAGGGGAAAGATTAAGATTGGAAGGAAACGACATCAACAAAAGATCAAAGGGAAGAGGGTTGACCTTCAATGATAAACTGAAGGTAGCCATGGCGAAACCCTAATACACGAAGAGACGAAACTACCTACAACTATTATTATTATATATTATGATTTTTTTTTTTTTCGAAAAATGAATTATCATTTAACCACTAGCCCTCCATATTAATTAATTAACTACAGCATAAATCTTTCCCAACTATTTTACTGTCATAATAATCTGATAATTAGAACTAATTTGGATTAAGGTCTTTTTTGGCCCTCCAAATCGAGCAAAAATTTCAATATAATTCTTCAAACTAAAAAGTCTTAATTTGACCATCTAAACACAAAATAGTTCCAATGCGGTCTCAAAACAAGCAAAATCTTAGTTTGGCCATTCAAACTTGAAGGTATTCCAATATTACCCTACAATTTAAAAATCTTAATTAGGCATCCAAACTAAAAATTAAAAAATGTCCAATTAATGTGGCCCTCATTTTCAATACTCTAGATCATTTTTGCATTTCAGAACCTTGATTATCTCAAATGACTAAAAATTTAATGAATTACTTGTTAATACATATCAAAATCACTTTTTGTTATTTATCAAAAAATATTGAAAACCTTACTCACTTTATATACACTTTTGAAAATAGAGAGAAACATTTATACATAAAAATTTGGAGAAAATGATTTTTTTTTTTTTTTTATAAATGAGAAAGGACAATGGAATTTAAATAATCCAATGAAACTTGTATGTAAAAATAGAGGCCCATTCAAGAATATTTTTTCAAATTGAAGCGTCTAATTGAGTCTCTTTTTATTTGTAGGGCCGGATTGAAACTTTTTAATTTAGAGAATCACGTTAAGGCTTTTCTTTTTTTGTTTTTGTTTTTTGGGCTAAAATGGATTAACCCTTAAAATTTCTTATTACTTTCAGACTCCTATTTTTCTCCATCCCTATCTATCGTACAGTGTCTCGAATTTTTTCTCCTCCCTCATTATCTCCCCTACAACAAATCACAACCATATATGTTCTGCATTATGATATATGGTTGAGATTTATTTATAGAACTAAAAGTTTTGAGAAAAATTGTATAAGATAAGGCCCAAATTGACATACTTAATTATATAAAAAGACTTGATTGTTTTTCTAATTCATATATTGCTTATAGAATAATATTGATAGTTCCTGCATTTGTTGCTTCAACACAAAAAAGTCAAAAAAGATGAAATGGATTAACTAAATCATCAATTCAGAAATAATCTATATTAGAAGAATTAATCATAAAAATCAAAAGGGCAGAATAACTAATTTTATATGAGAATTTATGTTGATTTTTATTAAAAAAATAAAAGTTCTCAAGTTAAAGTTGGCTTGATGCTCCCGAAACTATTGAGCTGCCCTTGTCCATCTTGCATCGTTCCCTTCTCCAAAGCATTATCTTGTGAAATATTTGCTTCTCTGCACTTAAATCTACCTCCATATAGTGCAAATTTGAAAATTTCTAATGGATGATATTGGACTCCTTAATAGTGAACAAAAATCTTTTGCATCTCATGATTCAAAATCTTAAATTGTTCTTGTATAATCTTTTCCCATAACTTTTAGGTTCATTTTTTTTCAGCAACAATAAGAAATATATTGATATTCCAAAAATCATTACAAAGTGTCGGTACAATAGTATTTTGGATAACTATCGAATATCTACTTTGGCTTTATCTGCAACCCAAATAGGAAAAATTCTTCCTATTCAGTATTTGCCCCTTCTAGATAACGAAATCTCTTACATCCAACTCACGTAATGGATTTCCAGTTCACGTTTAGTTAGTCCCTTCCAAAGGGCTCACTTACGCTCAACCCACATAACAAGTTCCACTTCACGTTCAATCCACATAATGGGTTCTCAACTAACTCAAGTCACGTGTGTGTGGCTATGTCAAAATTTAAATTACTCACATTGTTTATCCAATAGTTCCTAAACTAATTAAAAAAGTTTATGGGTCACTCCAATCATTACCAATTGATTACACATCTAGATTATGCCCACTCCACGACAACTCATTTTGCTGCTATTCTTTGGATTCTACAATACATCAAGAGTACAGGATTTCATGGCTTTCATTTTTCTTCCCATTCTACACTTGATGTACATGCCTATTTCAATATTGATTGGTCAAGCAATTCCACGAATAGAAGACCTATTATAGGTTTCTTTTTTTTCTTGGTAGCTCTCTTATCTCTTGGAGAAGCAAGAAATAGACTTACCTCTCATTCTAGTACTAGTAACCAGAATATCAAGCTATTGTTGATATTACTCAAGAACTTATTTGGCTTCGTTGGTTACTAGAAGATATGGGAGTATCTCATTCTTCTGTTACCCTTCTTTGTTGTGATAATCGAAGTGCTATTCAAATTAGTCACAATGATGTCTTCCTTGAGCGCACATCAAAAATGATTATTGTGTTTGTTAGCATTTGGTTTGTGGTACTCTTTAGTTGTAATTTATTTCCTCACATGATCAAACTATTGATATTTTTACTAAACCACATTCACCGGATCATTTTTATGCTTTATGTACCAATATAAGGTTGGTTTGCACTCAACTGCCTTGAGGTCATAGGAATGTTAATATATATTACAAATGTTATATAAGTTAATTTGTACTCAACCGCCTTGAGTTTCCGGGAATGTTAACATATATATCAAATGTTATATAATTTAAGATTCTCAATCATTAGTCTTGATTAGCAAGACATTCATTACTTGTATAGTGTTTTAGTCTATTTAAGTCAATATCTCTTGTAATATTGTACATAGAAAAAAATACAATTCTTCTCCATAAATTCGTTCAAAAGTAATGGGGAGAAACTTGTAAAGTAAATGTTAGACATGATAAATATAGAAAGGGATGTTTGAATTCATACTCCAGCATATATTAGAAACTGCCATAAGACATCTACAATATATAGTACAATAAACTATATTGTTCCTCCACGTGTGAAATAAATAATATATCAAAATGGCAAAAAAAGAATCCAAATATGTTGTTAATGTACATAAATGATGTGATTAGGAAGTCAAATGCACTACTCATTCTTCAATGGAAAGTTGGATGTGCGCATTGAGTAGATTGAAGCTGTTAATAACAATTTTTGTTAGATGATCAAGTAGTATAAGGTGACGATGTTTATCTTTTGTCTTTGTATTATGGAGGTTTTATCTTCTAAATTGTGTAAATTCTGTTTCTTGATGATAAATATGAGCTTCTAGTTTTACTTTAAAAAAATGCATATATTCACTATGGGAAAAATTAATAATCCAATGACAAAATATTAAGAAATGCAAAGAAAACATAAATGAAGTAGTAATTCACCAATTTCAGCTTCACATATAGGGCTGAAAACAAACCAAGCCGCTTGTGAGCAGTTCGTGAGCAATTTAGTCAAAAACTCGACTCAAGCTTGAGTTGACCAAGCTCGAGTCGAGCTTGTTCGAACTCGAAACTCCTGATGAGGCGATCTCAAATATACCCATTATACATATATATATATTATTTTCAAGTGCTTGTTTAGCTTTTTGAGCACTGTATAATATTTTAAAAGTTTTTTATTATATATAAAATTCCTAAAATGTCCATACCTCTTTAAAAAATTACATCTTTTACCTACGAAAAAGTCAAACTACTCGAATTTGACCTCGAGTTCGAGCTTGTTTTACTTATTTTTGAGCGAGCTTGAATTGAGCTCTCGCTTCGTTAAATTATTCGACTCAAGCTCAAGCTCAAATTTTAAAGCTCGTGGAATTGAGCTCAAGCTCAAGAATTATAAAAAATTTCAAGTTCGAATTCTAGTGGGACACTATTCGTGATCGATGCAACTCGTTTACATTCCTATTCACATATTGCTTTTTTGATTCCTTGTATCACCTTGGTTTCTTACTCCAGATTCACCACGATGCTTTTAGTTGGCATTTGGGAGGCATATTCTTCATTTGAACCACAGTTACTAGATACGTGTATGACAAGAAATGCAATACGAGAATGAGAATACAATTCATTACTTTTCAATGTATCATATTTGTAGGGATAAGCTTAGTCAATACGCCGCAATACACCTTCGTCGTTTGAAAATGTGAATCGATGCATTTCGAGATTCAAATGAATCTTGTTTCAATATTCATGAATCGGTACACAATTTGCAAGGGTGGGGAAGGTTTTCAGTAACTATGAGCACGACTACCTTCTACGTCATCAAGAGCCTTCTTCATAACTCTATAGATCTGCATATTGCTTGGTTGTGCCTTATAGAAAAGCTAGCTTAAGTCATTTCTATAAAATTCCCTTGTTAGCCATCTTTGGATTGTCATACAAGACAGAGGACAACCTTTTGCAATCCAGTTTGAGGTGGCCTCATTCTAAACTACTCCTATAAATCACTTGTTTCTCTTTCCCCAAACATGGTTCAAAGTCTCACTGAGTCCAAATCGACTCGGTCTATTAGCCTCTAGAACCGTCTTTCTCGATCTAATACCATTACGCCGTTCCTATCTCTATACATTGTAAAATTTGGACTAATATTATAGTATCGATATTTTTGGCTACTTAATGCTTTAAAACTAATCTACAAGCAATTATTTATGGTTTTTACCCTGATTTTTATGATTTTGGTTAAATTTATGTCCTATCAATGCGAAATAGCCATCACCACAATTGCAATCGATACCACGACTTTGATCCAAGCTTCAAAAGTCCCTTCCATACTAAAATCTTTTTTACCATTTTCAGATTTGAAATCAAATCTATTTGCTGATTGTCTATTTCAAGTGGCCATATTAAGATCATCTCTTCCACCTAAAGTCAAATAATTGACTATTCTATTTTAAGCCCCTCCTAAAAAACCTCTAAAGTATATTTTCTTTCACCATTTCTTGATTTGCAACCAAATTCATTTGCTGATTATCCATTTCTTGCCTATTCAAATTATTCAATCCATTGGAAATCAAAATAGTTGGTACTTCCATTTTAAATCCCCCTCATGAATCTCTTAATTCATCAACATACCAGCAAAACTATTAGATTCTAGGCACTTTCCCTCATCGTAGGTGTACAACTCAAATCTTCTTCCTCGTAATGATCTATTTCATCATCTTTAACTCATTACCTTCTTCCTCTTTACCCTCAATCCTATATTTTCCTCGTGATTCAATTTCTCATACTATTGAAAGATATTGTTATGCTTTTCAAGTTTCTTTAGTGGTATTTGATTGATTTATCATTGAATTGAACTTGTTTCTTAGCTGCATTTTTTAATCTTGACATGCCAACTTCCATTTCTGTTTAGTACATAAATTGTTTCTATAAAAAATTGCTTAAGTCCCTAATCTCTACTCTTGCTATAAAGTGCAAAGTCCTAGTCTACGTTGCCAGCCTGTAGTGTGCCCACAAAAAAAGGTGAGGGACAGTATGAGTTGTCCCCCAAAACACTTCGATACTTAAGTAAGTCTTGTAAGCGGTAGAGGGCTTGAATTAGCTCCCCTCCTGGATCGTATTTCTCTCGAGATTAAATTAAAGATAGGCAATTTACTGAGACCCTATAATTGACATAGAGAATTCATGGTTGAGTATGTTCTTGTATGGGATTATGTGGGAACATATCGTATTTATTGAACTTCCAATGAGATTACTATGTTGGTTTTGGCCCACATGTCAAGGATGATTAATCCTATTGGATTTATGTTTTGTTTTGTTTTGGGAAACTTGCCTACTATGAATTAGTTTCGTATTAGATTTGTGATGGACTAAACCCTACTAGACAACTTTATATATATCATGAGAATTAGGTCTCCTCTTTCATTTTGACACACTTATCACCAATTGAGAAAAAAATTAGAGGTAGCAGTCCCTAGGTATTAACATACGTCTCCTTCAGTTTTTCTCGAGTTTCCATCTTCCCCGGTGAATTATGCAAGTGTGAGAGAGAAACCAATTCTCCAATTACTGCTATCATGGATTCTAGTATGTAATTTATGTCTATTCATGCATATGCTCATAATGATTCATATTATTCCAGTGCACACATTATGATATTAATTATACATGTGGTATCAGAGCGATTAGGTTTATGGGCAAAATTATGTCGCCTATTTTCTATGCCTCAATATATTTTTAATTGGCATTTTTTATTATTTATGTTATCCACAGTTATGTTTTCATATAAAAGGAATTTACAGCATTATTAAAAACCCATTATCATGTTTTTATGTTGGTTTGAGTGGTAGGAATTTTATTTGGAAAATTTATGGCACAAAACATAATCAAGATTAGACCCATGTGAAAATTTGTGCCTTGGTTATGATTTATGTTATGATTGGAATCAATTGGGAATAGCCCATTAATTGTTTTTGGGTTTATTTTTGTTATGTAATGGTTATGTTATTACTTTTTGTGTAATTTTGCTATAATTGTTGATCTCTAGCCGTGTTTACATGAAAAACGCAGCATGAAAGTCGCTGCATTAAATTCTTGTCGCTATTGTTACTTTTGTAACATTAAATTTGCTACAAAAGTGACATTAATAGGCCAGGGATCACAGCCCCACATGCCCGTTGGACGACACACATTGATTTAGAGACGCTAGGCATTGGGCGTGTGCCTTCACTGTAGGTTGTCTAATGCCCAACACTGCACCCTTTGCTGTTTTCCATACGGGTTTGACCCACTTTTCATGAATGCATTATGCCAATTTCTTGTATGAAATTCCGTACATATACATCCCACTTTTTACATGTCATTTTTGTACGGAATTTGTGGCCTTTGGCTCCAATTTTATGCCAAAGTTTTACACAATTTGAATTTGTACAATTTTTTGCACCATATTTCAGTACTATTATGCAGTTTTTGTCTCACAATTTTGCATACGGATTGTGCAATTTTTTGAACCAATTTTGCGTACAAAATATGCGGACTTTTTTCTTTTGCCAAAAATAAATTCCAAACTTAAAGTTTTTTTTTAGACTTATGTATTTTATTTTATTTTGCATACTCTTATTTATTTCTATGCACATTATTTTGTCTCTATATTTGAGTTTGTTAGTTACCAAAGTGGCAAAACTTGTATGTTTTCAAGACTTTTAGTCTATGCAAAATTTATTTATTTATCTATAATTTGATGCACAATATTGAAATAATTATAGATAAATAATTTGTTAATTACATGGACATTTAAAATCTCCTAAAAGAGATTAAGTTCAAATAATTGGTGAACTTATGCGATTAATTATTACTTTCAAATGAGTTTGGATATTCAAAGATAACAAACATTTGTGTGAAAGTTTTAATTATCCAATTATTATTTTATTTTGGTATGGCATCATTATTTGTTTGCATACAACATATTATCAATTGCCCAAAAGTGATTATGATATGCATGCTTTATGTCTATTAAATTTGAGTCTATATCTATATTTTGTTCTTGAGCATGTCTAATATGAAATTATGTGTCCTTGCATATTTATAGCTAATAATTCCACACTTATGAATATGCGTGCTTCTTCTGTTGTGACATTTAATGGCCTTAATTTCGCTAAATGGAAGGAACAAGTTAAGTTATCAATTAGGGGAATAATACTTGGACCAAGCCATTTTTGAAGAGCAACCTCTTGCACTCTCTGAGGATGATACTGCGGAAGAAAGAGAAACTCAAAAGACTTGGGATATATCCAACAAATTGGGCCTAAAGTTTATGAGAATAACTATCTCTGCCAACATTAAGTCAACAATTCTGGAAATTCATTATGCCAAGAAATTTCCGGATTATTTGGAAAATCGTTTCAAGATTGTCGATAAGTCACTTGCTGGGACACTTATGTCACCTTCAGCAAATTGATCTCCAAGAGGTATGATGGATCTCATAGAATGCAAGATCATGTCCTAGAGATGACAAATATTGTTCAAAAATTAAGAAATCTAGAATGGTTATGGATAAATTTTTCTTGGTACACTTCACATTAAGCTCATTGCCTTATCAATATGGGCCATTTCAGATCAATTACAACACTAATAAACAAAAGTGGAGTTTTGATCAATTAATTACCATGTTAGTACAAGAGAGACATGGTTGATGAATCAAGGAATCCATACTGTTAATGTCATATCTCAAGGAGCTAAAAAGAAGAAGCAAAAGACGGCTAAGAAAGATATGAAGTATTCATCTTTCAAGGTTGTAGAGTCAAATGATGGCAAGTTGGCTCCAAAGAAGGATATTAAGAAGGGACAATGTCACTTTTGTAAGAAAGTTGGGCATTTTCAGAAAGATTGCCTAAAACGTAAGGCATGATTCAAAAAGAAAGTTATTATTTTATTTTTTGTATATTTTGTTTAATCAAATCTAACTGAAGTTCCTTCTAATACTTGGTGGATTGACTCTAGAACCACACTCACATTTCAAATTCTATGCAGGGATTTATTACGATCCGGAGCACAAATCCCAGTAAAGACTTCATGTACGTGGGAAATTGAGTGAAAGCTCCAGTTGAAGGGATCGAAACATATTGACTCATTTTAGATACTGGATATTATCTTGATTTACCTTGAACACTTTATGTCCTATCTATTACTAGAAATTTAATGTCTTTGCCATTATTGAATTTATCAAGATATTATTTTAATTCTGGGAATTATGGTTTCAGTTTATTTAAGAGTGACATTTTAGTCAGATCTAGCACTCTTATTGATGGTTTATATAAATTGAAACTTGATGATAAGTTTGTTGAATCCTTACTTTTTGTTCATCACATTACTTATATGAAACGTAGCATTGAAAATAAAAATTCTTCTTTCTTATGGCATAAACATTTGGGTCATATATCCAAAGAAAGGTTACAACTTAAGTTTAGTGAAGAACAAATCTTTCCAAATCTGGATTTCACTGATTTTTTGTTGTGTATGGATTGCATTAAAGGAAAGCAAACAAAACATAGTAAGAAAGGGGCCACGAGAAGTGCACAGCTTCTTGAAATTATACACACTGACATTTATGGACCATTTGATGTCCCCTCATTTAATGGTGAAAAATACTTCATCACTTCTATAGATGATTTTTCACATTATGGTTTTATTTATCGATTGCATGAAAAGTCACAATCATTGAATGCCCTGAGGTATTCATTGCTGAAGTAGAAAGGCAGTTGGATAAAAAGTTGAAAATCATAAGGTTTAATAGAGGTCGAGAATATTATGGTAGATAAACTAAAGCTGGATAGAATCCAGGTCCATTTCCGCAACACCTCAAAAAGCGTGGCATATGTGCTCAATACACTATACCGGTACGCCACAACAAAATAGTGTCGCTGAAAGGCGTAATCGTACCATATTGAATATGGTTAGGAGTATGACTATTACGAGTAAAAACACTTTATCTAAATCCTTTTGGACTTATGCACTTAGAATAGCCATGTACCTCTTAAATAGGGTTCCTAGTAAAGCGGTATCTAAAAGCTTCTTTTGAGTTGTGGACTGAAAGGAAACCTAGCTTGAGGCACTTACATGTTTTTGGCTTTCCTGCTAAAGCTAGAATTTATAATCAACATAAAAGTAAATTGGATTCTCGCACGTTAGTGGTTTGTTTATTGGTTACCTAGAGAAATCCAAGGGATTTAGATTTTATTGCCCTAATTAGAGTCCAGAGAATTGTCGAAATTGGAAATACTCGGTTCATTGAGAATGGCGAAGATAGTGGGAAGGAAAGATCACGAAACATGACCCTAGAGGAATTACAAGATATTATTCCTCTTGTAACTCCACCATTATCAATTCCCACAGCAGTGCCCGAGAATGTTGTACAACATGTTAGCATTGAACAACATAATAATAACGATGAGTAACACAATGATCATAATAATGGACCTTTCAGTCATAATGATCATCATGATGTGCCTCATAATGATACGCCTCATAATGAACCAGTTGTGGAAGAACCACGAGAAATAGTATTAAGGCAATCTCAAAGGCAAATAAGATTGACTATTTCATATAACCATGTGGTTTATCTACAAGAGTCGAATTGTGATATTGAGGTTAATCAAGATCTGGTTTCATTTTCAGAAATAATGAATACTGCTGATTCTGAAAAATGGAAAGATGCCATAAAAGAAGAGTTGAAATTGATGGATCAAAACAGTATTTGGGATCTTGTTGTGTTTCCTGAAGGTGCAAAATGAGTTGGGTGTAAATGGGTCTTTAAAACCAAACACGACTCAAAAGGCAACATAGAACGATACAAACCCGGACTTGTAGCCAATGGTTTTACTCAGAAAGACGACATTGACTACAAGGAGACTTTTTTGCATGTCTTTAAGAAGGACTTTTTTAGAATCATCATGGCATTGGTGGCTCATTATGATTCGGAGTTACACCAAAATTCAGTATCTTGGATGGACGTAAAAACAACCTTTCTTAATGGACATCTTGATGAGAAAATTTGTATGGCTCTACCTAAGGGTTTAGAAGCTAAAGGTAGGGATCGAATCTTGTGTAGACTTAAAGGTCAATTTATGGATTTAAACAAGCTTCTTGGCAATAGTAACTCAAGTTCAATGATTCCATTGCCTCTTTTGGATTTAAAGAAAACACCGTTGATAGGTGTATATGTCGGAAGGTTAGTAGGAGCAAGTTTATAGTTTTGATCTTGTACGTTGATGACATATTATTGGCCAGTAGCGATCTTGGCATGTTATATGAGATGAAAAACTCTCTCTAAGAATTTCAAAATGAAAGATATGGGAGAGGCCGCCTACGTGATTGGAATAAAAATATTCCATGATCGTTCACATGGATTATTGGGGCTATCTCAGAGCCTGTATCGAAAGAATTTTGGAGAGGTTTGGAATGAAAGATTGTTCTGTGAGTGTTGTTCCCGTATAGAAAGGGGATAAATTCCAGGAACTTCAATATCAAGCAGTGTCCAAGAAATGATTTAGAAAAGAAACGTATGGAAACTATCTCTTATGCATCAGTTGTTGGTAGCCTAATATATGGCCAAACCTGCACTAGACCGAACATTAGTTTCGCTATTGGTATGCTTGATAGCTATCAAAGTAATCCTGGAATGGATCACTAGAAATCCACCAAGAAGGTCTTGAGATACTTACAAGGAACTAAGGACTACATTCTCATGTATAGAAGAACTAAACACTTAGAGGTGACTGAATATTCGGACTCAGATTTTGCTGGGTGTGTTGATAGTAAAAAATCCACTTTCGGCTATTTGTTCCTTCTCGCGAATGGTGCAATCTCATGCAAAAATGCCAAGGAATCTATCATTGCAGCATCCACAATGGAAGTAGAATTCGTAGCTTGTTTTGAAGCTATAACTCAAGGCATTATGGCTGCGGAAGTTTATTTTGGGGCTTGGGGTTGTCGACACTATAACTCAAGCCGGTAAAAATTTACTCGAGAGATAATTTTGCAATGGTTTTCTTCTCTAAAAATGAGAAGTACTCTAAAGGTCCTAAGCACATGAAGCTTAAGTATCTTGTTGTTAAAGAAGAAGTTCAGAAGCAAAGAGTGTCAATAGAGCATATTAACACTAATCTCATGATTGCTGATCCTTTAACGAAAGGATTACCACCAAAGCTCATTGTGGAACACGTTCAAAGAATGGGTCTTGGTCGTGACACTGATGGATTAGTTCACATTATTGTATTTAGGAGTTCTTAGACATTCTAAGCTCACTTATATGCTTATGACTATTACATTCTTGTTTCGGTTTTTGTATACATGATTTTTTACTGATTAATAGAATAATAGGAATGCATCTTTGTAAGACATTATTGTGGACATTATCTATATTTCTCATTACATTTATGTTTGATGTGTTGCTGATTACATGGTGCATGGAAGAAAGTATGTCGCTTTCAAGATGTATGATTTCCATGACTCATGTTAGTAGTTTGTCTTCTCCGAATGTTTGTTTGCAGAGATTGTAATGTTTTGTGCACTTGTGGTTTTAAATAGTCATTATGTCTTAACACGTGACCAAATGGGAGACTATTGGTTGTGGCCAACATGTTAAGGATGGTTTAACCTCATTGGATTTCTGTTTTGTTTTGTTTTGTTTTGTTTTGGGTAACTTGCCTATTGTGAATTAGTTTCTTATTGGGTTTGTGATGGACCAAACCCTATTGGAAAACTATATATATGTCATGAGAATTAGGTTCTCTCTCATCTTGACACACTTATTACCAAGTGAGAAAAAAATTAGAGGTAGCTGTCCCTAGGTATTAACGTACACCTCTTTCAATTTTTTTTGGATTTCTATCTTCCCTGGTGAATTTCGCAAGTGTGAGAGATAAACTAGTTCTCCAATTACTACTATCATGGATTCTGGTGTGTAATTTATGTCTATTCATGTATCGTGTTCATCACGATTCACGTTATTCCGCTACGGACATTACAATATTAATTTTAACAGGTGAGACAATACTTGACTTGTGGAGATATTAGGCTAGACCAAAGGTCTAGGCCTATTAGGAGACTAGGATCAGGTATCTTGGATTTATGTGGACTGACACATGTAGTGTAGTTTTATTGACTGTGAGATTATATTGCAACAAATGTCCTCACTCTTTTTGATAGTCTGGCAATTGTGAAAGGAAAATGCAGTTGAGTATTGAAGCATTTTGATATTTGGTATAGCAGATAGATTGCCTAAGTCAGATTGTTGGTGGAGAATTTCACTTGCTATAGATATTTGTTTAAGCATAAGAGGACTGATTGTGATATGAACTCTTTGGTGATCTTTTGAGTAAGTAGTGGGATAGTTTGAAGCTGTTTACAAAGAGTAAACTTCCATATCATTATTGACCACTAGTCTCGTGACTAATTTGGTTTTCCCGAGAATCCTTAATTTTGTAGTTGAATTATAAGTGTAATTGATTATATTTGAAAGCATTTTATAAGCCTTTCAAATAAAATAAAATAAAGTTTGTTTTTATTAAAACAGGGGACAAGCCCTATGATCTAGTATTGCTAGCCTCTCCTTGAATTTGCTTGTTGACCGTTCCAGTTAAAATTGAAAGGGATGGGCAGTAAACAAGGCTTGCATTGGGCAATGATAACACTTGGGAATTAGAGATTTCGATAACAAAATTTGAACGGCTTTTGCTGTGATTTTGAGTAATTTTAAAGCCTATGTATGTTTTTTGGTGCATTTTTAGTTTTATGCGTTTGATGTGTATTTGAGTGTTAAATTATTGTTATTTAGGTTATACTTATATATGTTTATGTTTAGGTTTACACTTAGGATTTCAATCTAATTCTTTTCGGAATTAGAGTTTTGTGTGAGCTTATTCTTAATTGATTTGTACAATGCTTGAATTCACTTTAATTAGTATTTATGTGTTTTAATAATTCATTTCAACCTCTATTATGGCATTCTCTGTGTGTTTAGGGTTTTGTAGGTTGCAGAGGAAAAGTAAGCACGAAGAAAAGTGGAACCGCAAAAGACGAACCAGTTCAAGAAGACAAAAAGGAAAATATATCATGGAAGAAACCAGTTTCCAAGAACTTACTTGAGATTGAATTCCTAACAACCCGGTCATTCAATACTCGTTTAGAATTACTGTCTTGGGGTGAGTGTGTGTTTGTCCCAATTATCATAAAATAGGTATCTTTCGGAGTATTCGTGAAAAAAGAGTTGGCTCAATGAGTGGTAGAAGAAGAGTTATACTTTTTGGAGAGGTCTTGGTTGGAGATAAGGACCACTGTTGTAGAAGTTCCACAAGTCCTTGGAAACTTCAGATGTGCTAGCAATTGAAGTAAATTTGCTAGGAAGCCTTCTCGGTATTACTAGATGAGTGTTTTCTTCACCCTTTATTTCATTATACTTTATTTAATTTGCGTTAGTTTAAGAAGTTAGTGGGTTATTAAATGCTTGTAGCCTTGTATTACTTTATGCATTATGCTGTGAATTGACATTTTCATATTCTTAGATGAGTAATGTTTGTCAAATGGTGATAATTTGATAATCAATGTTAATAATGATGACAATATAGGACTTCTTGTGAATTTTGATTGTTATATGCCTTTATTCGTGAACATAAACTTAGTTAACTTCTTGCTTACGGAATTTGAAATTGTTAATACACTTCACTTGCTAAGTCTTGAGTTATTTTTGAGCAAATGATATGTCAGTCTAACTAGGGGTGTTCATGGGTTGGGTTTTCAAGCAGCGATTTTTCAGGTTTCTGGTTTTCGGGTTTTGGGTAGAAATTTTAGTACCTAACCTAACCCAAGTGATATGCAAACCCAAGTAAACCCAACCCAATTATCATTCAGGCAGGTTATTTGGGTTATCGGTTCACTTGGGTTGAAATTATTTTTTTTTGAAAACCTAAAAAAATGCTCCCCTCCATTCTATTTGGTTTATTGAGTATTTTCTTTGGAAAATATACTTCAAAGAATTTATTTTTTTTGCAGAAAATAATTGTTTTCCCAAAAAATTTTGTTTGTTTGATTGTTCGGGTTGAGTTGATGAAAATGCCATCAAGTTGTCATAAGACTCATAATTTCTCACCTGAATATATTTCTTGCTAATGTTCACTAGCTCAATTCCTTTCCATCCCTATATTGAAAAACTTAGTAACGAAGTATTCCTCCATGGCACATCAACAAAGCCGTACAACAACGGCACTGGTAACATCTTGCTTTACTCGAGGCAGTGCCTAGAATATTGCCCTTCCTTTGTTCAAGCACCAAGTAGAAGTTTGTAAGAAGGTCATGGGGGTTTTGAGGTTGGAAGCTTTGGTAGCTGGCAGTGGCAATGTTATGTGGAATAGGGTTTTGAGAGTTGGGAATTTTTAAGCAAAATTCTAGTTTGCTTATTAGGTTATTAGGTTGGGTTAGGTTATCAAAAATAAAATCTAACCCAACCTGATATAATTCAAGTAACTCGACCCAAGTAACCTGAAACCCAATAGCCAACCCATTTTGCCCCAAATTCATTTCGGGTTAGGTTGGGTTGGGTTTTCAGGTTAGGTCAGGTTTGAAAACCCCAAGGTTTAATGCAACAAACGAGCGTTGTGTGTTAATTTCCTAGACTAGTTTGATTTCCTAGAACTCCATGTAGTGTATTAGATCAAGTCAATGAACCAGATAGGATTGGTTCGTAACTGGGATGTAATCCTCATTTGGAACCATTGAGTGACTATCCACTTGAATAACCTGTCTATTAGAAGGAACATATTCATAACCCAATACCTTTTTATCCTTGTTGCAAATATTAGTTGTTTAATTATAGTACTTACTTTCTTGTTTTAATCTTAGTTTAACCTATAAATGAACTGATTGACAAGATAGTACTTACATCCCTGAAATCCTTATGATTGTTATCAAAATCATCAAGGGAACGATCCCCTTGCCACTAGGTATGACCAAGGAAAGGTTGATTTGTCATGACCAAGGGACATTCACAACTTGGAACGATTTGGCACAAGAGTTCCTAAAAAAACACTTTTCTCTTTTAAAGATGGCTCGGCTAAGGAATGAAATTACTTAAATTAAACAAGAAGTCGGGAAGGAATTGGAGAAGTATGGAAAATATACAAGGAATTGCTTAGAAAATGCCCACATCATGCCATACCAATTTGGTTGCAAATTCAAGCATTTTACAGTGGTCTCTACCAAGAGACTAAGGCATCTGGGGATACCCCAAGTGGATCACTCTCTTTCAAGACACTAGAAGAAGCTATATGTTTGCTAAATACCATGGCTTCCAATTATAACCAGCATTGGCCGATAGCACCTCCTACTCAACAACAACATCAAGATCCACCTCAAGGTCAAATGGAAGTTCTACATTTAGATAATTTTGATGCAATATTGAAGTAAAATAGGCTTATGAAAAATAAGATGGCCAATCTCACTAAGGCATCGGGGAACATGAGGAACGTGAATGCTGTATCAACACAACCTCACATGGAACTCCTTTGTGATTTTTGCTCAAGTGACCATCCTAATGGTCAATGTACAATTGCAAGGACCACCACTACTAAATGAGCAAGTGAATTACCTGGGAAATCAAGCTTAACAATCTAGACCCTAACCAAATATATATGGAAACTGTTATAACCCTTCTTGGAGGAACCATTCTAACTTCTCATGGGGTGGTCAATCATCTCAAAATGCCCATCAACTAGTTTATCATCTAGAGCATATCAACCCCCACATAGTCTTTTCAATCAAATTTCCAAAATTCACAACTTAATACATCCCATCAATATCAACCATCCTGCACCTAACAACAACCTTGTTGCTTAGTCCACCTCATTAAATGAGTGTGGAAGACATGTTTGCCCAAATTGTGAAGCATATTAAGGATACATCAAAGGAGATTAAGGCCTTCAAGAGTGAACACAAGGCAGTTAGTGATATCATGATGCCTTGACAAGCAATAAAAGGGTTACCATGAAGAACATTGAGACTCAAGTAGGTCAATTGGCAGTGTTGTATCTCAGAGACCAAGTGGTATGCTTCCAAGTGGAATCTAAGACACTCTCCCAAATCCAAGAGACCACATGTATAGGAACATGTTCAAGCCATCATGCTTAGAAGTTGTAAAATGTTGGATGATAATGTTGGCGTTGGCTGGACATTGATAGACAAAGAGGTTGAAAAGAGAAAGAATGATAATGAGAGCACAAATTTGTTGGCCCAAAAGTAACCTAAGAAGAGGGTGAATTAGGTTGTCTCAAAAAATAAACCTTTTGAACTGCTTAATGAAAATGCAAACTTTGTGCAACAAATGAACACTTAAGCACAAATGATCAAGGATAAATATTTAACAATTGAAGCTTAAAGAACAAATAAGGAGACTGAGATAAAAATTATCAAACCAAACTCCCAAACTCTTCAACATTGGACTATATCCACTAATAGTGCCTCTTCAAAGAAAGTAAGGCAATAGCCTTCTTGTATACAAAATAGGCTCACCATTGCACCAACTAAGTTCCTCTAGTTGAGCCAAAGGTTTTTACATTACAACCTCACTTGATGTGTTGTACACTTGTTATCCCTCTACTCTTACACTTACTATTTCCCTCTAGTTGAGCCAAGAGAACTATACTACCCAAACCAATAAAACCAACAATATTTTGGGCTATTTCTCCCCAAATAGCTCTTACATGTGTTTTTATTGAATGTAGTAGTTCCTTAGATTAATTGGATGTTCTTGGGCTATTTATAGTTGGAAGATGTCCTGAAATTTGACTTCCAACAATAAAAAAAAATAGCTGTTACAAACTAGCCATTAAGAGTTCGGACGGTGGTCCGGACGTTCGATCATGCGTCCTACAGCTTAATGAACAGTGCTTCAGACGGTCGTATGCATTCTATAGCTTGACAGAAACTTCTTCATTTAAGCTCTTTTTTTCGAACGATCTTGTGTGCCGTACAGCTTCTGGTTCGAACGGTCATATGCGTCCTATCCCACAGCTTCTGGTTTGAACGGTCATGTGCATCCTAAAGCTTCTGGTCATGTTTCAGAGGTTCTCTTGCATCCGAGCTCCCGTTTTCATCATCCGTAAGGTGTTCATATTTTAGTTGTTTTTCTTGATTGTGTTTGGACGATCATTTACTTCCGAACCTTCTTGTTTGTACGATTTGGTCATCATCAAAATATGATTACCATGACGGGGTTCAACAATCTCACCATTTTTGATGATGACAAATCAATTGGACAACTCTAAGAACAACCTTAAAGTATGAAGCACAAGACTAGAGGTTTTGTCCATTATTTCTCCCCCTTTTGGCATCGTCAAACATAATATTTAAGCAATTTGTATACACAATCTCGCCCTTAATTAAGGCCACACCAATTATCAAATATCTTTCCCTTAAACTATGCATGCAATTCAAGTAAGTATATAGGGGATAAGTCAAGTTTAAAATATTTCTTTCCTTCAAGAATAAATAATTAAGTAGAAACGAGGAAATTCATGCAAAAGATTAACATCAAGGCATTTTTTGTTCATTCTTTACCAAAAGCGTCATCAAAACAATAAAGAATATGTGATCTGAAATTTTTTGTGATGCAAATCCATTTAGAAAAGAAATGCTCCCCTTTCTTTGCAAATAGTGACTTAATATAGACAAAAATTGGGGAAACTTGTATCCAAGCATTCTTAAACAAATTCAAACATATAGTTGACTAACATTTAAGAGATCATAGTTCATATTAACAAATGAAAGCACATCAAAAACTTTAATTGTTACCCATTTCAATGTCATCTTAGTTCATATGCTTTGAACACCTTCCATTGATGATCCATCTTAAATCCCTTAGTGCTCTCCAAGCATACCTACACTCAAAATTAAGCAATAACTATTGGTACCCAAACTTTCATTGCCAATTGGGTTAGTAATATGTTTAAGCAACTAAATAGAATTTATTCCCAATTTTTCATTTCTTTTGACATAGCAATCCCTTTTTATATGTCCATGTTGACAACAATAATTGCATACAATATTTTTGTTGCCATAAGAAGAAGATTTATATTTTACAAGGCAAAAACCATCATTGCTAAAGGTGATAAAATTTTTATTGATAAGCATATTTCTAGTCTTTTTCTTTTCAAAAATGTTTTTCTTTTGTAAAAGTGCATCAAGATCATTGAAACTCCTCTTTAATGAAGCTTGTTGTTCCTTGATCTTGGTTTTCACATCTAATTTTTTCTTCAAAGCATCATTTTCTTTTGTCAAACTGCTATTTTCATGCACAAGTTTTGAGTTTGTACTCAATAAAGCATTAATCTTAATTTTTAACTCTTTGTTCCTAACATATGATTTTTTCAAACATTCATGCATTTTAAAAATAAATGATTCAACATCATCATTGTCATCATCACAAGAATCATCACAAGAATAATTACAAGAATCATAACTAGAGGATACCTTATTATCTCCAAAGGCCATGAAAGCCATTTGAGTTGCCTCATGTTCTTCTTCAACTTCTCCTTCCGAATTGCAATCTAAAGTAAGGCTTCCTTCCTTCTTTCTTCTCCTTGGATGGACACTCATTTGCAATTCTAAAGTGTCCCAATTGGCCATAATTATAGCATTTTTCACTTGACTTCTTGCTTGTGTCTTTTTGTGAAGCCTTCAATGTTATGCTTCTTTTTGCCCTTGCCTTCTCATCATCTTGTACCTTATATTTCAACTTTAATGCAAAGGAGGTTGATGAATTAATCAAAGACTCAATAGGCATAGAATTTAAATTTTTGGACTCTTCTATCACAATAGTTTTAAGTTCCCATTCCTTAGGTAAAGCATTCAAAATCTTTCTATTCTCTGCACCCAAAGAATATTCTTTATCTAAACCTTCCAATTCCTTTACAATATCATTGAACCTACAAAACATCTTGTCAGTATTCTCATGAGGTTCCATTTTGAAGGATTCATATTTAGTCACAAGAAGTGACTTCTTTTGCTCTCTTATATCTTCACTTCCTTCATGAATTTCTTTCAATTTCTCCCATATCTCCTTGGCCGATTTACAACCTTTCACTTTAGAAAATTTATCTGCATCCAAAGCCTGCATTATACAAAATATTCATGGCTTTAGCATTTAGAGATAAATTTACTTTATCTTGTGCATTTAACTCATATCTAGTCTCAGATCTTAATCTATGTGTGTTTTCATCAAGAATGTTAGCCTCAAAAGGACCTTCATCAACAATATCCACAAATCAAAATCAATGGATTGTATGAAAATTTTCATTCTTTCCCTCCAAATAACAAAATTAATGCCATTAGACATGGGAGGTCGAGTAATGGAACGCCCCTGTCTCTTAAAAATAAAGCATTATTAGTTGCCATAATGATCTTTATTGTAAGATGATTAAACCAAAATAAGAATAGACCAACCTCTGATACCAATTGTTGGCCCGAAAGCAACCTAAAAGGGTGGTGAATTAGGTTGTCTCAAAAAATAAATCTTTTGAAGTGCTTAATGAAAATGCAAACTTTGTGCAACAAATGAACACTTTAAGCACAAATGATCGAGGATAAATATTTAACAATTGAAGCTTAAACAACAAATAAACACAAAATTGAGATAAAGAATATCAAACCAAACTCCCAAACTCTTCAAGTTTGGAGTATATCCACTAGTAGTCCTTCTTCAAAGAAAGTGAGACAATAACCTTCTTGTACACAAAGTAGGCTCACCTTGCACCAACAAAGTTCCTTTAGTTGAGCCAAAGGCTTTTACGTTACAAATTCACTTTTGTACACTTGTTATCCCTCCACTCTTACACTTGAAGATCACTCACTAGTCTACTCTTGCTCATACTAATTCCCTCTAGTTGAGCCAAGAGAACTATACTACCCAAACCAATATAACTCACAATATTTTAGCCTATTTCTCTTCAAATATCTCTTACAAGTGTTTGCATTGAATGTAGTAGTTCCTTAGATTAATTGGATGTCCTTGGGCTATTTATAGATGAAATATGTGTTGAAATTTGAGTTCCAACATTCAAAAAACTATCTGTTAAAAACTAGCAGTTAGGAATTTGGACGGTGGTTCGGACGTCTGATTATGCGTCCTACGAAACTTTATGAACAGTGCTTCAGACGGTCGTATGCATCCTACAACTTGATAGAAACTTCTTCATTTTGAGCTCTTTTCTTCCGATGGTCTTGTGCATCTTACAGCTTCTGGTTCGGATAGTCATGTGCGTCCTACAGCTTCTGGTTCGGACGGTCATATGCGTCCTATCCCAAAGCTTCTGGTTGAGATAGTCATGTGCATCCTAAAGATTCTGGTCATGTTCCGGACGCTCTCTTGTGTTTGAGTTTCTTTCTTTCGGATGCTCTTCATCGTTTGTAAGGTGTTCAGATTTTAGTTGTTTTCTTGATTGTGTTTGGATGATCATTTACTTCCAAACCTTCCTGTTTTTCTGTACACTTGTTTTCAGGCTGTTAGTACGATTTGGTCATCATTAAAACGTGATTACCATAACTGGGATTCAACAAAATTTTACTAGGAAAATGAGGAGTCTTCAAAAGGCAAGGTCAAGATGCTTGATAAGACAACTAAGCCCTAAAATTAACACAGATAAGAACAATGAAAACAAAGGTCCATCAATGGAACTACCAAGCAAGTTAAGGTTCCATTTCCCCAAAGACTGAAGGGTGAGGAGCTAGCCAAAAGTTCAAGATATTTTAGAAGTATTCAAGAGCTTGAGATCAAAATCCCTTCATACAGGATTTAGAAATATGTCAAACTATGTCAAATTTATGAAACAAGTCCTTTCTTCTAAGAGGAGGCTCTATGAGGATGAAATTCTTTTCCTAATGGAGGGGTGTAGTGCAATGATCACAATGAATTTACCTCTAAAGTTGATAGATCCGGGCTCATTTTCAATACCATGTGACATTGGGGACATCCATTTTGAAAGTCCTTTGTGTGACTTGGGAATTTCAATTAATCTTATGACATTTTTGGTCTACAAAAAGCTTAATAATGGGGATTTAAAGCCTACAAGTGTCTCCTTGCAACTAAAGGATAATTGTATCAAGTTTCCAAGGGGGATAGTTGAGGATGTTATCGTCAAAAGATTGACAAATGGTATCTTCCGGTGGAATTCAATGTAATAGATATGAAGGAGGATAAAGAGATGCCCATTATACTAGAACAACCATTCCTAACCACCGGACGTGCTTTCATAGATGTCCAAGAGGGAAAGTTAAAGTTTAGGATAAACAATAAAATATGGTTTTTAATCCCTTTGATTCTCTTAAACTTCCTTCTACTGGTGAAGATCTTATTAGAATTAATGTGATTGATAAATTGTCAATGATTTTTGTAGGTACAACATGGCTAGATCTCCATAGAATAATGAGCTTGTGAGCCAAAATGAAGTTGATAATCATGATGAGGAAACACGATAATTTCTGAGTCTACTAGAGGAAAATGAGTCAACACAAGAGGATGAAAACAATGATGAGGATAAAAGTAAAGAGGGTCATTGAACAACAAGCCGCTTAGACTTGAATTCAAACCCAACCCTCAAATTTACATCATGTGTATTTTGGTGATCATGAAACTTTTTCAACCATGTGTAAATGCATATTTGGCATGTTAGTAATTATAAAAATTGGTTAACATGATTAAATTTCATCATAATACCATTGCTTAGAGCCTTGATAACACAAAAGGCATTAGCACAGCCATACGCATAAAATTCTCATGAATGCATGAAATAAACAATTAGGCAACCACAAAGAAGATTGAACCCAACATTGGAAGAGATTGTTAGGAAGTAAGTAATGAAATTACTTAATGCTACGCAATTAGCGATGGTGAATGGTTGAGTCCAACCGAAGTAGTCCCAAAGAATAGTGGTATTATCGTAGTACATAGTGACACTAATGAACTCCTTCCATGATTACAAGATGATGCATGTGTATAGAATATAGAAAGTTAAATGAAGCTACCCAGAAATATCATTTTCCATTACCTTTTACTGATCAAATGTTAGAAAGGTTGGCAGGCTTCGCTTACTATTTGTTTCTCGATAGCTATACTGGGTATCTCAAAATAGTAATATCCTCGGAGGATCAGAGAAAAAACTATATTTACACAAAGAACCGTTACGTATAGGCGGATGCCTTTTGGGTTGTGTAATGCTGCAAGCACATACAAAAGATGCATATTTGCTATTATTAGTGACATGGTATAAAAATGCATTGATTATTTATGGATAACTTTAGTGTTTTGGTGTATTTGATCACTGCTTGTTGAACTCGTGAAATGTTTTGCTTC
Source organism: Cinchona pubescens (assembly GCA_025175665.1). Classification (NCBI taxonomy): domain Eukaryota; kingdom Viridiplantae; phylum Streptophyta; class Magnoliopsida; order Gentianales; family Rubiaceae; genus Cinchona; species Cinchona pubescens. The sequence continues at coordinate 154,355 of JANKKI010000226.1, forward strand.
ATTATAAAAAGACCAACTTGGCTCTTAATGGGGATAAGTGCCATTTCATGATACAAGAGGGTATAGTGTTGGGCTATAAGGTGTCATAAAAGGGAATAGAGGTAGATAGAGCAAAGATATAAGCTATGAAGAAACAACCCCACATTCAAATATTATGGGGATAAGGAATTTTCTTGGCCATGCGGATTTTTAGCATAGATTCATTAAAAATTATTCCCAAATTGCTAGACCTCTTTGGTCCTTGTTGCAAAAAGATTGTGTGTTTAACTTTGACGATGCTTGTTTAAAATCCTTATGACTTCAATGCCTTGAAACATGCTCTTGTTACCGCACAAGTAATTGTTGCTCCAACTTGGTGTCAACCTTTTGAAGTCATGTGTGATGCCAATGATTATGCCATAGGGGTTGTTTTATGTCAAAAATTTAACAAGATTTTATAGGTTATTTACTATGTAGGTAAGACCTTGAATAAGGCTCAATTGAACTATTCAACAACCGAAAAGGAATTACTTTCCATAGCATTTTCATTTGATATATTCTATTCCTATTTGATTGGGTAAAAAATTATTGTCCATACCGACCGCTTTTCTTTGTAATTATTTTTGAAAAAATATGCTAAACTGAGGTTATTAAGGTGGATTCTTCTTTTATAGGTGTTTTATTGAAAGGTCATGGACAAGAATAGAAGTGAAAATGTGGTTGCAGATCACCTTTCAAGGATCGAAGAAGCAATTCTTGTGGCTAAAGAGAGTATTCCCATTCAAGAAGCATTTCCTATAGAAAAGTTGCTAGCGATTAAGAAATGGAAGCCACCCATGGAATGCAGATATGGTCAATTACATAGTTGCGGGGGTATTATTGGGATGAACCCTACCTCTTATGGTGGTGCAATAACCAAATTCCTAGACGGTATGCCTTGATACAGGTTATCCAGTTGTGCCCAATGAGTAGAAGGTATATCCAAGTGGCCGGATTGACGGTCACTATGTGCAAAATATAGTGAAGGAGTTCGTGAGGCATAATAGCAGGATTGAGCAGCCAGTGCACTATCTCCATAGTCTTTTTTTATTAACAAACTGGTCGGATATGTCTACAATCCTCTCTAGATCGATGAGGAATGAAACAAAATGCATGCTTACTGGAGCTATAACCAAATGATCATCCACTACAATCTCACTTCTATTCTCTAAGCCCTCCAAACCACCTCGCTCAACAATTAGATTCAACTACGACCACCTCCTCTTTGGCATTATGGACCACCATGGGAGTGAGCTTTCTTCCAACCACAAGAGGAGCCAATGCAAGGCGGAACAACACCGTCATGGTGATGAAGAAGGCATCAATTTGGAAGCAAAGTTTGATGATAGCCAAGTTGGTAGAGAGGATGAGAGGTTCAACGTGGATTCCAACAATTATGAGGAAGAGACCCACAAGGAGGAGAAAGATGTTGATGATGAGGATTGATGTTAGCTGCCAATGAGAAGACCCTGCTTCATTCCTTTTTCACTTTCTTTAACCCATTTATTCCCCCATATTGATGAGTGGTTGACCGATTAAGGAGACAATTACACAACACTTCGTGGTTCATTTTGCTACTAGTTTCTTTCTCTTGGTTTGGCGGATAGACTTTTGGTAAATTATTTATTAGTTTGATATTCTTTTGCTTAGTTAATATGACATTTGGGCCAGTTTGGTAAGGTCAAATTTGGCATATTATGTAATTATGTTTGGGATAAAATTTTAAGTGAGTATTTGGGCTGGTTTGGTAAGACTCACTTTGGTTGTATCTTTTAATTATTTTTACTACTATTTGTTTTATTTTGATTCTTGAGATATAGGTGAGTGGTAGGATGAGTGGTATTAATCATAGAATAATGTGAAAAGTCTGGTAGTGAATTGTGCCGACTTTTCTTTAGAAATGGTTTTATTGTGATGTGAATAATTGTGATCGATAGTTGGACGGAAAAAATATCAAAAGGTTACTCAATGATGATATATTGACTTACAATGCATATAATTTGTGGTATTTCAACTAGTCATTTCAAGATTTTTGGGGTGTTGTGTTGGTTTTATTTTATGAACAAAAAGTTCAAAAACTATTTATTGCCAATGTCAAAAGAAGAGCGCATCATTGATTTATTTGAAACTTCTTACAATGAAAGGTATTATTTGTCATCAGGCATATCTTTTGGAAAATGTTTAAGTGGTTAGAAATGAGTTAGGTCATTTGTGTGATTGCATTATGGAAATATTATATCTATCTTATGTGTGTTTGATCCTAGATATGATTTATGGGTGCATTTCATTTCCTTCCGCTTGGTTTAGGTTGCATTCAAAAGCATTTTTTTTTTTTTTTTTTTGCTTTTAGGAATAAGACAAGTAGAGAAATTAGTATCACCAATCATGTGCCTTTAAAATGTGCCATTAGAGTAGACAATAAAGCTAGTATAGGAACTGGAATCACAATGTCGTGCCTTTAAAATAGCCATTAGGATTGTTAAATGAGGCACGTAGAAGCAAAGTTTTTAAAATGAGCCTTTCTACTTTTAATATACTAACAAGTTGGCGTGAAATGTTGTGTATTGTCCATCATTAATGTCGAACCAAACACTTCGAACTAGATTGATGTTTCCTTTGTGATGTTTGCATTTTAGGTAGTCCTAATGATCCTTCTACTTCGAATTGGTTATTCGAGATTGCTTGACTGACTTGTGGTTCTTTTGAGTAGAGTAAAATGTATTTTGTGTAAATCAAACTATGTGTGAAAACCTTTTCCGTTGAGGACAATATATCTGAAATTTTTGTTGATGATAGAACTGGCCTCATCTTTTGAGCAAAATCAATGGTTGGACAGACTAATTGGAATGCTTTGATTATCATATGCTATTTGAAATCTTTGACAAGATGCCAATTGATCAAAAGTACATCTGGTCTTCAATTATTGTTATGTGATTATTGGTGGAGTTAGTTGTTAAGTTGATTCTAGTCCTTTCTTTTCCTTATTTTGCATGGGACGAGCAAAATATTAGGTGGGAATGTGATAACTCTATTACATAAAGTTATTTTACCTCTAAAACCCATAATATTTTGATAGTGTTTTTCCCGATTTAAGCATTTTTATCTACATTTTCTTGAATTTTATGTTAGGTATTATTACTATTAACATTAGAGTAATATTAAGCTTTTAGTAGTGTTTTCATGCTAGTTTTATTATTATAATAGTGCTTATTAAGTTTTAGTGTTGCACTATAGAGAAAATATACAAATGGGTAGTAGTTCAAACAATCAAGAAGTCAAGGACTAAGATTCAATTAGAGAAAAACTGTTTTATAGAAAAACACAAGTCTACAACACAAAGTGTCCAGGACATCGGTCAAATTCCATTGCACAAATTTTGTAACCACTGTCCAAAGAGGTCAAGCCCTGGCTCATGCAAGACTTAGACTGTGGTCCCAATTTTAAGAAAGAAAAATGTGCCAAGGCCCGAACATGAAATTAAGACAAATGATATTTGGTCAATTTTGGAAGTGTTGCGTTTTTTGTAAATAACCCAATTTTGTATACCTAAAGACACAATGTAGAGGTGTGACTAGTTTAGTAAAGTTAAATAGGGTGTTAGTATTAGAAATAGACTTTCTCCATATAGCTTCTAGCATACTTTACCTCCAAGCTTTACTTTTCAACATTTAATCTTCTTATACACTATTTAATTTTAAGCAAGTTTGAAATTCTAGTAGACATTATAATTATCGTCTTTATTAGCTTTGAATTAGATATAAATTCTCTTAGTTTCATACTTGTTTGTTTATCTTGTCTGAATGGCTATCAACTTGATGTGGAATCCTTTACATTGTTCTTAGTTCTTTCTTAGGACGGTTAGTAGTTGGACCAAGATATTAGCTTTCCTAATTGATTCCTAGAACCCCATGTAGTGTAGTATATTAGAACTACTAGTCGGGCCAAGGAATTGGTACATAATTGGGAGAGAATCCTAATTTTGACCCATTAAGTGATTATCCATTAGAAGAACCTACCTAGTAGAATGAACACATTCATAACCCAATCCAATTGTATTACTTGTTTCTAATCTTAGTTGTTTGATTTTCGTACTTGTTATATTGTCATAGTTTAACCTATAGACAAATTGATTGTCTAGATAGTACCTATATTCCTTGAATCCTAGTAATTCCTGTTACAATCCTTTTGGGAACGATCCCCTTGCCACTAGCTACAAATCTTTCCCGTATACTTATAGGTGTATGGGTTATAGTATAAGTGTCTTGGGTGGTTTTATAACTTGATGAGTCTATGGCTATTGTGTAACCTATAGAAAACACACATCAATACCCGATTCCCAAGCTATGGACAGGGATGGAGATATCCAAAGGCTAAGACAACAAAATGAAATGTTTTAGGATATACTCATTAGACAATAATTTGAGAATCAACTCACTCATGGAGAAGAAACCATGCTTATTCTCTTTGAGGTAGAGCTCTTTACTTTACCCTCTAGGGCACCAAGGATTGAAGTCTACTCAAGTTAAGTCTCACTCCAAGAATGAGGCTTACCTTTCATAGGGTCAAGAATCTCTTCTTCTGGGATCACCTCACCCCTCCTGGGAAAACCAAATCCTAGATCAAGCTAAGTCCCACTCCTAAGGTGAGACTCACCTATCCGAGGGTCATTTTTTGATTCCTCAGGGATCAGATTCTTACCCCTACGGGAGAAAATCTAAGTCTTTCCAAATAAAAGCTTCTATAAGAGACAGTCTTACTTCTAAGAGTGAGACTCACGCTTCCAAGGTCAAACAATGCCTCTTCCGATATCACATCACCCCTCCGAGACAAATCTTAAGTCTTTCTAAGCGAATGCGTATCAAGCTAAGTCCCCCTCTTAAGAGTGAGAGACTTACCTTTCTAAGTGTCAAAAAAATATTTCCTTCAGGCCACCTTACCCCTCTGGTGGAACTTGAGTTTTCCTAATCAAAGACATTTCATGCTAATTCCAACTTCTAAGAGTGAGACTCTCCCTTCCAAAGGTCAAAAAATGTTTCATTCAAAATCACCCCACCCCTTTGAGGGTAAACCTAAGTCTTTTAAAGTGAAGGTTTCTCAAGCTAAGTCTCACTCCTAAGAATGAGACTCACCTTTTCGTGGGTAAAAAACTATTTCCTTCGAGATCACCTCACCCATTCGGGGGCCAACCTAAGTCCTCCTAAGCGAAGGCTTCTCATGTTAAGTCCTACTTACAAGAGTTGATATTTACCCTTCTAAGAATAAAAAATCTCATCCTTTGGGATCATATCATTCCTCTAGGGGCAAAACCTAAGGCTTCCTAGGTGAAGGCTTCGCAAGCTAAACTCTTACTCATAAGAGTAAGACTCAACCTCCAAATGGTCAAAAAATACTTTCTCAGGGATCACCACACCCGTCTGGGGTCAAATCTGAATCTTTCCAAGTGAAGGCTCTCAAGTTAAGTCCTATTTCTAATAATGAGACTCACCCTTCCAAGAGTAAAAAATGGCTTCCTCCAGGGTCACGTTATCCATCCGGAGGCAAAAACGAAATATTTTAAAGTGAAGACTTCTCAAGCAAAGTCTCATTCCTAAGAGTGATACTCACCCTTTCGAGAGTCAAAATATGCTTGCTCCAAGATCACCTCACCCCTCTTGGGGCAAACCTAGTTCTTCCTAAGGGAAAACTTCTCAAGTTGAGTCCCACTCATAAGAGATATGCTCACCCTTCCAAGGGTCAAAAAATGTTTCCTCCGAGATCATCTCATCCCTCTATTGGCAAATCTAAGTCTTTTTAAGCAAGCTAAGTCTTACTCCCTTGAGTGAAACTCACCTTTCCAAGGGTAAAAAAAATACTTATTTTCTAGGATCACCTCATCCTTTTGGGGGCAACCGAAGTCTTTCCAAGTAAAGTTTTCTCAAACTAACTCCTACTCACAAGAGTGAGACTCATCCTTTCGAGAGTCAAAAATCTCATCCTCTAAGATCAGTACTCCCTTCGGTGAACAAAAGTAAAAGGCTATTCTCTAGAGTCGATATAACCCTTCCAAGATCAAAAGACAAAATCTTCCTATGTGTAAGGTTATGTTTGGTCCCAATACCAAGACATACCCCTCCGCGGGTGAAAATAAGTCTGTCTAGGAGAATGTGTACCTACCCTAAGTTTGATCTCAAGACTAAGATACCCTAAGGAGTGCCAAGGCTAAGGTTAGTCACAAGACCAAGTGCACACTAATTGTTTGAAAAAATATCAAAATCAATGGCCCCGTTTGGATTATTTTTTTTGAACTACTTTTTACAACATTTTACTTTACTATTCATATTTTTGATAAAATATTTGTTTGGTCAACTTCTTTTACTTTTTTTCCAAAATACTATTCATTATTTACACAATTCAAATTTTTCTTTCACTATTCATTACTTACATAATTCAAATTTTTCTTTCACTATTCATTACTTACATAATTCAAATTTTTCTTTCACTAATCATTACTATTCAATCAATTATTTTATTATTCATCTATACGCGTATTATATTAATCACATATATTAGCATTAAATTTTTTTATACTATCCATTACAATTCATTGGTTTGAAATTTTTTCAGGTAAAGAAAAAATAGAAATGTAAGTTCGGTCGTCCGAACCTAGGTTCGGGAGTCTAAAGTATGGGCGAAAAATAGAGTTTAAAATAGTATATAATGTTCAGACTTCCGAACCTAAGTTGGGGAATCTAAACTATGGGCGGTATAAGTGTACTTTAAAACAGTTTATAATGTTCGGACTTCCAAACCTATATTAGAAAGTCCGAACTATAGATAGAAAAGTATAAATTTTGAATTATATTTTTATTTTGGATTAAATAAATATATATTTCATATGAGCATACGCATAAGGACACATTTCATTTTTCAATATTCAGATTTCAAACGACAAATAGGTAACTACCTTTACGTGTGGTTTTTAATATTTGATTTAATGGTACAAAAATAGAAAGTGAACGGGATTGTGTATCTTGATATTAATAATTTTATTCAAATTTTGTGTATGTATTTTGTCTTTAGTGCAAAAAAATACTACAGTAATTGTTAAATTGTATTTTTTATTTTATATTAAATAAATACATGTTTAGGTTACATGTATAAGCATATATCATTTTTTGAAATTCAGATTTTAAACGACGAAAAGGAAACTACGTTTGTGTGTGGTTTTTAGTACTTGATTTGATGATACGAAAAACAAAGTGAATGGGATTATATATTTTGATATTAGTAATTTTGTTCGAATTCCCGTACGTTTTTTGTCTTTTAGTGCAAAAAAACACTATCTAAATGCTTGTTTACTAAATAATTATTGCACTATTCATAATCCAAACACTTACTCAAAGACATTATTCACATTTTGTTGTTATTTGCCACATCACTGAAATGACTCCTTGAATAATGCGTCAAAATAATACTCCAAATAATGCAATCTATATGGGCCATGATTCAGTTTGTCCAATTAATTGCAACCTATATTATTCACCCAAAAAAAATTTGCAACCTATATTATGAAAAAGTATTATTATGAAAAAATCATTTATTCAATTATTATGCTTTTTGCTGGCGGCGGGAAAGTATGCCGTAACAAGAGTTTGCGGGTTAAAAAAAAACACAAAAGTAGTCGTGAGCTCAGCTCCCATTCTTTGCAATGCATCTGGGCTTCGATTAGTCTCTCTCCAAATATGTGCACTTGAACTAGGTAAATTCTTTCTTGGACTGTGGTGCGTGATATACTGTGAAAAAAAAGAATGGGTCCAATTGTGATGTACTTAAAATTTAATGTGAAAAGTATAGGAGTCAATAATTTGTTTCAATATTACCATTTGTAATCTTTATGTTTCCTTTCCTATTAAATCCCTATCTCACCCAGACGTTCTTTAAAACTAGAGAGAATTCTGTAAGAATTCAAAATACAATAACACAGTATCCTTATGGACTATACAATTTTCGAACTTTATACAAGTTAGGTAAGCTGGCTAGAAATGGATCCGGAATTTCGCTACCTTAAGATAGTTTGGTAGGACATTAAAAGAATCACAGCCTTTCATTTCGCATAAAGAACAGACGTCACTGACTTGTAATTCACCAACACGTTATGCATGAAGCGTGGAAAGAGTCTATCGGAAATTTTTATGCTTTGGTTGTTCACATGTTTTAAACGAGAGCCCAGCTTCATCCTGTACAACAATTATTATTTCCTCCTCTCATTTTCTCAACGTTTATATATAACTCTAGCTTTATATCCCACCCACCAAAATCAATATTATTAGTTCTACATCCTCGCAGTTCACTTTTGGGAACTACACCAAGTTCGAAATATACATATGTGATTATCAATTAAGGTATGTTCTCATAGTAGTTTCCATGGTATATACGATCCTTATCATTTTCATTTCTATCCTTGTTATTTGAGTTTTTTTTTTTTTTTCTACTTTCATTTATATGTAAATCCAAATTGGTGACAGAGATCTCATTATTGGAGTTTATATATATTCATATTTTTTTGTATATATAAGCAGAAAGAGTGTTGATTGAATCATAAGCACTAATGAATGGAATATGTTAATAACAAACTGGCTTCAGGAATTAGTTTATCCACATACATGACATTTGATCTCGCAAATTGAGATTGTGAAATGGAGTAATTTCATTTTACACTCATGAATTATACCTAATTATCATTTTGCATCCTAATTGTACTCTTGACCACTTTGCACGACCAACTCTCGATCAAATTCGTTCCATTTTAGTTCATTTTTAAATGCCATTACTATAGTTTACAGAATCTTTGCTACTGCACACAAATATTGGGACAATATTATTGCACATCTATTGTGCACATGAAAATTTATTTTAATTTAGATGATAAAGTTAAAAACTAAATATAAGTGGGACATATTTCATAGTTGAGGGTGTAAAGTATTTAAAATTAAAATTGAGAGTGCGAAGTAAAAATTGAATATAAGTTAAAAGGCGCAAAATGGAATTACTTCTTGTGAAATGGCAAAACATGATATATATATCTTATACACATATATATATATATATATAATATTTAACAAAAATATATATATATCTCAAACTGTTTTAGACTATTTTCTGCAAGCTAATTAATTGAGGTAAAAATAATTATCTATATTATACCATCCCATGTACATAAGAATATATAGGCATGTGTATATAAGCTACAAAGCTAGCAATAGAAACTACCATTTTCATTTCCACTGATGCTGTAAACGTGAATCTCACGCAGGTTAGGTATTTGGAAGATGTAAAAAGCAAAAGGGAACAAATGTTAGATAAAATTTCCAGCAATATTTGTTGGCAATCAATAATTGCATGTTGAGTGGAATGTGGATAATGAATGGAATGCACATAACCTAATTAGACTAGTCAACCAAATTTTAACCAAATTAAGAAGTGTCCTTCCCAACTCTCTTCTACAATTTGCACAAAACAACATGCAAATGGATGACAAAAACAATAATAGTCTTACCATTGTTATGTACCCATGGTTTGCCATGGGCCATCTCACTGCATTTCTTCATATGGCTAACAAGCTAGCTGACAGAGGCAACAAAATTTTCTTCTTGTTGCCTAAAAAAACACAAGCCCAGTTGGAACAATTCAATCTTTATCCAAACCTCATCAACTTCATAACCCTCAGGGTTCCACAAGTTGAAGGCCTTCCTCCCAATGCGGAAATAACTGCTGATATTCCTTTTCTTTTGCAACCTCATCTACGCCTGGCAATGGATAGAACAAAACCCTTGGTTGAATCCATTCTCCAGGAAATCAAACCCCATTTTGTTTTCTTCGATTTCACGCATTGGTTGCCAGCGTTATCTCGCCGTATAGGCATCAAGTCAATCTTTTTTATCACAATGAGCCCTGCAACTGCAGCCTACACCTTTCGCAAAGAACAGACAGCGCCAGATATTGATACGATGAAGGCTCCACCTCCAGGTTTTCCTTCTTCTTGCATCAAGCTCTATAGTCATGAAGCATATGGATTGAATTTTGCAGGAAATGTTAAAGATATTGGTAGTGAAATGTCGTTCCTCCAACGCCTTTTGATCAGCGCGGAGGACTGCGATGCCATAGGCTTCAAAGCCTGTAGAGAAATGGAAGGCCTTTATTGCGAGTACATCAAAAGAGAGTTTAAGAAGCCAGTCCTTCTTGCTGGACCTGTAGTCCCAGAGCAGCCAACTAAGACTCTAGAAGAAAAATGGGCAAAATGGCTTGATGGATTCAAAGAAAAAAGTGTAATATTTTGTGCATTGGGAAGTGAATGCAGGCTACGAAAGGATCAATTTCAAGAACTTCTTTTGGGGTTTGAGCTTTGTCTCTTTAAAATTCTTTGCTGCCCTTCATGTAAAGACCACCTATGGGAATTGAGACCATTGAAATGGCTTTACCAAAGGGTTTCAAAGAGAGAACTCAAGGAAGAGGTATTGTTTATGGAGATTGGGTGCAACAACAGTTGATTTTGGCACATTCTTCTGTGGGATGTTTTGTGACTCATTGCGGCTCGGGATCGTTATCGGAAGGGCTGATGAGTGAGTGTCAAATGGTGCTATTACCGCAATTTGGTGATCAGTTCATCAATTCAAGACTTATGAGTGGAGACCTCAGAGTTGGAGTTGAAGTGGAGAAAGGAGATGAAGATGGATTGTTTACAAAAGACGGTGTTTGCAAAGCGATAAGAGAAGTGATAGATGAAGGCAATGAGGTGGGAAAGGAGGTAAAAGTTAACCATTTTAAATGGAGGGACTTCTTGCTAAGGAAAGGACTTGAAAGTTCATATATTCATGAGTTTATTACTAAGCTAAGAGGGCTCTTAAATTAGTGGTGGATTAGTTTGTGAGAAAAAATAAAGGGCTATATATATCGTTGCTTAATTAATAATCAAATTGTGATTAACTTTCATTCCTCATGTTTGAAATTGTCCTAAATAACTTGGACATCTTGTGAAATCTTGGTCATTAGGCGACAGCATTATGTCAAAAAATAAAATTTTATTTTGTTGTCAAGTTTGTGTAATTATCCAGGAAGACATGATTGTTGGGCTCAATTTCGGGTGTTTGGTTGGATTGCAAATATTTTCCATACAAGTGATTTTCTAGGAAAATGAATAATTTTCGTACAATTTTCTGGAGTTTGGTTAACACTTTGAAAATATTTTCCAAACTGTATTTTCTTGTGTTTGGTTAAAATATGAAAATATTTTCTTGCCTTAAAATATCATCCCAATGGAAATTGTGCTAGCCTTTTCAAAATCAAGTAATTCTTGTTTATTTCCTTTGCCATCCAGAACTATATTTTTCATTGGAGTTTAACCATTGTCCTAGTGTTTGAATTTACAAATTAGCCCATTTATTAATAAAAGAAAAATTAGAAGCTACAAATTAATTTTCAAAAGTAGCCCAACTCTTCTTTTATAATAATTTTTATTTTGAACCTGTTTATTTTTCATAAATAACCAAACAAGAAATATAAATACTGAAGGACCAAAAAAGTACACACAAATAACTTTTCTTCCTTTTTTGGGGGGGGGCTAAATCTAGTAAAATTTTGCATTAATGATGAAATGAAAGAGTATACAAGTAGTGGTGGATTGGGCCGGACTAAACCGCAGGCCCGGAAGTTACTGCAGCGACCCTGGTGAGCCCAGCTCCCGGTCCCAATAAAGACCTGGGTGTGGGCTGGCCGCCCGGGACTGGGAGTTCACTAGGACCTGGGCCATGGACTGCTAGCCCACGGTCCGACTCGGCTAGTGACCTGTGACCGGCTGCGGTCAACGGATCAACCGTTTGGGCCCACGGACCGACCGTTGTTATTATTATTATTTTTTAAAAATACTATTAATGACAGTTTTACCCCTCCAATAGCTATAAATGAATGGCTAGTTTTTGGGGATAATGTTGGAAATTTTTTTTTATAAATACCACACAATTTTTCCAACAAATGACACAACAATTTCTCTCTAATTTCTCTTATTTCTTCTTTCTACTCTCTAACTCTATCTCTAGGTGCTATTATAATTTCTTTCATACTACTTAAATTATAATATATAGTATTTTAGAAATTCAAAATTACTTTTAAGTTGATAGCTCGATTGAGGATTTGGATATTTATCCAAAATTCAGGTAGTGAAGTGCTCAAGTGGAGTTCAAGTACTCAAGTGTATAAATTGAAATTCAACATTTCAATTTCCAAATTGGTCTTTTCATACTTTTTAATTTATTAATTGTCTTTATCAACTCTCTTATTTTTTTTCTTTATTATTGTTTTGTTATATTCTTTTATTTGCAAATTTTGTAGCTTGCATCTTTAGTTTGCATAATACCACTTTATTTGTTTCTTTATTTAAAAAACTTTTCTTTTACAAGAAAATGGAACAAGCAGATCACAAGCACCCCATATCCCACTAGATGGTCCTACAATATTTGTTGATTTAGATGATATAGATAACCAAAATGAACAAGCACCTAGTAAACAACCCACTACTACTAAAATGAAAAGTCTCATTTGGGAATTTTTTGGAAGATGATGAAAAAAATGAGACTGCTACTTGTAAAGGTTGTATTTCACCTTCTAGCTCATTTAAGCACAAAAAGGACAGGGAACCGGTGTATACTTAATAGGCACAGTAGTAAAAAATATAGTGAAGTTCAAGAAAATACAAAAATGGTTCAAACACAAATTCACACCACACAAGGTATGGTAACGGGCAATTTTAAATATTCACATAAAAAATAGAGAGGAAATGGCTAAATGAATAGTTAGAGATGAATTGCCTTTTATTTTGAGTCAAAGTTCCAATTTAGAACAATACATGCACCAAGCCGTGAAACCACAATTTGAAAAGGTTCCTAGAAGTACTTTGAGAAGTGATATTAAAAGAATGTATAAGGCAAAAGAAAAATGAATTGATAGCTACTACTGCATTGACTAATTGTAAAGTTGCCTTTACTGCCGATTCTTGGAAAGTAATCACAAATGAAAATTATTTTTGTATCACTGCACATTTGATAGATGTAGATTGGCATTTACAAAAATAAATTATTAGGTTTCAAATATTTTAACACCCTCACAATGCCCCCTAAATTACAAGGTTAATTACTAATTGTGCCCGTGAATATGGTTTGCTTGAAAAATTTATATCCATTTCTTTTGGTAATGCTTCAAATAATACTACATGCGTTCCTATGTTAAAAGATGTTTTCAAACATATTTTAAGTGGTGAATTATTTCATAATAGATGTGCATGTCATGTACTTAATATTTGTGTTCAAGATAGTTTAAAAATGGTTGAAAATATTATTAGTCCAATTAGAAGTGCTATTTATTTTATCCGTTCATCTACTGCTCGTCAACAAGATTTTAAACGACTTTGTTTAGAAAATGGCATGAAATCTCGAAACATTTTCCAATAGATGTACCCACTAGGTGGAATTCTACTTGTCATATGTTATCAAGTACTTTTGGTTATGAAAAAATACTTTCCGCGTTTTACAATAAGAACATTGATACAGTTAATGCAACTTATTTGGGCGAGAAGGATTTTAATCAAGTTAAAACAATTGTAGAGATTTTATAGCAATTTGAGTATGCTACAAAATTGTTCCCCGCTACTTATAGACCTTTTTCGCTTGTTATTTTACTTGAACTATTTTCTTATCAAAGTTGTCACAAATCATAAAACGAATGAGTTTTTTGATGATATGATTAGTGCAATGGAAGAAAAATTTGACAAGTATTATGAAAATATTCCATTGTTGTATTATTTGGCATGTGTTATTGATCCACGTAATAAATTGTATAAGTTAAATGCTTTCATTGAATATTTTAATAATCATAGTACCACAAATACCATAAACAAACAGTTACTCATAGAAACTACTAAAACAACTCTTGATGAATTCATATGAAATTTAAACTGTCTATTATACACAACAATGTGCATCTTCTAGTTCATCTACATCAGATTAACAATATGATATGCCTCATATAAATGTTAGAACACATTTTGATGTCACCAACTACCTTTGCTTCAAAAATATCGATAATTGAAAATACTAATGAAATAACTCTATATTTAAGTGATCCACTACGTACAGGAGACGACGAGTTCAATCCCAATTTTGATATTCTTTCTTGGTGGCGAAAGTATAAATGTCAATATCCTATTGTATCTCAAATTGCCAGGGATTTGTTAACAATTCCGATTTCTACGATTGCATCGGAAAGTGCTTTTAGTGCAAGTGGTAGAGCTTTAGATGGTAGAAGGGCTCAAATGACACCCGCAACTTTGAAAATGTTGGTGTGCTTAAAGGATTGGTTAGACACTGAAGAAAGAAAACAATGATTAATGATGCAAGATATCGACGAAAATGAAGGTAGGAGTAGTTCACCAAATTGATATAAAGTGTTGGTCCCAAAACAACCTAAGAAGGGGGGTGAATTAGGATTCTTAAAAAATACTTTGAGAGATATTGAGATTTTCTAATTGAATGCAGATATAATAATAACAATAGAACAGTAAATTAAAGAGAGGAATAATTAAACAATCAATGCTTCCAAGCTAGCAAGCTTAAAGTATCAAATCTCTTGAATGCTTCACACACTTGGTGAGCCAATAATCTTTACAAAGTTGGGAAGTTCTTGCTCACACTAAAAATCTTTTAGTTGAGCCAAGAATCTTACTTACAACCACACTTTCATACAAGATTATCACTCCACTCAAAGTTGAATTCCACTCACAATTGCATACTAATACAACAGAGCACTATAGTCAATTTGCACTCAAATTACTCTTTTCTAAGGCTTGTATTCAATGTATTAGATTGTTTTTTTAGGTTATTAAAGCACCTATTTATAAGAGCAATAAATAGTGGTTTCAACTACTTCCTAACGGCTAAGTAATAAATACCCGCACAAAAAATAGCCGTTGGGGTTTCGGACGTCCGAGAAGGATTGAATGCGTCCGAGGCTATCAATGCTCTGATCATCCAGTCATTACAATCTGTCTCTTATACACTCTAGAAGGCAACGAAAGACCGGACCTGTCTCTTAGACACATCTAGATGTGTATAAGAGACAGTTTAAATCATTGCAATATTTTCCCATTTATCATATTTATTCTTTGGACGAATCATGCTCTTATAGGACCTTGATGTGTTCGGACGGTTCTGTGCGTCCGAAAGATCTGTTCCTGCAAAAGCTTGTTTTACAGAGTTAAGTGTTTATGTCATCATCAAAATAAGGTTTGGAAAACATCAATCTACCCCTTTTTGATGATGACATACCTCAATTGGATATGACTAATCAATTTGCAATATATCATAATTGGATATCAATCATCAACATATCAATCATATCAAATCTAGATGTGTTACAATAATATAACTACTCCCCCTTTTGACATCAATCAAAAAGACTCCCCCTTAGAACATGCAAGTAGTTTGAATTTTGTCGTTTGGATGGAACATTTTCAGCGGTGGCTTCACTGTAGTTCATTCCTGTCTCTTATACACATCTAGATGTGTATAAGAGACAGGTCAAGTCAACATCTTGATCAATCGTCGAAATCTTTCACTTGAAGCTCCACATAGATCCATTCTGCACTTAGTCTTGGCATGTTCTTCTAGCTGTCACTTATAAGATGACTCAAGTGTGTATTGGGACTTGAGATTAGCAAATTGAACTTGAGCCAAAGCAGACATGCCAAGACTGAGTGTCTCTTGGAGAAATCATTTGACGAGTTTCAAGTCGTTTTATGATGACTTTCGATTTGTGCGACGTTGAAAAGAACTGACTTGAGTGCTTAGAGAGGTGAGAAGTCCACAGATATGTGACAGAGATGGTTCAGAAGTAGATGGTTCAGATGTAAGTGGAGGTGGTTGAGGAGTAAGAGAATGAGGATAGCAAAATAAGAGGTGGAGGCATGGGATTGTGACTGTGCAATATCAAAGGCTGCTTTAGTTAGCCATTGATCGTTGAAAAAACGGAGGCCTTTGCGTTCAATGTAGGATTTGTTAAAATAGGGAGGATATTGTTTGTTTTCGCTGAAAGGAATGTTGAGGAAATCAAAAATTTTGGTGAGAAATTTTCCAAAAGGAATGTTTCTTCGGGTATCAGTGAGAAAGAGTTCCCATAGGGAACAAAAAAGATACCCAGAAATCAAGAGGAATACCCTTGAAAACATAAAAAAATAAGTAAAGTTGCTATTTCTTTTCGTTAGATCGATGCCCGTCAGTTGGCAATAACAGATTTGTGACAAGGGTGTACAGAATATTGAGTTCAGGAGTGAGCAATGTAGTTTTGGCTTCCGAGGCCTGTTTAAAATGGATGTTAAAAATAGCTCTAACTTCATCAATATCAAACTCTCTTATCATCAGCGGGCCATTTGTCTAACGAAAAGAAATAGGAAAAATCAGTGGGATTTGAGACTTCACATTCAAAAATGGTGTTAATGATGTTTGATGAAATCTCAAGATCAGTGTTGTTAACACGAGAAATGAGAGTACGAACAGTAGGGCCTTTCCAAAGATTGGCCGTGAACTGAAGCACCATGTCATGATAAACAGGTAAATCAAGATGCACAAGATGACCCCAATTTTGTTTTTCAAAACAAGATTTGATAATGGGAAGATTATATTCATCAAATAGACTATGAGAAGCAGGACGTTGAATGATTATAGATTTACTTAAAAGGGAAGTATACCGTTCGGATGCCTTGGCATCGATAAATTTTGATAAAATTGGAGTGGTGGAGACTTGAGGATTGGCTGATGATTCTGTTCTATCTCGTATGGAGCCTTCCCTTTAGTTTTTCGACCCCGATTTGCTGTAGAGAAACCTCCGCGAGATTTCACCATTGTAATAAAAGAAGAGAAAATTGAAAAATTTTGAGGATTGGTGAGATTTTGAGGAAATGAGATGGTGGATGGGGGAAATTAGATGTGATGTAGGTGATAAGGGCTATGGGTAGGATGATTTTCCAATCAATTTTGGAAGAGAGAGTAGGAATTTGGAAGGGGTCTGGAGAGACAAAATTTCGCTAGAGGGTTTTCGGGGGAGGTGGTGAGTCCGAAATGGGGAAGTTCGACGGTTTTAATCAAACAGGGGCACCTTTCGGACGGCCGAAGGAGGATCCAATGCGTTCGAAGTTCTTTCGGACGATGGTGCGCGTCCGGAAGATTTCCAGAGAGTTTGGTAAAAAAGAAAATAATGTTCGGACGATTATGAGCGTCCGAGAAGAAACATAGGCTTTCGGACGATCCAGAGCGTCCGAAAGAAAAGTTGTTCGGACGAATAAGTGCGTCCGAACTATGAACCTATGCCAGATTTATTTGTAAAATCCCCAAACATTTTCTCAGCAATTCAAAGCAATCTAGAGCTAAGGGTTTTGTAAAAATATCAACTAATTGATCTGAAGTAGGCACAAAATCAACACGAATTTCCTTTTTACAAACGAGGTCTCTAATGAATTGATGCTTAACATCAATGTGTTTGGTTCTAGAGTGCATAACAGGATTTTTTGTGAGATTAATTGCACTAGTGTTGTCACACAATAAAGCAAACACAATTAAAAAATACACCAAAATTACACAAATCAAGTACACAAAAGATTGCAAACAACAAAAATTTCCCGAAGAATGTATTCGGCTTCAGCCGTAGAAAGGGAAATAGAATTTTGTTTTTTGCTAAACCAAGACACAAGACAATTTTTCCAGAAAATAACACATACCACTGGTACTTTTTCTATCAATTTGACATCCAGCAAAGTCGGCATCAGAATAACTAATCAAGTCAAATGTAGATTAGGACTTTGGATACCACAGACCAAAACCCATTGAACCCTTTAGGTATCTAAAAATCCTTTTAACAGCTATCAAATGCACATCTAGAGTGCAAGATTGACATCTAGATCATAAGCAAACAACAAACTTGATATCTGGTCTCTTCGCAGTTAAGTAAAGTAGACTTCTGATCATACCTCTATAGTGTTTTTCATCAACACTATTACCTTCTTCGTCTTTTGTAAGTTTGGTTGAAGTGCACATTGCCGTGCCAACTTGTTTGCAATCTTTTGTGTACTTGATTTGTGTAATAAACGTTCCTTCCTTAATTTGATGAACTTGTAATCCGAAGAAAAATTGCAACTTGCCCATCATACTCATCTCAAACTCTTCTTGCATTAAATGTGAAAAATCCTTACACAAACTTTCATTAGTTGCTCCAAAAATAATATCATCAACATAAATTTGAACTATTAACAAACCATTTGAATTTGTTTTTGTAAAAAGAGTGGTGTCAACTACACCTGCTTTTGAATCCATTTTCTATCAAGAACCCACTTAATCTTTCATACCAAGCTCTTGGAGCTTGTTTCAAACCATATAAAGCTTTGGATAGTTTGAAAACATAATTTGGAAGATTTTATTTTCAAAGATCGGAGGTTGTTCGACAAAAACTTCTTGGTCGATAAGAGTCATTTAAAAAGGCACCTTTGACTTATCCATTTGAAATAATTTAAAATTATTGAAACATGCGAATGCAAGAAATATGCGAATGGATTCTAACCTAGCCACGGGTGCAAAGGTTTCATCAAAGTCAATACCTTTTTCTTGAGCGTAACCTTTTGCAACAAGTCTAGCTTTGTTTCTTATGATTTCACCTTTGTCATTTAATTTGTTTCTAAAAACCCATTTAGTACCAATAACGGGATGAGAAGAAGGTCTTTCAACTAAGGTCCATACATTATTTTTCTCAAATTGACTAAGTTCATCTTGCATAGCATTAACCCAAGATTCATCTTTCAAGGCAACACTCTATATGTTTAGGCTCAATGTGAGAGAGTAATGCACAATTACTATTCAGAGGTTTATGAGAACGAGTAGTTATCCCATCGGATAGATCACCTATGATTAAGTCTTGAGGATGACTAGAGACGAATCTCCAAGCTTTCGGAAGATCATTTTGAGCATCCTCATTCTTTTCATCAACAATTTGATGGTTGTTGACATCAATGCTTGATGTAATTTCTTGATGATCTTCATGAATAACGAGCTTTTCGAGCTCCTTTAAAATACCTACATCTTCATCTTCACATAAATTCTTTGAGATAATATCATTAGTTTCATCAAATGTAACATGCACAACTTCTTCAATCAAAAGTGTTCTTCTATTGTAAACTCGGTATGCTTTCTTGTCACTAGAATATCCTAGAAAAATGGATACATAAGATTTTTTGCATTTTCCAAGGTTTTCTTTGATTTTTAAAATAAAGCATTTGCAACCAAAAACTTTGAAATAGCTCACAACGGGTTACTTTCTACAAAAAAGGAGTTCATAAGGAGTTTTATTTAAAGAGGATCTTAATAAAACTCGATTCATAACATAACAAGCCGTGTTAACCGCTTCGGCCCAAAAGTATTGTGGTAAGTCACATTCACTAATCATAGTTCTAGCCGTTTCTTGAAGAGTCCTATTTTTCCTTTCAACAACACCATTTTGTTGAGGGACTCTAACAACCGAAAACTCATGAAAGATACCGTTGTGATCACAAAAGTCGGGAAAACCCCCAAATTTAAATTTGGCACCATTGTCACTCCTTAGACGAACAATTTTACAAATTTTTCAAATGCTTCATTTTTGTGAACAAGAAATAATACCCAAGTAAACCTAGAATAGTCATCTACGATAACAAATGCATATTTGCAACCACCTAGACTAGCATATTGAGTAGGTCCAAATAAGTCTAAATGCAACAATTCTAAAGGTTTATGAGTAGACACAAAATTATTTGGTTTAAAAGAAATTTTGACTTGTTTAGTTTAAACACACCAAATTGGCAAGCATCACAAATTTTATTTTTCAAAAATTTCAGTTTTGGCAAACCTCTTACCAAATCTTTCTTGGCAAGTTTTTCAATCAAATCCATATTAAAATGACAAAGTCTTCTATGCCAAAGCCAAGGATCATCTATGGAAGCGGTAAGACATTTTACATTGCTATTGCTAATTTTATCAAGATGAATCACATAAACATCATTGTGCCTAGTGCCCTTGAATAAAACAACATGATTTTTATCAAGGATAAGACATTCATGCTTGGTAAAGAAAACATAGAATTTTTGTCACAAAGTTGACTAACACTTAATAAATTATAGTTCAAATTATCAACAAGAAGTACATTCTTAATCAAGGTTTCACTATTTTTACCTACATCACCAATGCTGATTGATTTTGCTTTGTTGTTGTCTCCAAAAGTGACTTTTCCACTATTTTTGGATGTAAGATTTGTGAAGAGAGAGGCATCACCCGTCATATGCCTTGAACATCCACTATCTATGAACCACTTAGCATTGTTGGCGATGTTAAGTACCTACACAATAAATCAATTGATAACTTTTGGTACCCATATTTTGTTGGGTCCATTTGCGTTAGTGAAATTGCTTTCGATCCATGCAACTTTCATTCCCAGTTTTTCATTCCTCTTGACATAACACATATTCTTAGTATGTCCATGTTGTTGGCAATATCTACAAATAATGCTTTTATTACCATATAAAGAAGATTTTGGTTTTACAATACATAAGTCATCCCTTCTAATCATGACAAACTTTTTGTTGATTGCAACATTTCTATTTCTTTTCACATCAACAATATTTTCTTTCTTTCTAGTTAAAAGAGCATTCAAATCATCCATTATTTTCTTCAAGGAGGCTTGTTCTTCCTTGAGCTTTGATCTCACATGCATTCTTTTCTTCAAATCACGATTTTCGTGCGATAGCCTATTGTTTTCATTCACAAGTTTAGAGTTAGCATTCAATAAGGCATTTGACGGAATGAAGTTTTTAGCTAACTCCTTATTTCTAGCATATGATTCCTTTAAGCTATTATGTAATTTCAAAATGAAAGCTTCAAGATCATCTTCACCATTTTCATTATTAGAGTCATAGTTAGAGTTTACCTCATCATCTCCAATGGCCATGAAGGCCATTTGTGCCGACTCCATTTCTTCTTCAACTTCTGCTTCGGAGTTGCAATCGTCCCATGTGATTTGAAAAATGTTGAATCTATGTTTTCTTCCTTCCTTCTTTTTCTTGGAAGGACACTCATTTGCAAAATGCCCGAGTTGACCGCATTAAAAGCATTTTTCGTTTTTCTTTTTCATTTCACATCTAGACTTCCCTTTGAAAATTATTTGAATTTGTAGTTCCGCCTCTTCTCATTCTTCGTTTGTTGATCTAGAATGTTTAAGAAATCCTTTGGTGATGAGTGCAAGATCTCCTTCATCAAGATCTTCATCTTCTAGATTGATAGAGCTATTTTCATCTTCCTCTTGAGAGGTCTTTAGAGAAGCAATGCTCCTTCTTGGCCTTGCTTCTTCATCATCCACAACCTTGGCCTTTAGCTTGAGTTCATAAGATGTAAGAGAATTGATTAGTGATTCAATAGGCATTAAATTTAAATTCTTAGCTTCCTCTATGGCAATTGTTTTGGCATCCCATTCTTTGGATAGAGCATTTAGGATTTTTCTATTTTTTTCACCCAAAGAGTACTCCTTACTCAAGGCTTCAAGATCCTTTATAATGTCATTGAATCTGCAGTACATTTTGTCTATGTTCTCATGTGGTTCCATCTTGAAGGACTCATACTTGGCAACAAGTAGGGATTTCTTTTGCTCACGAACATCATCGCTCCCTTCATGAATTTCCTTCAACTTATCCCATATTTCTTTAGCTAGGATATTCTAGTGACATGAATATGAGATTCTGATCTCTTATCCAATCTAGATTATATGTCACATTCATGGCTTTTGCATTCAATGTCAAGTTTGCCTTGTCTTGTGGAGTGAGCTCATTCCTTGTTTATATGAATTGACTTTTCTCTTCTTCTATTTGTGTGATCATCAATGATAGAAGCTTCAAATGGACCTTCATTGACAACATACCACAAATCAATGTCAATAGATTGCAGAAATATTTTCATTCTATCTCTCCAACTAATAAAATTTGCCCCATTAAACATAGGGGGCCTAGTAACGGATTGACCCTCCAAAAATAGAGCATTGTTGGTTGCCATATTTCTTTACTCAAGAGCAGTTTAAGCAATATAATGAGACCAAGCTCTGATACCAATTGTTGGTCCCAAAACAACCTAAGAGGGGGGTGAATTAGGTTTCTTAAAAAATACTTTGAGAGATATTGAGATTTTCTAATTGAATGCAGATATAATAATAACAATAGAACAGTAAATTAAAGAGAGGAATAATTAAACAATCAATGCTTCCAAGCTAGCAAGCTTAAAGTATCAAATCTCTTGAATGCTTCACACACTTGGTGAGCCAATAATCTTTACAAAGTTGGGAAGTTCTTGCTCACATTTTCTCTCTAAAAATCTTTTAGTTGAGCCAAGAATCTTACTTACAACCACACTTTCATACAAGATTATCACTCCACTCAAAGTTGAATTACACTCACAATTGCATACTAATACAACAGAGCACTATAGTCAATTTGCACTCAAATTACTCTTTTCTAAAGCTTGTATTCAATGTATTAGATTGTTTTTTCAGGTTATTAAAGCACCTATTTATAAGAGCAATAAATAGTGGTTTCAACTACTTCCTAACAATTTATAAGTAATGAATGTACTAAGTGCAAAAATGTCTGTCTCTTATACACATCTAGATGTGTATAAGAGAAGCTTTCCTAGGCAGCGTCCGATCTTCTTTCAGTTTTGTTGAGAGGGTTCGTTCGGACGTCCGTGCATGCGTCCGGTCCTTCGTCCGACAGAGGTTTCGGACTGTCCTGAGCGTCCGAAAGAAAGGCAGTAGGATCCCATTCTTTCTGCCAGTTCATTCGGACGATGCAATGCGTCCATGGAGTTTTGACCTAGTTTCCGATTAGTATAAGCGTCCGAAAGATCTGTTCCTGCAAAAGCTTGTTTTACAGAGTTAAGTGTTTATGTCATCATCAAAACAAGGTTTGGAAAACATCATAAAGTATACATAAGATTTTAATGTTTAATAATTTTTTGTTTGGAGGTAAGGTTCTATATCTCCCTCCTTATGTATGCAGTAAATAGCTTGTTAAATTTATTTAAATTCTTAGATTAGTTTTATAACTTGTAATGATTTGGAGGTAAGGTTCAATGAACCCTTCCTTGTACCTTTTTTTCATAATACTAATATACATGGTAGGGGTCTATGCCAAACCCCCCACCATTTCAATGTGGTTTTTTTCCTAATTAAATATTTTTACTATATGATTAACAAATTTAGCAAGTTATAATAATAAGTATTGACTTGTATAACCAAGAAATAACTTGGTCAAAGAAGTACTAATTTGGAATAATAAAATATTAATAACTAATTTCGAACTTTGGTTTTTGAATATTAACTAAGAACTTTTGTTTCAAATAACTCATAAGTATTAGTTTGGACTTTGAACTTTAATTATTAATAACTTGGTCTAATATATAAGTACCAATTTTGATTAATAAAGTACTATTATTAACTAGTAAGTAGTGATTCGAACAATTAATAAGTTATAATTTAATAAATTACTAATGAATAATAGTAAGTAAATGATTTTAAATTAATAAGTTATTAATTTTAAAATAATAATTAATAAGTCAAAATTTAAATTTCTCAAAAAAATAAGTATTAGTTTCGAATAATAAATATTAGTTTGGATTTTGAACTTTAATTATCAATAATTTGGTCTAATATATAAGTACCAATTTTGATTAATAAAGTACTATTATACTAGTAAGTAGTAATTTGAATAATTAATAAGTTATAATTTAATAAATTACTAATGAATAGTAAGTAAATGATTTTAAATTAATAAGTTATTATTTTTAAAATAATAATTAATAAGTCAAAATTTAAATTTCTCGAAAAACTAATTTTAAAATTTAAGTAAGAAAACATATAGGCCACCTCTAGTTTTAACATCTCTTAAATATTCTTGGTGCTATCTGCAATACACGTACACAAACTTTTCTAACATCTATATGTTTCTAACTCAATATACAATACATAATATGTATACAAAGACATATTAAGAGAAAATTGGTATCTGTTTAGTAATCATTTTGCAATATTTGTAAAAATACATATCTAAAAGTGTCTTGAATGTAATTTTTTATCCCGATTTGCATACAATAAGAACATGATCAAATAGCAAACTTTGTTTTTGAAATTCAATGACATTTATTATAATTAAGAATTGCACACGTACTATATACGTGATATAATAAAAAAGTATGAGCCAGCATTATATATGATAAATTATTTCATTCGATTAATTTCTTTTCATTAATATATTTGTCACAAGTTGTTGGCAGTTTAAAAGAGTATATCAATTAATCACATGTATTTATTTAGTATAATACAACTCGTGTAAAATAACCCTTATAATTTAAGGAAACAAGACATATACAATCATACATAAACCTATATAATTGTTGAAAACTACCCCTTTTTTTTTTAATATTTCATATATTTTGATGTAACTTTTCTTTATTAAAAATAATTACAAGCATGCAATAAGTGTAAGAAGACTCGTACAATTCTATTAATTTTTTTATATATATGTGGGGAGTAAAATTAGAAACTCCTATACATACACATTAACTAGTTTAAAATTAAAAATAATGTTAATTTCAAACAACATTAGAAAAAGGTTAATTATGGGTAAGTTGTAAATTGCTCTTATATTTATTTTATTTATATATTGCATTGAAAGACTTTACAAAGTCAATTTTTTTTTTTTCATTCAAATAGAGTGGTTAAAATGTCATAGTTATCCTTAATTTTTTTAATTGTCTTATCCACCATAAAATTAATGTGATACACCATGACCTCGTACTCTCTGGGTTTGTAGGCGTTAGCGTGCATATTCAACCCATTTTGCAATTTGGTACCTGATTTTTTTTTTTTATAAGCAATTTATGATTAAAAGGTTACCTTATTTTTTCATCCAATATTGTTAAAAAATCTTTTAACCCTTGAATATTAAGTGCATGAATTATTTTGTTATTTTATTTTTCTTGTCCACATCCATTTCTGGTATGCAATCATATACTTGTTCCTCATTATTATTTTTATATCTAAAATAAAGTATTCTATTTATGTCATCACATTCTTTAGTTTTCTTAATCTTTAATTAATTTTCTCTATTATTAATAATTAATTCATCACTTTGTTTTTAAAAAATCACATTATTTGAGTAAATATACATCTTTGAGATATAATATATCTATTTTATATAAATTTTAGTTGATCAATTTACTCATCTCATACTATTTAGAAAAAAGAAAAATTTAGAAAAGTTAATTTAGTTTATTTTCGTTTCAAGTTTTTTTAAGTAAAGAAATTCACAAAATATGGCTATAAATATTAAGGGTAATTATAACATTTACTACTCCCTTAGGATGGATAATTTAACTCTGTTAATCCTCCAAGGCATTGTGTACATAAAACGAATGCAAGAACAACTTGAAAACATTCATTATTTACAGGAGAAAATTATAAATTGAAAGTAATGACTGCAAACAATAATAAATGTTAATTTCACACAACATTAAGATTCTCTTTTATAATACTTAGAAATAATAACTGCAAATTGACAATATTAACCAACGAATAAAAAAATCAAAATATCGATGCCTCCTATTAGTTTGAGCTGTAACGTCAAAAGCAAGCTTAGATTTTGCATTGATATTACAAAAAACCCTCATTTTTTTAAAAGACAAGGTAAAAAAATTACGAAAACTAATAATTTTAGCGTACAACACATCATGCATTTAACAATTGCACCTATAACTTTTATTATATTATAGCTTATTTTTATGTGAAATGTACTATTATATATAACTGAATAACTCAACTATAAGCTTCAAATAAGAGAAATAATTGTAACAATTGTATAATTAATTATATTAAAGCATAGAAAGTTGAACTTGAACACATTTCTAAAACGATTAGTTTTGATGTAAAAAATAGTCTTCAAGATTTAAATTATGAACATCATTGTTTTATTGTTATAAATTCAATTTAAACTATAATATTAATTTGTCTAACTTGTTGGCTTTAAATTAGCAAAAAAATTTGCAAAATTTTGAAACAGTTACATATATAACTTGCACTAAATAACTTTCTCTTGTAAAAATCAAACTAAAGAAGAAAATCACTTTTTATATAGTATTTACTAAATCATTAATCTTCAACAAACAATATTTTCTCTTTCTATTTATAATTGGAGTTACTTTTTCCTTAAACATAATCTTGTAAAAAAGTGTGATTTTTGGAACCACATTATCTAGAATACAAAAAACAGAAATTTAGCTCTATAACTCTAGAACAGAAGAAATAAGGGTCATTAAACAATTTTCAAACGCGACCACTCTCATTAGTACTCTAAACTATTTTTTACTCTTTATCTTTTAATGATGCTAGGAACTTTTATATTTCTATCTTTAAATTGCACCTAGCGAATAAGCATACAATATATGCAATGAATCAAAAAAAACAAACTCATATATACATGCATTGAATATGTTACAAACCATACATATTTAGTAAGTATAAAAGTATGTGGAAAACTAATCCAAATCATTCATAGATTTCTATGTGAAACAATCTATATTTATAAAATACATAGAAATAAAAAACTATATTATTAATATTACATAGGAGAAATGTCATGTAAATTTTTGTACAAAAGTATCACGTAAAAAATTATTGTGTGACATACATCAATGTCAAGATGTAAAAATAATAAAAGTTTATTTCTTATTTATAAATTCCAAACCATTTCTAATTAAGAAATTAACTTTTACATGTCTATAATTTCTCAATTATCCAATTTCTTATATATATGATTCCATATCAATTTAAAAATATTATTCAAATACAATAAAATTGAATTATTATATGTATATACCTCTCAATAAACTAAGTAAAATGTACTAGAAATTAAGAGAGAAATAAAAACATATATTATTAGAATATAAAAAGAAACAAAATTGTAAGCCAAATCCTAAAACTGAAATTTACTCACACACACACACACACACACACACACACACACACACACACATATATAATAGAATTGTACGAGTCTTTTTACACTTATTGCATGCATGTAAATATTTTTAAGAAAGAAAAGTTACATCAAAATATGTGAAATGTTAACAAAAATATAAAAATGATCAATTTTCAACTATTATATATGTTTATCTATGATTCTATTTGTCTTGTTTCCTTAAATCATAAGGTTTATTTGATCATGACATGTAATATACTAAATAAATACATGTGACAAATTGATGTACTCTTTAAACTGCCAACAACTTGTGACAAATAAATTAATAAAAAATTTAACTAAATAAAATAATTTATAATATACTCATACTTTCTTTTCACATTATGTACAAAACAGTGTAATTCCTAGTAAAGATAAATGCATGAACGCTGACGTTTTGCCTATAACTCATAAAGGTCAGTAACCTATTGTCATCAAATGTTCCCAAGTACTCCTCAAAGTAATAGAAAAACCAAGCCCAAGTTTCCGTGTACTGACACTCAACCACTACAAACGCTGGAGGAAACAAATTGATATTCCCATCCAGAACGACTCATAAAACGCTCTATATTGCCAAATACCAAGGACATTCTCCAGCAATGGCGCCAAAAACTTGATACCTTACACACCTAGTTATAAATTTAAAAAACATCTAAATCCTACTACTAACTAGGTGTATCCCGCACGTATACGGTTGTCAACTAGGAGCAAAGGGAAGCAGGGATCGTACCCACAAGGATTGGGGATATGATAATTACCGGTTATTTAGTTAGATTAAAAGTTGAAGCAATTGATTAAAAAGAAGAGATTTAACTAAACTAGAACAATTGGAACCAAAGATGCAATTTAAAGTAAAGATTAACACTAAGAAAGCAATTAAAAAGGAAGTATCTTTAGAAAGCAATTAAAGGGACAATTAAAATTAAAAGTATATTAAGCAAACAATTAGTTAATCTAAACTATTCAATATCCTTAAGCAAGCACAATTAGAGAAAACCCATAACCTATTCTAAGAAAGTATATAAAAGAAAGTAATTTTAAAAAGAAATAAACTAACCTAAACTACAAATTAACACTAAGAAAACATGATTAAGGAAAGCCCATAAACTAATCTACCAATTAAACTAAGAAAGCATGTAAAGAAAGCAATTAAATGAAAAGCCCATAAACTAATCTACTCTAATTAACAAATCTAAACTATCAATTACCAAAAGAAAGCATAATTGGAGGAAACCCATTAACTAATCTAAACAATTACATTAAGAAATCATGTAAAGAGAGCAAATATATGAAAGCAATTAGATTAATTAAACTAAGAAAATATGAAATCAAAGTTTAACTAAAGGAGTTTTAACATAAACAAAGAACTTACCACTAAAAATTTTCAGTCTTTGCTTTGGAAATTGTGATTACAAGAAAGAGAAATCCTACTCTCTAATCTAGCTTACTCCTACTAGCTAAGTTAATCCTCAAATGAGGCTTAAAAAATGTATATATAGTGCTAGGGTAGTGGAATAATTGTGTAGCAAAAACCAGCACCAAACAAAGTCATTTTTTGCTCTAGCCGCCTCCAAATTGTGGTTTGGAAAATGTGTATAATATCACGATTTGAACTAAAACTTCTAAAATGTAGTATTTCGCAGTTTTGTTTCGAAAATCTTCATTCGACAACCAATTGATGCACCATTTTTTTCATGTGACCCTAATGCATAGGAGAACATTATTAGCTATAGCAAACAGTTAAAATAACACCTAAATATCTCTTATAAATAAAATTCTCACAAAATAGGCTAAAATTTGAAGGACAAACAAAAGCGAACGAAAACTTAACTCCCAATGAAATTAAGTCAAAGACACGACACAACTCTATACACAAGAACCTAATAAAGTATGATAATTAAGACCTAAATAAGTATTAAAATACTTAATAAACAAATATTACCACATTCTAACACATAAATTCAAAATAGACAAAAATACACACGAAAACACTAAAAATGCTCGAAACTAGTAGCGAAACCTTCAAGTTTAGGGTACATACAACTTTAGTTTCCTAGAGTTATCATTATAGTTAGGTAAAATTTTATGAAGTTACTTAAATTTATAATGTTTACATTCTTATATTAAGATAACTATAACATAGTGATTTACTCTCCTTTTTAGTTTCTTGAATATTCAAATAAAAAATTGTATTTTTTATAAGTTTTTCCTCTAAATAGGCAAATACCGCATCATTAGCCATAGCATTTGAACATTTAGAAGTATATCAAAGAATGAGTCATGTAAGTTAGATATTTGAATACGATATTCTAATTTCATCATGATTATATCTCAAAAAGATTCATAGTGGATTCAAGGCTTATTCCTTTTCCCGACCTCCTATATTTTCCTCCCATAGGAATTCTTTCTTCCTTCAAAGTGAGAATAATCCAATTTGAGTTATATTCATTGTCATTTTGATATACTCATACAACCACCTGCCTGTTCTAGAAGGAGCATGCATTTTCCAAGTGTATCCTTCTTCCACATATCCTACTAAATAGAAAAAAAAGGAATGATTTTGGTAAATCTTGGTTCTGTAGTTCAACTATAGGTAATCAAAGAATTCCTCATGTTTGTGGAAAGATATTTTTGTCATTTAAGCATACAGTCTACAATTTCTATAATGTATGTGTCACTATTTTCTCACCTTTTGACATGTACTTCGTTTTCTCTGCCTTTTTGATTGGGAAAAAAAAATTCTAGTTTACCCTTATTCTTCGGCTTTCTTTCCTTAGATATGTCCCAGATTTGAACTTTTTCAAACCAAAGTTTCATGCATAAAATTCTTTCATATTGTGATAAGCATGTAGTTTTGCATGCGCAATATATGTTTTCATATCAAAGTTATAGCTTAGATTTTTATTTTTTTTTTGTTACTAGAAAATAATGTCTTAAAAGGACAAATAATTAGGGTTTCAAAAATCTTGCCATCATTGTGGATGTTATGAAGAACTATAATAGGAAGTATTAATAGTTTGTCATTGTAACTTGGGCACTTTTAAGGACTTGACTTCTTTATTCGTGCAACAATTGCAAGTAAGTTGGTCTCTAGAGCATCTTTTTGCTTTCATTTACTGAGAAAATGTATGCAGAAATTTTTATTCTTTTTGAAAGACTTTAATGGTATTAGTATATAGAATCATAGCTTATGCCTTATCAAATTTGACAGCCCCAAATGCAACCTATTAGATTTGGAATTAGGTTGTCTCTAAAAACAAACCTTTTTATGTGCTTAATAGAAATTCAAACTTTATGCACCTTATGAAAACTTAAGCACGAATGAATACAATAGAATATTCAACAATTTAAGCTTAAAGAACAAATAAGATCTATTGAGATTAAGACAATCATACCAAACTCCCTAGATTCTCAAGCTTGGAGCTTACAACTAATAAAGAGCTTCTTACAAGGCAACTACCAATTTCTCTTAATTACACATCTAAATGTGTATAAGAGACAATTGCTTGAGACAATAACCTCTTGTACACAAATGAGGATCACTTCTTGCTCACACTAATTTCCTTTAGTTGAGCCAAGAGTTTTACACTCACAATCTCCCTTTGTTACAATTGTTATCTCTCCACTCTTACACTTGAAGAACTCTTACACTTCTAAGCTCTTTTCTCACTACCTACACTATTACAACACTTGTACCCACTATTTCTCCCAAATAGCTCAAGAATTATATGTAATCAATGTAGAAGTCTCTCATTTCTTAAATCAGACCTAGGGGTATTTATAGTTGCCAAAAAATCAGCTTCCAACAACTTCCCAACGGCTATTTTCTGTTTACTGGAAAACTAGCCGTTGGACCTTCGGACGCCCGATGCAGCACGAGTGCGTCCGACACTGCGTCCGTTCTCTAAGGGTATTCGTTCGGACGTCCGAGGATGCGTCCGAACATGCGTCCGATCGAAGCGAAGTCTTCTGGTAAAATATCGGACGCTGTTCTTCGTCCGAGGCTTGCTTCAATTTCTTTGTGTCGGATGATTATCATCGTCCGAAGCTTCTCAAGCTTGTTTTGTTCGGACGATCATTTGCGTCCGAACAAGCCTGTTTTTCTGCACACTTGTAATCAAACCATTAGTGTGATTTGGTCATCA
This sequence comes from Cinchona pubescens, assembly GCA_025175665.1. Lineage (NCBI taxonomy): Eukaryota > Viridiplantae > Streptophyta > Magnoliopsida > Gentianales > Rubiaceae > Cinchona > Cinchona pubescens. Next base: position 185,666 of record JANKKI010000226.1, read on the forward strand.
TCAAAACATGATTAACAAAACTGGGGTTCAACAATCTCCCCCTTTTTGATGATGACAAATCAATTTGGACAATTCAAAAAATAACCATAAAATGTGAAGTACTACACAAGAGAATTTGTCCATTATTTCTCCCCCTTTGGCATTATCAAAACATAAGATACGAAATAATGTAATTTAAGCTCCCCCTAAGTTTATTCTCCCCCTTGAAAGATGAGTACATGGAGAAAGAGAGAATTTATGCAAAGAATTATGATCAATTGTAAAGAATTATGATCAAAACAATTTTCGCTCATTCCTTACCAAAAAGCATCATCAAAACAATGAAGCATGTGTGATGCAATTTTTTGCAGAAACAAATCCATTTAAAAAAGAGAATGCTCCCCCTTTCTTTTGTAAGTAGTGACTTATTATATAAAAAATTTGGGGAAACAAATTTCCTAGCATTCTAAATAAATTTGAACAACATAGTTCAACTTGATAAATGAAAGCACACAAAATTTTAGATGTTACCCAATTCAATGTCATTTTAGCTCATATGCCTTGAACACCCTTCAAAGATAATCTATCTTGAATTCCTTAGTGCTCTTCAAGCATACCTACATGCAAAGTTAAGTAACAACTTTTGGTACCCAAACTTTCTTGGGTCCAATTGGGTTAGTAGCATGCTTAATGACACCCAAATAGAATTTATTCCCAATTTTTCATTTCTTTTAACATAACAATTTTTCTTTATATGGCCATGTTGATGACAATAATTACAAATAGTATTGTGATTGCCATAAAAGAAGATTTAGATTTAACAAAGCACAAATCATTTTTTCTAAAGGTGATAAAATTTTTGTTCAAAAACATATTTCTAGTTCTTTTCTTTTCAAAAACATTTTCTTTCTTTGTTTTCAAAGTAACATCAAGATCATCTAATCTCTTCTTCAATGAAGCTTGTTCTTCCATGATATTGGTTTTTCCAACAAATCTTTCTTTACACATCTAATGTGTATTTGAGACAAACTCAAATCTTGGATGTACAATCATGATATTGAAGAATAAAGATTCGCTACATAATTTTGAATTCTTTGTTCTTAGCATATGATTCTTTCAAACACATCATGCATCTTAAAAATAAATGATTCAACATCATCATCAGGATTATCACATGAATCATCACAAAAATCACTGACTAGAGGATACCTCATTATCGCCAAGTGGCAATGATTTAGCCATTTGAGCCTCCTCATATTCTTCTTCAACCTCTCCATCCGAATTGCAATCATCCCAAGTGATTTGGAAGTTGTTGAAGTGAGGCTTCCTTGAGTCTTTTCTCCTTTTTGATGAAGCTTTAAATGCTATGCCTCTTTTTCCCTTTGCCTCCTCATCTTGTAGCTTGTATTTCAACTTCAATTCAAATGAGGTTAGAGAATTGATCAATGAATCAATAGGCATAGAATTTAAATTTTTAGACTCTTCTATGGCAATGGATTTAGGTTCCCATTCCTTAGGTAAAGCATTCAAAATTTTTCTATTCTTTTCACCCAAGGAATATTCTTTACCCAAACCTTCCAAATCCTTTACCATGTCATTGAACCTAAAATACATCTTGTCAATGTTCTCATGAGGTTCCATTTTGAAGGATTCATATTTAGCCACAAGAAGTGACTTTTTTTGCTCTCTAATATCTTCGCTCTTTCCTTCATGGATTTCTTTCAATTTGTCCCATATCTCCTTGGCCGATATGCACCCTTTTACTTTGGAGAACTCATCTGCATCCAAAGCATTATACAAAAAATTAATGGCTTTAGCATTTAAAGATAAATTTATTTTATCTTGTGCATTTAACTCATATCTAGTCTTAGGCCTTAATCTATGAGTATTTTCATCAAAAATATTAGCTTCTAAAGGACCTTCACAAATAATATACCATAAATCAATATTATTAGATTGAACAAAAATTTTCATTCTATCCCTCCAAAAAGCAAAATTAATGCCATTAAACATAGGAGGTCTAGTGATAGAATGCCCCTCTAAAAACAAAGCATTATTGGTTGCCATAATGATTTTTACTCAAAAGCGGTTAAGCTCAATATAAGAGACCAAGCTCTGATACCAATTGTTGGCCCCAAAAGCAACCTAAGAGAGGGGGTGAATTAGGTTGTCTCTAAAAACAAACATTTTTATGTGCTTAATAGAAATTCCATACCAAACTTTATGCACCAAATGAAAACTTAAGCACAAATGAATACAATAGATATTCAACAATTTAAGCTTAAAGAACAAATACGAATATTGAGATTAAGACAATCAAACCAAACTCCCTAGCTTCTCAAGCTTGGAGCTTACAACTATAAAGAGCTTCTTACAAGGCAACTACCAAGTTCACAACTTGAAGTTCAGCCCCTAAAAGTCTTTTCAAAGCAGGTGAGACAATAACCTCTTGTACACAAATGAGAATCACTCTTGCTCACACTAATTTCCTTTAGTTGAGCCAAGAGTTTTATACTCACAATCTCCCTTTGTTACAATTGTTATCTCTCCACTCTTACACTTGAAGAACTCTTACACTTCTAAGCTCTTTTCTCACTACCTACACTATTACAACACTTGTACCCACTATTTCTCCCAAATAGCTCAAGAATTATATGTAATCAATGTAGAAGTCTCTCATTTCTTAAATCAGACCTAGGGGTATTTATAGTTGCCTGTCCGTCCGACACTGCGTCCGTTCTCTGAGGGTATTCGTTCGGACGTCCGAGGATGCGTCCGAACATGCGTCCGATCGAAGCGAAGTCTTCTGGTAAAATATCGGACGCTGTTCTTCGTCCGAGGCTTGCTTCAATTTCTGTGTCGGACGATTATCATCGTCCGAAGCTTCTCAAGCTTGTTTTGTTCGGACGATCATTTGCGTCCGAACAAGCCTGTTTTTCTGCACACTTGTAATCAAACCATTAATGTGATTTGGTCATCATCAAAACATGATTCTGTCTCTTATGGGGTTCAACAAAATTGACATCAAGGCATCATATTATCATAATAGGAATTTTTAGTTGATTTAAAATTTACCTGGGCACTTGCTTATCAAGTAGTTGATTCCAAAAGAAATCATATAATTATTCTTCATACGACCTTAAAGGAAAAGAAAGATGATTGTTATGGAAAAGAAGAAAATCAAGTTGTTTATTTACTCCCTCAGTTTAGGACATAAGATAATTTTTTTCAATTTTGTAGCCGGTACACATTTGGAATCTAAAGATATTTTCATCTCTACATTTTGGCTATTTTTTGGTTCATCTCATATCCTTGTTTGCCTAATTTTCTTTCCTTGCAAATTCAACCACCAATCTCGTAACACCAGAAACACTACTTTTTGTTGTATTGTGGTCTTGGAGAATTTTATTGCTTACATCAATGTCCATCTTTGGATTAAATGTAATTGCAAAATATTTATTGTGACCACCTCCAAGGAAAAGAAAAAATTTGAAAACTCCATTTAGAAAGCAGTTGTAACAATGCCTGCTAAGATTGTGACAAGCATTAAGATTCTTTTGATAATTATTTGTCAAATTGCCAAAAATTTATTTTTTGCAATTTAGAAGTGCCTCGAGACAATATCCATTGGCTAAAAGTGAATATTATATTTACAAGATGGAGCAGCAAATATCCATCAACTTTACCACATACAAGTCATTCTTGATACTTCAACCTCTTGATGACGACACCCAATAATGCAAATGAAGCCAGCAGGATCCTAAATATATATATATATTTATTCTGTCTCTTATATATTTAGTGTGTTCTCAAACATAGTCAGTTTCAATGAAGTCGTTGTCAAAGAATAACGACTTCATGAAAACTGACTATATTTGAGAACTGAAATATTTTTGAACGAATTCTTGTATGAGTTACAGAAATTAGTAAATATTTTCCCAACCAAGATTGTCAAACTTAAAGAAACCAATATAAAATTTAAAACATTATTGCTTTTACTCTGAGGGAAGGAATGCGATCTCCCATTTCCATATAAATTTGACAACTTTCCAGTTGAAGATAATGGTCAACAACTAGAAGATTAGTTCAATTTAAACTTGGCCAAAGTTTTATATCCATAATTTGTCATAATACTATAAAATAAACCATATGTAGTATGATTTGTGTAGAATAAAAAACATTCATTTTCTTTTCCTATTTTATTTCTTTCAGTTTTCCCATTTTGGCATAAATATTTGATGGATAAGGTTTTTATTTAGTAAAAATTTAATTGCGTGAAAAAATTTCACTAAATCCTAGCTTGTTCTATCTTGATTTATCTCAAATTTATTATTTTGTGTTGCATACTTTATAGCCTAAAGTCAATATATCATGTTTTCAGAAGTGGATCTAATTGTAGTACTAATTTCTCAGCACTAATGAAGCTATCTAAATTACAATTTAAAATTATCATGTGCTATAAATATTAAGAAAACAGTCATAGAAACATGTTTTAGCCCACAACTAACTTGTGCAATTCAAGCGCAAGTTTTGGTTGAAACTTATTTAATTTTTTGAACTAAAATAGTGGATAGAATATTTGAACTAAGATATAATCAATTAGTGAAATATATAGACATCATGGATTGGTGCTTTTTGTTTACAAACAATTTCTTTCCACACCATTCAATTTTACTTCAAAAGAAATATTACCTTTGTGTGTTTTTAATTGTGTCTTGGCCCATCATTCTTAGAATAAGTTTGAATAGTCTATAACTTGATTGTGGTTAATTGAAAAACCAAAAGGAGACATATGTACATATATACATATATATACACATACACACACAAATATATATATAATAATATTAGTCTTTGACTATTAGCTGATTTTATAAAAAGCATTGGCATTTGAACAATTAAAATTATCATTATTTGGAGAAAAATTAAATTATGTATTAGTTTTCTGGTTTAAAATTAAATTAAACATTATCATAATTTACAATTGTTAGGTAGATGTTTTTTATGGAGATTAACATCTAAATATTATAGAGACCATATCGAAGTTGCACAATAATTGCACAAAAGCTATCAATCACACACTATTCTCATTAAAATAATAATTTTTTATTCGTATTAAGGAGAAATCATAAAGATAGAAAAATTATGATAAGAAAAATAATAATTCCCCCTTCTGGGAGTGGTTTGACTCTCTTTTGTACCCACATAAATGAATGAAACTAAAAGCAATCACAATTGGAATGGAGAGAGAGAGAGAGAGAGAAGTCCTTGTCATTTGTTTAAGTGTTTTAGTGCTTTTTATCTACTGAGCTTGTGTAATTAGGTCCATTATATTTGTAGTTGTGGCTGGGTATGGTGGTTGGTAATGGAACTTCATTTAGGGCCAGACCAAACTACAATAGCTACAAATTTTCTTTGTTCATGAAAAGCGTAACCTAATGAATTTATTAGTATTCGGCTAATAAATTTGATACATCTAATTTGTTGTTTCACTTTTAAAACTTATGACACTATTGTGATTTTTGTTATTGACTGAACTAAATGATTACAATAGAATCTTAAAATAGAGAGAATTTTTTGTGGTTGGTTTCTTAGAGTTTGGTTTATATTTGTTGAAAATTTTGGAGCTAATTCTCGTGATCGTTTATCTATAATATCAATTATATTAAAGTCACATGATTTTAATGCCAAAGATGTCTTCTAAATCCAGGTTCTAGAGATGTGGTTTAATAAGAAAAGATATCTGTTGATTTCCCTCCCTCTCTTCTCCTCTAACCTCTCTTAAACCTCTCTATAATTTCCTCTCTCAAAATCCCTCCTCATCTATTCATTGCCTCTAATTTGAAGGAAGTACATTATTACATTTTACAACAAAAGTTTCGGGATCACAATGATTTACTGTTTTTTGTTTGTTAAGCTTCAGATTCTTTTATTGGGAGGATATTGACTTGCAGTTCTTGAAATTTTGGAGAAATTGGAAGTAATGCTTTTGGGGATGACTTTTACTTTGACTAGGATACTAAAGATAAACTAAAAATTTTTGAAATACCATTTTGCAGAACGAATTTACCAAATCCTTCTTGTGGGGAGAGAAGCTTGTCTACTTGTTCTTCAAATTCCAAGTTGATTTAGCATTTTGTAGGAATGGGATTCGCATGAGAATTTGGTTGTGAAAGTAGTAGAGGAAAATGGGGAAGATAGTACTGAGTCAAAAATATTACAAAAGCTCCTCACATACTCAATACTTGAAAACTGTACTTAAGCAGAGAATCAGTGTATTGACTCTAATCATAGCCCTTCAGATTATTTGGAGAGCTATCTCTCTGACTTATCAAATATAGAAAGCTAGTCTGATGACGAGTCTCAAGAAAAATACTGATTCTATGCCAGAAAAGGAGAAAAAATTACAGTCCTTAGAAAAGACAGCATACATAATTGACACAGTTGAAGATTCTATTAATAGATGTCCGGAAGGATTACATGCTGATAACAAATTTCATTTTTGTTTCTTAAGTGGCAATGGCAGATGGTGCCTATTTGCCTATTGAGATTAATCCAATGGTGAATTATACCTGTAGTGGAAATAGAGAGTTGAAGAAGATGAGGCTGTACCCTGAGTTGCTCAAGAGAAAAATGCAAAGGAATGCTACAGGAAGATGGTGAGATGATGCTTCGTCTGCCATAGCCAACAGTAGGGTTTGGTCTACTTACAGACGATTATTCAAAAATAGTGAGAAAAAGAACACTTCCAAAGCAAGCAATGGGCCATCCTTTCATTTACTATAAGAATGTGGCACCAACTCTAACAGGTGTATAAGATACAATTTCAAGATTCTTGTATAATATACTACCAGAGTTTGTTATTCTATGTGTTTTTGTGCTGCTGCGAAGAAAGAGATGGTATATTCATAATCTACCAATTCACAATAGATTCCATCTTCTTCCATATCTACCCCTCATCATACATGAAACATTTCCATTGACCAAGAGTCGGTGGCCCTATTGGGATACATGAACACATTTAAACTGCCAACAAACAATAATTGGAAGTGCAAAATTGCAAGACAAGATTCTCACGGCTATTGAGAATTAGATGGGGAGCCACCTTCACATGTGTTGAAGTATATCCTTCATCAATGCAAGAAGTGGAATTTTTTGTAGGTAGCAAGGAACAAGGTTGCGCTCTTCAGAGCCTAATGAATTTGAATTGTTGTTAGGTTTTCCTAGGAATCATACAAAGGGAGGAGGGATGTGACAGATAGATAGATATAAATCACTTGGCAACTCATTTTAGGTTAATATTGTAGTGTACCATCTGTTTGTCTTGAAACTCTTATACCGAGACAACATAATTGTTTCGTCACTCTTCTCTAGTATTGGTAGGGAAGAAGTTGATTTCTATCAACTTGGGAACCCATTAAAGAATGTGGTTTCTATTGAAAACTCTGAAGTCAATTGAAATATAGTTCGAAATTGGTGGGAACAGATGAACCAAAAGGGGAATCTAATATACTTTGACAATCTATAGATGTTAGATACAAACAAGTTAGAGAGTTTAATGGGCTCAAATAAGGGTTTTGACCTTGTATTTGGCAGAAGTCCTTATAATATCTAGCAGGTAGCAATAGAGTGAGTAGGGACGAAATGGAGGGAAACGAGTCTTTTCTCTTCTATGATCATTTTCTCATTTCCACACTGGATGTAGTCAAGTCTATAATGCCTAAGGCATATTTGTAATGGACTATTGCAGGACCAGATGTATCTTGATACATGTTGACTTGTTAAAATCTTAGGCTGTGAATTACATTTCTTCTGTTATCAGAATCCATAATCAGATAGTTGAGCTTTAACTTGCTAGGTCATTGATCCATTTATAATGTATAACTTATTATTCAACTACAAATGTATTAGTTCCCTTGAAATGCAATCTGGAATAAGAACTCTAGACTCTTAGTATTCAATTTATTTCCAAAAATATATAAATAACTATTGAATCTCTGGTAAAGCCTTGTATTTTATTTTGGAAGAAAAACAGAAAGAAAAAGAAATCCATTTTGAAAGGAAAAAGTATGTTTTTGAGTATCCAACTTTTACGTGTATGATGGAAGAAGGAGAGATTGTTGCGATGTCTTTATTTGATTAGTATACTGCCATAGTTGAATTTTGGTGGTCCTATACTCATAGTCTATAATTTACTTAAAATTACAATTTCCACTAATAAAAACTCCTTCGACTTAATTACTCTTGAAGTCACTCTTAAGAGAATTTTTATTAAAAGAAAAATTAGAAAAAAGTTTGAATTTGTTTTTTCACTAGCCACGTAAAATTTGAATCAAAATGATGTATATATCAACATCTAGAAAACCAAAGACAAAAAAAAATTCATACACATACATAAATATATATATGTGTGTGTGGTTCCAAATAAGAATTATAATGTTTGATTTTGACATAATGTATGTTGATGTAAATTGTTAAATTTTAATTAAATAGTATCTAATGGCTCAATTAAAAATTAGATAGTCTTTTATGAACCTTCATAATGTGAGAAGATACACAGCACATATCTTGCTACAAAATTATCAAGTCTTTTCTTTAAATGAAAGTAAATTGTACACACAAAAAAATGTATTATGTATATCTAATTGTGTATGCTAAAAATGAGCCCCTAATATAATATATGTTGATGTAAATTGTTAAATTTTAATTAGAATGATATCTAATGGCTTCTTTAAAAATTAGTTAGTCTTTATGAACCTTCATAATGTGAGAAGGTGCACAACACATATGTTGCTACATAATTATCAAAATTTTTGTTTAAATGAAAGTAAATTGTACATTAAGAAAAATGCAGTATGAATTATTAATTGTGTATGTTAAAAAATGGGCCCCTAATATGATATATTTGAATGCAGCCATATATCCACCCTAATTGGTTAATTGTTTGAACACATGCATTATACGTTTTTGTTTGAACTAAAAACTTATGCAACTATCTAAGTTTATAATAATTGTAACAAAAAAAAATCTATAAATCATAGAAATGTTATGCATTGCATTTCTTCGTAAGGCGTGATTTTTTAATTGTCGATTCAATCATTTTGCTCTTTACTTTTTTCATTGAATTTGTTAATTTTTTAATTTTCTTCATATATTTTATTACATTGTTATTTTAATTCCAGACACATATTTGTTAGTTGTAGATTATTCCATAAAAGGAAATGAATAGGAACTTAACAATTTTCATATAAAAGGTATATGATTCATAGTTATTAAAGATTCATATCCAAGAAATTTTAATAGCTAAAGAACCATTCACTAAGGCTTTTAATTAAGCACGTAAAACAAAGAATCAAAATGACTAGATGAAAATTATCTATGACACACTATTTTTATTAGAAATAACAATTTCTTTTGTTACTTATTCTCTTATGAGCTTGTTCACCAAACTAAATTCAAGAAAAGTTATACTAACTAGTGTGAACTTACAGATTGAGTCATAAATAGCACCTTTGTTAGGAAAAAGCAAGCTTTCGATTAGATCAATCAAGTTAAACAAGGGCTGAGCTGTTGAAACTATGAAAAAAAGTAATGAAAAAGATCAAAGCAAAAAAAAAAAAGAATCAATAATCCATACAAAATAATTCTTAAACTCTGTACGTTTTACTAATTTCTTTTATACCTTTGCTAATCATACAAGTTAAAATGGTAGATCACTAAATTTGTCACAACAAACATGTGCTCTAAAAAAATTAATGGAAATGTAATGGGCCAAAAGCAATTGAATCAATAATCAAGTCTATTGTATAGGACACTAATCTGTCTCTTGAAATTTCTAAAGTCTTTACAATTTAGTAATTACTTTTTTCTAGTTACAATTCTTTAAGTTAAAATGTTAGAAAATAGTAGTTCACGACAAACTCGTGCGAAGCACGTCCTTCTTTCTTAGTGTGCTGTACCTGTGTTTGCACGTGTTTGGGTTTTCACACTAGTAAGAACATGTTCATGTTCTTACTTGAAGATTAAAAATTAAAAAGCTCCTAATAGAAGAAATATATGGGGTCTGAAAAAGCAATAAGTTTCAGCAACTTACAATATAAATGTTATCTTGACTAAGAATGGGAACAACAAACTTCTAATATCACATGAATTCATGATAAAAAATCGCCACATATTATTAAAAATGTGTCATTCATGTTAATATTGCTATTAAGGAAACTGAAATACTATTATCTAAAGGAATAGTTGGCAGTCCTTCAAACACCACCTATAAAAAGAAGGGTTAATTACACTATACCCCTGAACTCACACCCCAATTGCACATTGCCTCGTGAATCTAAACAATATACACTTTACTCCTTCTAAAATATTTCCTAATATAAGTAAATATAAAAGAATAATTCAAAAATAAATATTCCTCAAAAGATTGTGGACAATGTTACTTTCTATTTATTAAGGAAGTATCTATATATAGTTATTATCCCTATATATATCTATTATTCCTAACACTTCAATTCCAAGGGTAGTTCATTCCATCACAGCCTTTGGTATCATCAAAAATGGAATCAAAGATACTTGGATCATTCACAACAGCCTTAAAAGAGGTGGTTGACCATGCTTCGGCCCGAATGGAGGAGTCATCTATTGAGTCAAATTGGAGTTCAAGTTTTGTGCAGATGCAACCATGTGTCAAGGAACCACACTCTTGACTTAGACATCTAGTGATGGAAAGTATGAGTCAATACATCTTACGGGATACAATCCACAAGACAATTTTGTCATTCTAACTATAGCAGTCTATGTATTGTCGTATAGCCAAAATTAACTTGCAATAAGAGAAGACATTGCATCACAGAAAGATGAAAATGAAGTGTATATATAACCACATTCATAGGAATGGAGTTTGCAAGCAAACTCACCCTTTGAGCTTGGGTATAATACTGCTTTCTATTATCAGTGGCAGGCACAATTCTTTCTCCCATTGCCTTTTTAATAGATGGGCAAATAAGTCGAATCAAGCTTGTGGCATCCACATCACTAAGCTCAGAAGACGGTTTTCATCCAAGAGCACAGAAATGATACACTTGCATTCCTACTACTATTAGTATATCATCACTAGTATCCTAAAAATCTTTCTCACCACCCATATCCAGGAACACTCAAGCAAATGGGCCAACAATTTAGTAGCATTTGCTGCTATGAAGGCCCAACCATCAACTAAGACAAGTTGTTGAAGCCCCACAATTATCATAGAGATTTTCCTGACTTCTATTATCAATATTTTTGTATGTTTTCTCTTATTTGATTATCTACTTTTTCATTTTCTTTGCCGATTTATGGGCTATGGTTTTCCTAAGAATTGGTCACATTCAGCTTTCAAGTTTCACCAACTTCTACACAGACTCGTTAACTGCCTCCAAGGACCACTTTTTCTTTTGTTCTTCCTGTTTTCCTCACATCAAATGCTACACACTCACTTTTGTTTAGTTGGTATAAGAAGTTGCATGTTTTGAGTTGGTCTTAAAAAAAAAATCACTTCAATGGTATTATTGATAAGAAATTTCAATGGGAAGCTAGATCTTGATGGAAAATCAAGGAAGGGAGTTTGTTGAAAAGGCACTTCATTTCTGCCATCGCTAGTATTCGCCACTAAGGATTAGACAATCTCATAATTATTATGTTGCTGTTGGGACTTCCTATAGAAGTGAGGTAAGTTTTGTTTGGAATCCACACCATAAAGCTTTCATGCAACTGCACTTGTAAGGGATGGCCAGCTCAAGAAAAGTGTCAAATGTGAACCAGAGGCGAGAACTCAAATTGGATTTGTATATTTCAGCTACCCATTTATCGTAGTTGCATTGCCTAATTCCTTTATAATTGCACATAATAACCATACGAGTAGTATAATGTATAGTTTCCTATAAGGAGTTTTGAAATTTTTTCTTTTTCTTGGAAGCGGTCACAATAAATACTTTGCAATAACACTTAATTCAAAGAACATTGATATAAGTAGCAGAATTCTCCAAAGCTACAATACAAGAAATATAATAAAAAATTATCTAAATTCCTAAATTGTAGGACTAAATCAACAACTCAACTTTGTTCTTTTCCAAATAATCATCTTCTTTTTTTGAGGGCTTAATTATACAATTTATTTTGGATCAAACTACTTGATGAGCAAGCACTGTAGCTAAATTTTAAATCAATTGAAAAATCCCTATAAAGATAATAAGATCACTCACTGTCAATTTCACCAAGACATATTCTATGAATTGACATTAATACTGTTAAAGTCTTTCAAAAAAAACATTAGAAGTTTTGCACACGTTTCCTTATTAAATCAGAACACAAACATGATAGTTAGAGACCACCTTACTTGCAATAACAACACGTATAGAGAGTCAATTTCCATCAAAGAGCAAAAGCTACCATAAAAACTACTGATACTAGCCTATTGCAATTCTTTATAACAATCACAATGACTACAAGATCTCCGAAACCATAATTACTCGCTCTATTAAGACATTATTTTCATGTAACAAAAATATGTAAAACTTTAATTTTGAGTTAAAAAACATATATTGTGCTTGCAAAACTACAAGCATGTCACAACATGAACAAATTTGCTTATGAAACTTTTAAATCTGGGATCATAGAAAAAACAAGTAAGAAGAAAAAGGGTAAACTAGAAGTTTTTGCCTAATTAAAAGGTGGAGCAAACATAGTACCAACGTTATGTTAATTGAAGAATATGCCATTTCACCAGTTACATGAGAAATTCCATCATTACCTATATTTGAATTACAAAACCAAACTCTACCAAAACCAACTCTTCCTTATCTATTTTGTGGGATATGTTGAAGAAGGATACACATGGAAAGCACGTGCTCCTTCTAAGATTGCGAACTTTTTTATGTGTATACCAAAATGACAATAATCCTCCTTCAAATTGGGTCGTTCTTATTTGAAGTGAGATTTTGAATGAAAAAGATACATCTAATGAAAAAAATATGGAAGAAGTTTGGAAAATCAATGAACTTTGAATCTATGTGATTTTTTTTTACATAAAATTATAATGAAATTACAATTTCACACTGAAATCAAATATAATTTATATGATTCAAATGTATTTACAAATGTTTAAATGTAATGGGTAATAATGAAGAATTTGGCTATTTCGAGAAATAAAGAGTACAAAAATACAATTTATTTTGAATATTCAAGAAACTAAAAGAAAATGAGTAAACCACAATATGGGAGTCATCCCAATATAGGAATTTATGATCCCATAAATCTCATATAAATTTAAGTAACTTCAGAAAATTTACCTAATCATAAGAATGTGAATCGTATGCTTCAGTAACTTATAGTATAAAAGTTATCATAATTAAGAATACAAACTGTAAACTTCTAATATTACGGGAATTGAACAATTCATGATAAAAAAATCGGCACAAATTATTAAAAATGTGTCATCGATGTTAATATTACTATTAAATAAATTGAAAAATGAATGTCCAAAGTTTGCTATCCTATCAACACCACCTAAAAAAGAATGGTTAATTACAATTTGCCCCCCTAAATTCACACCAAAGTTGCACGTTACCACGTGAATTCAAACATGCCCCCTTCTAAAAGATTCTTTAATATAATTAAATATAAAAGAATGATATGAATATTTATTTTGACAAAAACAATCCCCAAAAATTGTGGATAAAGTTACTTTCCATTTGTTTGGAAAGTAAATGTTTTATAATATGTCATATAGTTGTTATTCTTAAATATATACTACTCCTGGCTCGAACTTCAATTCTAAGGGTAGTACATTCTACTCCAACTTTTGGTATCTTTAAGAGTGTCATCAAAGATACCTGGATCATTCATAGTAGCCAGAAAAAAGGTGGCGGCCTAAGGTTCGGCCCAAATAGAGAATGAGTCTATTCAGGCAAATTGGCATTCAAGTTTCCCTACATTTTCTCAAATGCTGCACCTTCTCGCTTTTAACCGCGACCATATTATCGTTGTTGTTGTTGTTGTTGTTATTGTTGTTGTCGTTGACTCAAGAATTCGAATTTGTTGAATTGGTCTCAAAAATGTCCCTTCATTGATACTATTGGTTTGAAACTTTGGTTAGAAGTTGGAGTTTTTGCCGCCAATAGTATACGCAATTCAGGAGTAGATAGCTAGATAATTGTTATATTATTACTGGGACCTCTTGTGAACATGAGGCAAGTTGAGTTTGGCATCTGAACTGTAAAGCTCTTGTGCTACTACATCTTAAGTGATAGCCACCTCATGTGAACTATCATTAGTATCAAAAGTTTTTAACTAGAGGGTGAACCCTAATTGAATTTGCATATTTCAACTACTCATTTATGCCAGGTACATTGCCTAACTCCTTTATTATTACAGATAATAACTATATGTATTGTACAATATAAGTTACCCAAAATGGAGTTTTGAAATTTTTTTCTTTTCCTTAGAAGTGGTCACCATTAATATTCTGCAACAACATTTAATCCAAAGGACATTATCGTAAGCAGCAAAATTCCCCAAGACCACAACACAAGACAAGTAAGTGTTTTTGGTGTTACGAGATCGGTGGCTGAATTTGCAATGAACAAAAACTAAGCAAAGAAGGATACAAGAAGATCTAAAAGCCAGACAAAATGTAGAGTTGGCAATATCTTTTAGATTCCAAAGGTGTAGTGGCTACAAAATTTGAGAAACAGAAATATAATAAAAATATTTTAACTCCTAAATTGAGGGACTAAATCAACAACTTGATTTTCTTCTTTTCTACAATCATCATCTTCTTTTCCTTTAAGGGCTGTGAAGAGTTAATTATAGGATTTCTTTTGGATCAAACAACTTGATGAGCAAGCACTATAACTAAATTTTAAATCTCTATTATTATATTAAGATCACTCGCTGTTAGTTTGATCAGGGCATAAGCGATGATCTGGTATATTATAATATTAAAGTCTTCCAAACAGAACTAGAAATTCTTCACACATTTCCTAAGTAAATCGAAACATAAAGATGATAGGTAGAGACCATCTTACTTGCAATCGTTGCACTTATATATGTCCTACTAAATCACTGAAGAAAGAGTTGATTTTGGCGGAGTTCGGCTTTATAGTTCAACTATAGGTAATGAAAGAATTCCTCATATTCGTGGAAGGGTGTTTTTGTCATTTAAGCACAACGTCTATGTCATTTTTTCCTCCCCCCTTTGCTTTTCTATACTTCATTTTCTCTACCTTTTTTTATTAGGCAGAAACTTCTAGTTTACCCTTTTTATTAGGGCTTGAATTTTTCCTCAATCTCATACAATTTAAACTTTTTCAAACCAAAATTTCATGCTATAAATTCCTTCATGTTGTGACATGCATGTAGTTTTGCAAGTGTAATATATATTTTCATATCAAAGTTATAGCATTATATTTTTTGTTACAGGTAACTAATATCTTAAAAGGACAAATAATAAGGTTTCAAAGATCTTGTCATCAATGTGGTTGTTAAGAAGATTGCAATAAGAAGTAGTAGTAGTTTGTGATTGTAACTACAGCTCTTTTAAGGAACTTGACTCCTTCATTCGTGCAAAAATTGCAAGTAAGATGGTCTCTAGCTATCATCTTTGTGCTTTGGTTTACTGAGGAAATGTATGTAGAATTTTTAATTCTTTTTAAAAGACTTTAATGGTATTAAACTTTAATGGTATTAATATATCAAATCATAGCTTATTCCTTGATCAAATTAATATCAAAGTATCTTATTATCATAATAAGAGTGTTATAATTTGATGTGCTTGTCATTCTAATGTTGTATGAAGACTACTATGCTTGAAAATGGGATTCCTAAAATTGTTGTCGACTAATTCAAGATGGAATTTGTGTGGAACTTCAATGCTTAAGAAAACTGATGCATATTCTTAGTTTTTTGAAATTCAGATATCTCCGATCCGAATCTGAATCCAGTCAGATCTGGAGAGGGGTCTACGTGTGTAAGACCCGTCTGTATAATTGAAATAGATCCAGAATTATTCTAAGGCATAAAATATTTCCTAAGGGGATAGAGATAGACAAGACCAAAGTTGAAATAATTGAAAAACTACCTCCAACCGCTAATGTTAAGATAATCAACATTTTTCTAGGGTATGTTAGATTTTACAAACATTTTTTAAGAAAATTTTCCCTTATTGCTAAACCTTGTATGAGTTGTTGCAAAAAGACGTGGTTAAACATATTTGCATGCATTTGAGGCTCTTAAGAAGTCACTAATGACACTTCCACTATGTGTTTTTTGTGCTAATAAGTGACATCAGAATCCTAAACTATGATCCGAGTGAGGTGTTCTAAAGATTGAAGAAAAAATTGTTGGAGTATTCGAATATTGAAAATCGAACTACGAAATATTTGTTGTGGGGTGCTCAGTTTTTGACAATTTGAGTGTTAAAAAATCAACCGTAATGGGACAGAAATCTAAAAAAAGAGATCCTGTAAAGAATATATAATATGCAGTGATAGGTAGTGATCGAAAAAAAATCCTAACAAGTTGATTCACAAAATTTAGATTTTGATACCAATTGTCATGAAATTCATGGATGTTGATAAATTAAAGAAAAAGTGTGCGACAAGGACTATTTATCCAAATGCGTGAATTATAGAAAAAAATTGAGGATGGAAATTAAGTCAAATTGATGGTGCCAAAACTTTTTGGAAAAAAGAAGACAAAGACAATGAAATAAATTCTTGCTCGAGTTGTTCATGAAAGACTAGACTGCTTTCATGAAGAGTTTGGTTTAAAAAAGGCATTGTTGACATAGTTAAACCAAACTCCTAGTAATTGGAAATGAATACTTACGTAAAACTTAGAATTTAGTAGTTTAGTTATTAGAGGAATTTTATTTCCTATTAGGATTACATTTAGATATTTTCAATGTAATTGGATTTCTTAGTAGTCAAGTTTGTTATGAATTGACTGTCTATTAGTTTACTCAATTGAGAAGCATTGAGTTGAAAGTTTAGAATAAGAAATTGAAGGGCAGAGAAAGCTATTATACCCTGGGTTTATGCAGATCTCTTGTAACTCTTCCTCTTCTCCTATATATATTAATATCTGTTAAATAAATTTATCTTCTACTGTATATATTTTTGTGTTAATAAGTGAAAACAGTCACCGGTGGAAGTCAAAATTAACAAATAATCTAGAAAAGTCAAGAACCTGGCTAAGCACCATGAACAAAGCCGTAAAGAATTTTAATAATAATTCACAATTCAAGTCAAAAGTTTGATGCCATTTGTCTCTTATAACAGAGCCACAAGCTTGCAATAAATCAAACGAAGAATGGAAGCAGGACTAAGCCAACTATACGAAATAAATTATCAGACGACGAACGAAATTTCGGGAGGACAAATAATATTATTGAATGGACTTTGAACAACAATTTTTTTAATTAAATAATGAATTACTAATGTCTTTTTAAATATGCATCAATTAATCTAATTCCTTAATGGATTCAACTATCATACTTTACTTATAATTCCATAATAAATCAATTTCTAATCTAATAATTAAGCCCATAACTAGGGAATAAATCCCTTACAAATTCCAGTACTAAATTCTAATTTAATCAAAACTCTTAAATTTAAATAGGTTTGGTTTAATACACCAATATAACCTCCCTTAGACCAAACCTTTCATGAAATCTAATCAGATGCCATCTCAAACTACAATCTCTAAGCAAAATTTCATTGCCTTATAAACAGTATGCAACTCTTACTTGTAGTTAGTCTTCTTCCTTGTCTCTATCACTAGTGGATGAATCTTGTACCTCACATACAATTTCTCCATCAATTCTTATCAAAGGAGTCAAATTTATCTATATTAACCAATTTATTCTCTAATGAATGGACTTCATCCAGCATATCTCCTTCAACAATATTTTGAACAACAATTTTACACAAATTCTTAAATTTTTTTTCTTCTTCGCTTTTTTGGCCTCTCTTTGCTTATATCTCGATCTTAAACTCCTCAATTAATAATTTAACATGATCTTTTTTCGATCGTTGTCTAACTCATGACAGGATCTCTCTTTTAGATTTCTAGCCAACACCAATATAATAATTATGAAAGAATCCCTCTGTTTAGATTACTGTAAAACTAGGGTCAATTTCGTTACACCCTAATTGTCAAATGAGTACTCCAAGACCAACCTCTCGTGGTCTAATTTTTTTCAATATCCAAGTATTCCGGCACAACATTTTCACCAATTTTTAGTAAACACCCAATACCCCCAATATGTCACTTTGCCCCACAAAATTTTATTTAATTATTGCTTTGACCCACTAAATAAGCTTGTTATGTTTATACATTTAATAATCATATTCCTTAAACAACCCACGTGCATTTCATATTTTGTATATAAAGGCCACTCTAACGATCAAAATGGACAAAATGGCTATTGGTGTATAATTTTCTTAGTTGAATGATTAATTTGATGACAAAAATTCAATAGATAATATTAGTAATATATAAAAGTTAAGAGAGGTGTACGACCTATTGCCCTATAAATAACACCTATAAAATAATCAAGTAGTAAATAAAACCTAATAATCTTTTACGTTAACTATGAATACAAACATTTTAAGGACATGTAGTGTATTGATGGATTGTTTATACAAAAATGTTTATATTTTAAATTATTTTTAGGGTATTAGCAGATTTCTTGTATCTTATTTCGTTATTTATTAAATATATATGTTCCTACTTATTGCTATTTATTACATAAATATTAGGGTAAATTAGAAGGACCTCCTTTATGCATTTATTTTATACGTTCATCTATTTCATGTCAACAAGATTTTAAATGGCTTTGACTAGAAATCCCATGAAATGTAAATGATTTAGATTAGACGTATCTACTAAATGGAATTTGACTTGTCAAATTTTATCAAGTACGTTTGGAAATGAAAAATTATTTTTTACATTCTATAACAATTATGTTGGTTCAAATATTGACACTTATTTAACCGATGATGATTTCAAAATAACTAAAACAATAGTTACAATTTTAAAAGCATTTGAGTATGCTACCAAAATTTTATCCACTATTTATAAACGTTACTCTCATGTTGTTTTACCTTGACTAACTATTTTTAAAGTTATTTTTTTAATCATAAAAAGTGATCTTTATTTTTATGATATGATTGTCATAATGGAATAAAAATTTGACAAGTATTTTAAAACATTCCATTATTGTATTGTTTAGCTTGTGGTGTATATCCACATAATAAAATTAAAATTCATATATTTTTTTACTAATCATAGTACTAAATGCTACATAGACAAAGACATCATCATTGAATCAACCGAAAAATCTTTTTTATGAATTATATTCGACTTACAAGGAAAACTCTCCACAGAACAAAGTGCATCTTGTAGTTCTTCCACACCACAATTATAATTTATTTTTCCTAAGATGAATTTTAGCATCTAGTTTGATCCTCATTAACTTTTAGCTACAAAAAAACCAATAATTCTTGATAGTGATGAAGATTCTTTCTATGTGAACAATCCATCACTAAACGAATGTGAAGTCCTGCATGATTTTGATACTCTTTCTTGGTGGCAAAGTCATATATTGGTTGTCCTATTTTATCCCAAATTGTTCGTGACTTTCTACCCATTCTGGTTTCCACAATTGCAATAGAAAGTACTTTTAGGTCACGTGAAAAAGTTTTAGATGAATTTGAGTCATACTTGTCACTCCAGAGACGGTAGCGTGCTTAAAGGATTGGTTAGACACCACATAAAGAAAACAAGGATAAATGTTGTAAGACTTGGACAATGATGAAGGAAGTAGTTTACCAAATTGATGTATAGATAGGATCAATTTTTACAAATTGTTTGGAGGTAAGTTCTATATCGCCCTTCTTATGATGTAGTAAATAGTCCATTTATTTTTTTTTTTAATTTCTTAAATTAGTTTCATAACTTGTAATTGTTTGGGGTAAGATTCAATATCTCCCTGCTTATACTTTCTTGTCAATATTAATATATGTGGTAGAGATTTATGCCAAATCCCCCACCATTTCAATGTGGGTTTTTTTAATTATCCATATACTTTTTCAACAACTCCCTCCTTATACTTTCTTGCCGATATTAATTATGATTATTGACTTACACTACCAAGTAATAACTTAGTTTAATATATGTAAGTACTAATTTAGAATAATAAAGTACTATTAACTAATAACTTGAACTACTAAGGTATAACTTAATGAATTGCCAATGAATAATAAGTAAACAATTTTGAAATAAATACTAAATTTGAGTTGCTAATTTTGAATAATCACTACAAAAAAATGCAGATTAGCAACGTAATTAGCAACGACAACTAGCCGAATTGAATGAACAAATTCGTTGCTACATTCGTTACTAAATGACAGACGACTTTTGGCACGAAAATTTCGTGGCTATTTTCGTTGCTATATTAGTAACGAAAATTTTCGTTGTAAAATTTGTTGCAAAATTCGTAAGACTAGTTCGTGGCTAAATTCGTTGGTAAAATTACCAACGAATAATACTTTTGTGGCTAATAACATTACAAAAATCGTGTACCACATGGAAGGGGTAAGTATAGCCACAAAAGAAAAATTCGTGGCTAATTTCGTTGGAAATATTAGCAACGAATTTTTTTTCATGGAAAAAAACATTGGTAAACTTGTGTATCATGTGTTGAGATTGTAGGTATAGCCACGACTTAGTTTTTCGTTGGTTAAATTCATTGCTAATTTTAGCAACAAATCTTTTCGTTGCAAAATACGTTGGTATTTCAACTATATATCAACTTCCTCCTTAGATTATTATTTTTTTGAATTGAAACTTACACAGTACATTTTTCTAAATTTTGTAAACATCCAAAATTTTTATTTTGTATGAACAATAAACATCAAAACTTGAAACGAGTAAGTAGCGATGGTGCACAGTAACTGTTGGTGGTGAAAAATATTGTGGAGATCATTTCATTTTGGTGAAGTCGGTTTAAATCTTTAATTTTATTTGAATATTTTGATTTTATATTTAATAATCTAAGGACTACTTGATTTGCACGTAATTAAAGTTTTTCATGTATCTAATATAATATATATATATGTTAATTGAGAATTATATATTTATATATGTGTAATAATTTAATTTTTGATAATTATTGTGTGAATTTATGCAAGACAAATTAAGAATGGAAGAAAATAGGCAATGGATGTATAAGAAGAATTTACCTGGTCGTCGAGGATGTACGGAAGAGTTTTGCACAGGTGTAGAAGAATTTTTGACATTTGCAAGCGCGCAATTTCAGTACAAGGATGGAAGCAATATTAGGTGTCCATGTTCCAAATGCAAGAATTTTAAATTTCTCATTAAGCCTTGGATAAAGTTAGAGAGCACCTGTACAGGTATGGATTCGTGTCAAACTATTACAACTGGACTTGTCACGGTGAAAATTTTCAGGAACATGCGAATTCCAGTAATGTGCAAACTCCAGTAACTCAGCCATTTGATGAGTATAACCAGTTTAATCCGTATCAGAGGATGGTCTTTGATGCCGTAGGACAGAATGTCGGTCCAAACTGGGGTCAGAGTAGTACTAGTTATGAGCACTCTTTTGAGCAAAGAGGTACAAGCCAAACAATGTTCCAACAAGATCCGTTAACAAGGATGGGAAATGAAGAAGCGTTTTGTGAGCAATTTTGGGATGCAATGAAGGCTGCGGATCAGCCTTTGTGGGATGGCTGCCAGAATCATTCTCAGTTATCAGCGACTTCGAGGATTCTAAATATTAAGGCTGAGAATAATATGTCTGAAAACTGTTTCAATTCAATGTTGCAATTGATGCACGAGACGATGTATAATGACAATATAATGCCCAACGACTGCTCGTTCAACGAGATAAAGAATTTGGTTAAAACTTTAGACCTATCCAATTAGGAGAATAGATGTATGCCCTAATGGATGCATGTTGTCTCTGGCAGAATGATGAGGATGTAGACTTTTGCAAATGGTGTGAACTTCCAAGGTATAAGGTCAACAGAGGTAGCAATGGGAAGGCAAGACCCTTCAAGCAATTATTCTATCTACCACTGATACCCAGATTGCAGAGACTGTATGCGTCTCAAGCAACTGCTCTACATATGACGTGGCATGCAAATCATGAAAAAAAAGACGACCTTATGTGTCATCCTTTAGATGCTTTCTCGTGGAAACACTTTGACAGGACTCATCTGGATTTTGCAATAGAAATAAGAGTAATGTTCGCTTAGGGTTATGTTCTGACGGATTTGCCCCTTTTGGTAAATCTGTAAAGACATATTCGTGTTGGCCTATTATTTTAACTCCTTATAATCTACCACCAGAAATGTGCATGAAGGCACCATACATGTTTCTAACACTAATTATACTGGTCCTCATAACCTAAAGAAACTTATTGATGTGTACATGCAACCATTCATTGAAGAATTACAGTAATTGTGGTACCAAGGAGTGCCTACTAGGGACATCACGACTGGAGATGTATTTCGCATGAAAGCTACACTTTTATTGACGGTGAACGATTTTCCTGTGTATGCAATGCTGTCCAGGTGGAGTACTGCAGGCCTTCTTCGGTGTCCTATATGCCTGGAGAGGTCAAAGGCATTCAGACTGAAGTACGATAGGAAAGCTTGTTACTTTGATTGTCATAGGCAATTTTTACCGCTGAATCATTGTTATAGAAGGAACAAAAAGAATTTTACCAAAAAAAAAAGTTGAAAGAACTTTGCCACTATTGCGGCTATCAGGGCCAAAAATTTTTGCACGAGTTGAACAGTTGAAGAGAGCACATGATGATCCCCAGCGCATTCCTGATGGATAAGGGGAACACCACAAGTGGACAAAGAGAAGCATATTTTGGGATTTGCCATACTGGAGATACAAATCTTGTTCCTCATAATGCAGACGTGATGCACATTGAGAAGAATGTATTTGACAATATCTTGAACACCGTAATGGATGTGATTGAGAAGACAAAGGATAATCTGAATGCAAGATAAGACTTATGAGATATTTGTCATCGTCCAGCGCTAGAAGTTGACGTGAGGAGCACTGGTCCGAAGCCAAAAGCAGTGTACACATTGACCAAAAATGAGAAACGTGTGGTCTGTGAATTGTTGAAGGACTTAAAATTCCCAGACGGTTATGTTTCAAATATTAGCAGATGCATTGATTGGAACGAATGCAAGTTGACTGGAATGAAGAGTCATGACTGTCACATATTTATGGAATGGCTAAAAATTGCCTTTAAGGAGTTTCTACCACCATTTGTATGGTATTCCTTAACAGAGGTTACCCTATTCTTAAGAGACCTTTGTTCAACATCGTAAACCTCTCCAAAAACATGCAGACACTTGAGAACAATGCTCCCGTAATCCTCTGTAACCTGACAGAAAGGATTTTTCCTCCGGCTTTTTTTGACTCTATGGAGCATATGATAATCCACTTGCCATACGAAGCAAGAATTGCGGGTCTGGTACAATATCGGTGGATGTACCCGTTCGAAAGGTATAATGATTATGGTTGAATAATTTTATTTGTTTGAATGTGTTTGTATTAAATATATTACATTCATTTGCAGATTCTTGTTTCGCCTAAAAAAGAAGATTAAGAATAAGGCGTGCATTGAAGCCTCAATTTGCAATGCGTACATTGTGGAAGAGATAACAACCTTTGCATCGTACTATTTCAAGCCGCATGTTCAGTCGAAGAGGCAAAGAGCCAGTAGGAATGATGAAGGACCTGTCAATCCAAATGTTCCTTCGTTCTCTATTTTTAACTATTTAGGTAGATATGCTGGCACATGTAAACGAGGCTACTTAATTGACGACGAAAGACTAGTAGCTCACACATATATCTTGTTAAATTGCCCCGAAGTCGAGCCATATGTTCAGTATTAGTTTTTAGGAATATTCACATTCATGTTTATTAAAATAAATTAAATTTTCTAATATTTTTGCATGTATAGGATGTTTAGATCTTCATGTTACGGTATTCCTGACCATAGAATTGACCAAATGTGTAACGAACACTTTGCAGAGTGGTTCAAACAGATCTTAAGATATGTGCTAAATGCTTTACATATAGAGTAATATTGTAATGACATGATATTTCTCGAATGACAAGTGATATATTGTTTACATACAGATACTAAGTGCTAATAACAAGATCATGGAAAAAGGAATTCTGTACCATCTTGCTTGGGGACCAAACACACAAGTCAGAAGTTGGCCAGCATATTTTGTTAATGGATATAATTTTCATACTTCCGCCCATGGATTCGGCAAGGGAACCATGAATAGTGTTCTTGTGTTGAGAGTGTTTCTAATGACTTCTACGGAGTAATTGAAAATATCATAGAGGTGGAGTATCCCGGGTCTGCAATACGTGTTGTATTGTTCAAATTGTCTTTGGTACGACCCTATTACTTCTACGAATGTGCATCGCAAGTACAACTTAGTAGAAATAAATCATAAGAAGCATTACAAGAGTTACGACCCATTCATCCTTGCTCAGCAAGCAGTTCAGGTGAACTATGTACCGTATCCAAGTCTAAAGCGAGATCATGCTGATTGGTTAGCTGTTTGCAAGACAAGAGCTCGTTCCAAAGTTGAAGAACACTGGAAGGATATGGCATACCAGCAGGACCAAGTTGTAGTACCAATTGAACCAGAATTGCATGATATCCTAACACTGCAGGATCCAAGTGGTGAAGTGGTATTCGTCGATGATATTGAAATACATCTACCCCAGTTCGATATTACTAATTTTAATGATGAAGAATAAGAAGATGATGTAACTATAATGAGACATTGTCTAGAGGACGAATGGTAAACAATGATATCAATGATGTCTCTTATACACATCTAGTTGTGTATAGTAAGACATGTTGTACTATAAGTATCTGCGTTCTGTTGTACATATATATAATATATATATATATATATATATTTATTGTGTATCATATGATTTCTAGTTACTGTCTCTTAAACACATTTAGCTTTAATATATTTGATTCTTCTCTAGATATAGAAAAATGGAAGGCAGATTTTTACCTTTAAACCATTTAACTTTGGATATAGTCCTCCAAAGTGCAATATATTCCAATACCAACTTTTTATCATAAAAATCTCTTGAAAAATTTGAAAGTGATGCATTATAAAATTGTACTGTGAAGATAGTCATTATTTACCAATATCAACTTTTATCATAAAAAAATCTGTAAGCATGTAATAAATATAAATTGTTCATTTGAATTTCACACCAAATTTAGGACTCCATATTGCCAATAATTAGATCAATATTGCCATTCACCATGTACTAATGATAATATAGTAATTATGGGCCAAAATTATAGTTTCTCAGGTCTAGCCCCTACCTAAAAGCATGTTACATCTCCGACTAAATTGGGTTTTCCATTTACTTCTACACAATCAAAATAAAAAAAGGTACCCGTTTACGGGTTTGCTAAAATAGTGTATCAGACAGGATAAGATCAAGCCCTCTTAGCTTTTCCTATTCATCTTGAAATGATAGTACGTCTACACTACAAAAATCTGACTACTATTCTTATGTGCATTGCGACTTAGTTTTCCACCACCACCTTAACCTTTATAATTCTTATGCTATAACCAATAAGAAAAGCAATTAAACTAAGACTTCCAATCGTCAAATTCCACTGTAGGATATCATATTCCAATCTTCTAGAGCTAAAAGACCTCTCTTTTTGAGGCATTAAGTAGCCTAATTTTTCATATTCATCCTATACCTGCAATTTCAGAACTAGTGCAATTGAGTGATCTACCGGAGGCCTACACAAAGGAGCATTGTTCAACAGCTAAATGACAATCTAGGTATAGAAGGTTGAATTTCACGCCAATATGAATAATTGACACCCTTTTTACTAACTGGGGCTGACTTTAAAATATTTGAGGGGAGCCGGCCATTCACCCTTAAGCAGTACAAGAACGAAGTCTAGAAAACTGCAAGAATATATTTTACAAGAGTATTTCTTGGTTAAAGGAAGCATGGGCATGGGCATAAACCACATACTAACTACAGAAGATGCAAAGATGATAATTTAACTTTATAAGTTTTTTGTTTTTTCCTTTGACTTCCTTAGGTGGTTGTTTGATCATGAAGCTATATATATACTACTAGTACTTAACTACAGCTACTATATATACTACTAGTTAACAACAGCTAGTGTGGAATATATCTTGTGGGGCTGGGATAGTTTGTTACTGTATGTGCTTCACTACTCACATAAGTACTTGTAATATAGCCTTGCACTGGCTACTTTAAACTACTACGACAAGATATGTAATATACTACTCCTTAATAGTATTTGCGATATATATGAATTTTTGGAGGGAGAGTTTTTCTTTTCTTTGTTTTTTATGTTCCTATTTTGCACCTTAATCTAATTGTAGCCGTTAGCAGTCCATTCTGGTGACACACCCAAGTGTGAGAGAGTACTATTGTTTATACTACTTGTTAGTTTGTTAGTGATTGTTTGTCTGTTCCTTCTATGGATGATTAAGACATAGGTACGGTGAATGTATATGTGATACAACACTACTACTTCACTCTGCATGGCATGTAAACATATGCTTCTAATAATCACCATGCTTCCTAGCTACCTCTTAAATTCCATCCTCCCTTAAATTTCCTTCATCGTCATCATCGTCGTCATCATTTTCAGTTACTTCTGCATGGTACAGCCACTAGCAATATTGAATTTGCATCATCTTATTTGTGTTCCTGAAAATTTAGAACTACCATGTGTTTATCATTTTGTTGTAATTTGATATTGTGCACAAAGACATAATGAAGTAGCTTAGCTTGCTCGTTTGCAAGTCTAATATAAATAAGAGGAACACCAAGACAGATTAATTGGAAAAAAAACACCAGGAAAACATCGGTGATATAGTCGATGCCGCTTCTCGTCTTCATTCCTTATCACATGCTTAACGTTATCACACATGCTAATCAATAATAATCAGCAATTAATCTATTGTTGAATTAATTTGTTTCTTTATTTTTTTTCCTTCTCAACCTTTATTTTTTTTTTTTTCTAATTAGAAGGTGAAAGGTGGGAGGTAATGAATTTACAAATGCGGTTTCATTTGGACAGCTATTGTTTAGCATATCGTCCTTAGACAATTTTCATTATAGTTACAGTACTAAATTTCTTATGCTCTCTAATTTTTAGTGTTTCTTTCCTATTTTCTTGTCTATTTTATTATCCAATTTATGTTAAGTTCCACTTTAGGTTAAGTTTTATTATCCCTGCAAATATAATTCCTATAGATATTGTGTTTATAGCATTAGTTCTTTGTTTATCTAAGATGTAGTTCCCATTTGTTTCATATATGAGACATCATGTAAAAAATATAGCGGTATAACTTTGTAACATAATTATATTTAAGATTATGAGTTTCTACCAATTCTTTATGGTATTTACAACTTTGCATGTGATATTTGAACACATCTAGATGTGAATAAGAATTATTTTCTTCATACCTCAACCAAAAAGATGTGTAGTCATAGACAGGTATATAACACTCTTACTCTATTTTTAGATTATTTTTTCTGTCATCTAAATGGACTGCATTGATATGAAAGAGTATGATGTGGAATTTAAATCCTCCTTTAGGTTTTGGTCTTTTTTGAATCATTTTTGTGTCTCAATTTGCATAAATACTACTTTTTAGTACCGGTTGTAAAATAAGAAAGGCTCATAATTTTTATTTTAAGTTATACAATTCTGCAGAACTGCAAACTAGAGAATGAATTATGCAGAATTGAATTTTGCAATTCTGCAGAATTGAATTCTACAATATGCAAAATTGTGCATTTTGTAAGTGTCATTTCCCTCAATGTGTTCCCTTAATATCGATTTTTGAATTATTATATTTGTTACTATTGAGTATTATCTGACATGAGAACACAGTGGCACATTAGTAGAGTTTGTATTATGCAATTGTGTATTTTATATTTGTTACTATTGAGTACTATTTGTTCCTATTGTTCCTAAGTAGTTTACACCTGCGTGTTCTAACCATTAGTAGGAGTTGTGTAATATGGTGATAAAGTACTGAGCTTTTCTAGAGTATTAGTTTTACTTTTATTCATGCACAGTTTCTTTCAATAGTTAAGGTATCACCTTCCATTGTTGTTGGCTGGAATTTCAATGATAAATATTTTACTATACCTTGACCCAAAATTTCATATGTCATAAATTTGTGAAATGTTGGAAAAGTACAGGAGTGGAAAATTTTTGGAATTGTCAAAATATAAGGGAGACTCAGTCGAATTTTTTTAAAAATTGTTGTGTTACTATGATTAACTAAATTTTAACAATTAAAGATAATTATTGGCTAAATAGGAGAATCTAAACTTGGTAATTTTATTACTTTTTTGTATTGGAATAGACTCATTTGCATGGTACTACTAGGATATGAGTGGATCGACTAGCGCGAGTCATATTCCGATTGCCGATTCATCTGAGACCCTGCGTATACCACAGTCTCAGCAAGGGCAGTCCACTGATGCTACGGTCGTGCCGCCAACATTTATTAGGCAGCACATTATCCCTGACAATGACGTGTAAGTACACTATATAAGTAGTTTTAAGTCTATTTTATATATTACTATTTTATTATCTTTTTTTTTTCAATGATGAATCTTTGTAGGTTTTCAGATTCCGGTATAGTGGTCCGCACTCTCAATAGTATCATCAAGTCCTGTTGGCATGACAAATTTATCAACTGGACGACTGCACCATCGAATGTACGTGATTTGTGGTGGAATGAGTTCAAGGTAAAAATTTAAATTATTTTTTGCTTATTCTTCTCTATTGCCTGTATTGTTGTTTATTTATTTTTTTCCTAAACTTTGTAGCTCCTCTACTCGTGGGAAGACAAGCACAATTGTGAGATCTTTAGGATCTTCAAGAAAAAAGTTGGGAGATTGTTTGCGCACAACCATGGCAAAGGCAAAGAAAGAAATGAAGAAGCCAGATTTCATGGCTGAGGAAGTCTGTAGCCTCCAAATTGTCTCTTATAGGACGATCCAAAATCCAAAAAAAGGGCTGTAATCAACAAGCAAAATAGGATTTCAGATGCTGCAAAGATGGCTCCATATACAGGTGGATCAATTAACATCCGGGAACATGTGTATAAGGATGGTATGTTTAGTAAAGATTTAAATTCTTCATTTTCTAATTAAAGTTTAGGATTAACTTTTATAAAGTGATTGGGTGCTAACTTTTTTATTTTATTTTATTTTTACAGACAGATGAAGAAGGCAATCCTCCCAATTTTGATGTACTCTTCACAAAGTGTTATAAAAAAAAGGATAAAACTTGGAGTGGATAGCGAGCTGAATCTGTTTATAATGAGTACCAAAACCTTCAAGTTACTCATACGGAGCAAATAGATTCTCCAATCATCAACGAGTCCTCCCAACCATCTATGTGTGGATGTGGATGTGGATCTGCTCCGCCTCCACCACCTCCACCTCCACCTCCACATCCTTCTATTGACCAGATCGAGCTAGAACAACTCAAGGAATTGTTTCATCATATGCAAGATACACTTCAAAAAAAGATGAGCAAATGGAGGATATGCGCAAGAGAATGGATGAAATGATGGCGGTTTTCATGCAAGTACATGGTAGGAGTTTGGATACTAATCAAGGCGACAATTCGAGCGGACCCTTTACCATTCACGGTCCAACTAGACGGTCAACTACCTAGCTCTGTCTACTACCTAGCTTTTTCCTTTTTCTTTTATTATAAACAGAACTTTTTGTGTGAATCTTAGTATTTAGGTTGTTAAACATTGTATTTTGTTAATTATATTGAGCTTTTGTTACATTTCTGTAGAAGTAGTATTGGATTTATAAGTTTGTACTTATAAATATAACAATAAAATAAAAAAATAGGTCAATATAATATATTTTTTTATATTTTTATAAAAAAATTTGTTGGTAAATTCGTTGCTAATTTAGAAAAATAAATAAAATTTTTAAATTTTTTCGTTGCTAAATTCGTTGGAAACTAGAATAAATTTTTAAATTTGAAAGATTGATTTCGTTGGTATTTGTAGCAATTTTCACTGCTAATTTGCCACGAAATGAATTCGTTGCAAAATATGTTTCCATATTTTCAATGCTAAATTCGTGGCTAAATACGTTACAACATTTCCGTTGTAGAATTCGATGCTAATTTCGTGGCTAAATACGTGGAACATTTGATATATTCATTGCTAATTAGCAATGAAAATACCATTGAAAAATTTCATTGCTAATTAGTAACGAAAATTTTCATTTCGTTGCTATTCTGGTTACCCACGAGCATAATTACCACGAATTTTTTTCATTGCTGACGTCTTTAGCAACGAATTTTTATAAGTTTTTCATTGCTAATCGAGTATTATTTTGTAGTGAAATTAATAAGCAATAATTTGGAAATAAGTAACCAAAGTAAAATAATAAGTACCAATTTAAAATTATACAAGTAATAAGTTTGAATATAAAATAAGAATGTTTTCTAACAACGAATAATTTATTTCTCATTAAGTTGTGAAAAATGAATTACTAATAAGTAATGATTTCAATTTCAAATAACAAGAATTAGTTTGGACTTCAATTATTCACAAAGATTACTAATTACCTATTTTAAATAAAATATGATTTAGTTTTAAATAAAATAAGATTTTATTTCAATTTATCATGGGCAAACTAGTGTGATCTAGTCCGTGGACCAGCCTGTGGATCAGTTTGTTACGGCATGCCCCGCCCTGTGAGGGAGCTAACCTGGGGGCTGAGTCTGAGCCAAGGTATTCTCATTCTATCCTAACACATTTGGAAGACGAGTTATCCCACCACAGCATGTGGCATGGCAAGGCTTGGCCCTGTCCCCTGCCATGTCTACCTTGTACCCCTCTAACGCCCAACAACCCCCTTCACTGAATAAGAGGAGTTCTGTTTTATGTTGAATTAATTAACCTTGATTAGATGTTTTAAATGAGTAAAATAATCTTTTTAAATTAAAATACTTCAAAGTCCTCATATTTACTTAACGGAATATATAACGATTTCACTTTAAGCTAAATTAAAAGGGATGAATTGTAAATTAAAAACCAAACAGTTAACATAAATATTACTCAAACTACGATGCGATTTCTAATAATTTGCCATAAATATTGACATTATTGTCAACAACTATTTATGAACCAGACGAACTTTCTGTATATTAGTGCTCGTGCCCCACTGAAAATTATCCTAGGTCGGCCATTATAACTACCATGCAGGATCTTGAGTTATTCATCAATGATCTGTTGTTCGTGTGCTTAGTTAGTTGTATTGTGATATTATTTTGTTCAGCCAATTTTCGGATCCAATTCTTGTACGCTCCGCCGAATCCCCGCTGCTTCTTTTGATTCGGGGATTCTCAACTGAACTTCCCCTTATCGCTACCTCACCCCATCCAGCACCATGCTCATAACCCACTTTAAAGATTATACAAATATTGATGTGCCAATGAATCAAATAGAAAATCCGACACCGTGACTGAAGAAAGTGAATCCATTTAGATTAAACAATTGCGTTCCTATTTGCCTATTATAAGAGGTAGAATGGCTATTTGATTTGATTAATTTCTTCATAATCATCAAGCTGTATATACGAATGTCCTTTTCCAAGATTATATGATGTTTTGGTATGTAGTTTGTTGTCTTGAGAAGGATCTCTAGTATATTGGGTTGTCCATTTCTAAAGTAAAAAGGTTAACGGGTTATTGGGTCATGTCAAGCTAACCCGTTAATAAAAGGGTAATGACACGACACGACACGAATGTTTAATGGGTCGTATTTTGGTTCAACATTTATAACA
Source organism: Cinchona pubescens (assembly GCA_025175665.1). NCBI lineage: Eukaryota > Viridiplantae > Streptophyta > Magnoliopsida > Gentianales > Rubiaceae > Cinchona > Cinchona pubescens. Next base: position 217,634 of record JANKKI010000226.1, read on the forward strand.
CGAACCCGAAATAGGACCCGATATGATAAGTACCCAACACGACCCATTGACACCTCTATTGGGTTTCTTGTGCATATTTCTGAAATAAATTGATGAAAATTTTTGCTTTTAGCTCCCAAAGGAGTGAATAATATTACAACATGAATAATACTTTTATCTCCTCCACTTAAAGATAATAAAACTATACCATGCATATGCACGGGTTAGAACATGATTATATGAACTAGTCTAAAGCTATGAATTTTTCTACAATATATTGTTAAGGTGTTCTATCATCCATCCATTTACATCAGAATTTATAGTTGTTTCATAGCACTTGCTGTCTCAAAATGCTGGAGCAGTTTTGTTTGCCCAAAATGAATTTGTGTGGAGAATATTTTAGTTAATGTTGTTGTTGATATTGCTTTCTTATGAAGCCATAATTAGTCTTCTTAGCTGAATTTTCTTTATCTTTATAATTCAGGTATAAGGAGATCGTACAAGAGGTGAAACTTTTGAAGGTAAATAACTACACCAATTTTGCCTTTTGACTTTAAAGAATCTGTCTAGATGAGTGTAAAGCAATGGAACTTGTTTTGGATTTCTATAGATGAAATTTGATAATGTTTCCCTTCAAGTGATCAATGCCTATATGTTGATTGCTATATATGATTGTTTTTTTGTGAACCAATTTAGAGATTGTTGGCAGTGTGTTTTGCTATCAGTAGACTATTCTCAAATCATATATTATGTATCTAGTTTTAAATCTCATTTGTTTATTTTTCTTACAGAGTATGTAACATGTTCTATTGAAATAGTAATAGTAATGACAAAATAATAGTATAGTAAGTACTAGTTTAATTGTAATTCTAGTTCTATCAGATGTTTTTGTGAAGTATTTGATAAGTAATGTGGTAGTCAAATGTTGGTTTTCATAGTTGATACTTATAGTAGACTTTTAAAGGATTTGAATTCAATTGTCAAACTTATAATTATTAAAAAGTGTAGTAGGTAGTCTTTTTCCTATTTCTATTAATTTCACTTTTTATCTGTCTCTTAGTAATCTAATGAGTAAATGCATATGCATCATTGAAAAATATACGATTTGCTCTATATGCATTCTAGGCCATGGACAAGAATTGGATGAAATAAGAAATAGAAAGAACAAGGCTTATGAACTTGGGGTGAAAATTTTCTAGATTTTGCATATTTTGAAAAAGATGAAAATGTTAAGATTCCATGCCCGTGTACTCGATGTAATAATTTCGTGATCAGAAAAAAGATGTTGTGGAAGATCATTTACTCCATTATGGAATTCGTGAGAGCTATATTAGATGGATATATCATGGTGAAGGATTTCGAAATCAAATTGATGAGGAGAATATTTTGGTCAAGGAGCAAGCAGAGGATTGTGATGAGATATAATTTAGAAGATATGATAAACGATATCTGTACTAGCAATTGGGGAGAAAACTGGGGGTGTAGAGAAGAAGCCATGGATGATGTACCAAATGAAAAAGAGAGTGAAACAGATGTATTCCTTAGATTCATTGGAAGATGCAAAAAAAGATTTGTCTCTTGGGTGCCAATAATTTTTGAAATTGTCCTTCATAGTGACTCTACTTCATTTGAAGACAATGTGTGGATGGACTACAAAGTCATTTGATATGTTGCTTAGAGTTTTTAAGAAAGCACTACTCCCTGAATCTTCAAATCCTGAGCCTTTCTATGATGCTAAGAAGATCATTAAGGACTTGGGCTTTAAATCTGAAAAAATCAATGCATGTGTCCATGACTGTTTCCTTTTTTGCAAGGATTATGCGAGCTTAGACAACTGTCCTAATGAAAAGTGCAAAGAAGCTCACTACAAGTCAAAGGGTTCCAAAGTTCCACGCAAGGTGCTGCGCAACAAGGAAACAGCTTGTCAAATGAGATGGCATAAAGAAAAACGTGTTGATGATGACAACATCATGAGCATCCAGCGGATAGTGAAGCATGGAAACACTTTTATAGGATGCATACAATTTGTTCAAGATCCTCTCTGTGTGCGGTTAGGCCTCGCAATTGATGGATTTAATCCCTTTGGGAATTTGAGTAATGCATATAGCATTTGGCCTGTATTCCTTGTCCCTATAATCTGCCACCTTGGAAGTGTATGAAAGATCCCTTTTTTTATGTCTATGTTAATTACCAGACCCAAGTCTCCGGAAAATGATGTAGATGTTTATATGGGACAACTAGTTGACGAGGTAAATGAGTTATGGCCCAGTATTAAAGCATACGATGCATATACGGGAGAAATGCTTATGCTGCGTGTTGCTTTATTGTGGACTATAAATGACTTTCCTGCCTATACTATGTTGTCGAGGTGGAGTACTAAGGGGTATAACGCTTGTCCTATTTGTATGACGGAAACATCCTGTGTTCATTTGCGTAATGGAAAAAAAATTGTGTTACACAGATAATCGTCGTTTCTTACCTATTGACCACCATTGGTGCAAAGAAAAAAAAGCTTTTAATGGAGAAGTTGATTACAGGGATCCTGTTATACCTTTATCTGGGAGAACAAATTTTGGAACAATTACTATTGGCCCAAAAAGCAATCTAAGAGAGGGGTGAATTAGTTGTATCTAAAACAATCTGTTTTATGTGCTTAATAGGAAATGCAAACTTTATGCACCAAATAAAAACTTAAGCACAAATGAATACAATAGATATTCAACAATTTAAGCTTAAAGAAAAAAATAAGAAGATTGAGATTAAGAGTATCAAACCAAACTCCCAAACTTCTCAAGCTTGGAGCTTACAACCACAAAGAGCTTCTTACAAGGCAACTACCAAGTTCTCAACTTGAAGTTTAGCCACTAAAAGTCTCTTCAAAGTAGGTGAGACAATAACCTTTTGTACACAAATGAGGATCACTCTTGCTCACTCTAATTTCCTTTAGTTGAGTCTAGAGTTTTACACTCACAACCTCCCTTTGTTACAATTGTTATCTCTCCACTCTTACACTTGAAAAACTCTTACACTACTAAGCTCTTTTCACAAAACTACGTACACTATTACAACACTTATACCCACTATTTCTCCCAAATAGCTCAAGTATTACTTGTAATCAATGTAGAAGTCTCTCTTTTGTATTTATTTCAAGCTTAGGGGTATTTATAGTTGCCCAAAATCTGCTTCCAACAACTTTCCAACGGCTATTTTCTATTTACTGGGAAACTAGCCGTTGGACCTTTCGGATGGCCCATGCAGCGGGTGTGCATCCGAACGAACTAGCCGTTGGATCGTACGGACGGCCGCTGCTAAACCATGCATCCGTTCTCTGAGGGTATTCGTTCGGACGTCCGAGGATGCTTCCGAACATGCGTTCGATAGAATCAAAATCTTCTAGAAATATGATCGGACGTTGTTCTTCATCCGAGACTGCTTCAAATTCTTTGTGTAGGACGATTACCATCGTCCGAAACTCTATCTTTTGGACAGTCATTTGCGTCCGTCGAATCTGTTGGTTGTTTTGTTCGGACGATCATTTGCGTCCGAACCTACCTATTTTTTTGCACACCTGTTTTCAAACCATTACTGCGATTTGGTCATCATCAAAATATGATTATCATAACTGGGATTCAACAATTACAAACAATTGAAGATGCAAAATTTGGGAAGCTCCTAAGTTTGTCTAAGAATGAAAGTGCAAACGTGGTGGTTATGGTATGAATTGGACAAAGAAGAGTATTTTCTTTGACTTACCATACTAGAAAGATCTGCAGCATAGACATAGTCTGGATATCAAGCACGTAGTGAAAAATGTCTCAGAGAGTGTCTTTGGCACAATTATGGACATTGATGGTAAAAACAAAGACAATTGGAAGTCTCGAAAAGATTTGATGGAATTAGGTCTGAAGAAAGACTTGCATTTAATTCCACGCGGTGATTCTTTTGTCATGCCACTAGCATGCTACAACCTAACCAAGGATGAGAGAAGAAAAGTACGTGAGTTTCTAGCTTTGATAAAATATCTAGATGGATTTGCTCAAATATCTCCCGTTGTATAAAGAATGGAGAGTTTCAATTATATTTCTGGTATGAAGAGCCACGACTTTCACATTTTTATACAACAAATACTTCCACTTGCAATACGTGGATGCTTAACCAAAGAAGTTCAGCAAGTGTTGTTTGAGCTAACTGATTTCTTTAAAAGGTTGTGCTCAAGAACACTTTATATAGATGTTTTGGATAATTTAGAGAGATGCATTGCTCTTATATTGTGTAAACTAGAAAGAATTTTTTCCTCCTTCATTTTTTGATATAATGATGCACCTGATGGTTCATTTACCAATTGAAGCTAAGATTGCTGGCCTACCACAATACAGATGGATGTTTCCAATTGACATGTCAGGAAAATATTCTTACTAAATTACTCAGTTAGTAATATACTATGTCTTATTTTAGTAATTGAATAACCTTTCCTATTTTTTCTAAATTAAAAATAGGAAAATGGGAATGTTAAAAGGTTATGTGCTTAATAAGGCTCGACCCAAGAGTTGCATTGCTGTGCAGTACATAGACAAAGACCTCTTATACATGCTTGACCTTCTACTCTATGTACTTGGACGATATTGAAACAATATTCAATATAGTTGAGCGTAACAATGACAAAGAAGATAAATCTAGGGAATTGTCTCTATTTTCTTGTAACGGTCGTCCATTTGGAAGGCCCAAGCAAGTCTTCTTAACAGACTCTGAATTAGCAAAGATTCATATTTTGTGTTGAACAATTATGTTGAGATTGAGGACTATATAAATTAAGTTGGTTTGGCTATTTCCAATGCATTATTCATATAGTTATCAGATAACTTAATTTAATGGGTTTTTATTTTTTGTAGTGAGCACAAACTAAAATTGGAGACTGAAAACACTGACAATGTAGAGAGTAGGCATGATAGAGAATTCCCTACATGGTTTAGAGAGCACATAAGAGAAAATTCCACAATACTGTTAACTTCTTGTGTCTTAATTTAAAATTTAATGATGTTTAAACCTTTTAGTAATTAATGTTTCTCTTAAAATAAGTTCTTTATGGCCCAGGTAACAATGCAAGGCTGAAATTCGCTTTTTGGCTTTGGGCTGGGATAGTCGAGTGAATAAATATACTTGTTGCATGGTAAATGGGTTTAGGTTTCACACTCAACATCATGAAAGAGAAAGGAAAACACAAAATAGTGGTATAGTAGTCAAAGGAAAGCATGGAAATAATATCATAGATTTTTCCGGTGTTTTAAAAGAAGTTATTGAAGTGAAGTATTTGCTTGGGAGAAAAGAGTTTTGTTGTTTAATTGTGATTGGTAAAGTAGATACTAATTCTGGAAAACAAATAGAGAAATACTAGAGTATCACAAGTGTTAATCTATCATGAAAGTGGTATCAAGACCAACACTATGTGCTTCTAGATCTGGTTCAACAAGTTTTTTATGTGGAAGATATGAACTTGGGCATGAATTGGTATGTAGTGGAAAGATTTAGTCTTCGGAGTTCTTATGATGTTCCTGAGAAACTAGATGAAGAGCATGTTGAATATATATATATCAAGATTCTATTGGAACAACCACAGGAGATTGTTGTTCTAAGGGATCTCGACAAAGTACAGGCACTTTCAAGAGAAGACATTGGGAATTTAATGAATATTAGTTCATCCACTGTATTCGCTAAAGGGTCCAAACACACCATTCAACAAGTAGATGAAGATTTTATTGATGATGATAATGCTATGGATGATGATGCTAACATTGATTGTGAAGAGGATCTGGGTATATGGAGTGATGATTACATTGATTCTGATTGGATACTTTCATTGAACATTAAACTTCTAACAATGTGCCATGGACTCCTTGGTCCACGTTCATCAACATCCTTTCAATTAAATAAAATAAACTTTTTCCGGGTCATAATAATCATTATGTACCAAGGGGTCCATGGCAACTACTATGAACATGGTCCACCTAAGAATTTTCTCATAATTACTATACTCCTTAGAAGAACACCAAAGCGTGAATCTTGGAAACCCAAAAAGAAAAGGAAAACATGAATTTTGGGGGGCTGACATACAAATACAATAGTGCCAAAACTTGAGGTTAAGCGGGCTTTTCAACTTCTCCTCTATGTCGTCATTTAAGGTTGTATATTTCTTTTTTTTCACTTTCCTACTCCATTTCCAAATACTTTCATCTAAAAATTTCCCTTCCATTCACTCTATGAAAACAATCAATCATTGGAAACCTCTCAATTTTCATGCCTTTTTAAATCCCCACACTAATATCTTCTATCAAATTCATAGATTTAGGTTTTGCAACAGAAATATTTAAGTTTTAATTGCTCTACACAAATATTAGGCATTCGATTCCGATTGTTCAACAGCACATAGAGAAATTCGGGACCTAATATCCCCAATTTGTAAGTTGATTCTAATATCCCGTATCTCAAAATTGATGATTTTTTGGCTTACAAACTTATTATTTCCAATTTCAAGCTTGGAATTTTTTCTCTTGGCTTCTGTATATCTTTGGTTTTGTTGAATTTTGGATGATTTTAGGACTGAAAAATTGAAGCTTTGTTTGATATTATATGGAAAAATCTTCTTTTGAATAGATGGTTTTCTTCTTTTTTCTGTATTTTTTGTTATACCTTTTTTGGCTTGCATGTTGGGATCCCTGTCAAAAAAGGGGATTAACATGTAGGTTTTCTATTTTAATTGGTATTATATTGTTGATTTGGTATTTTTAAAATTTAAGTTTTTATTAAATTTGTTATTTCCGTTGAAAACTAGAAAATATGATCATGTGCATCCAAGCATTAGTATAGTGTAGTTTTGATTCTTATTCTATTGGCATTGACATTATGTACTATTTAAAGTTCAATAGAGAAATTCTTTTACAAATTCATCACATAGTTTGATGAGGGAAAATTTGTGGACAACAAAAACAAGTCATCTGAGAACATACCACTGGAAAAACGACTCAATTTCCTGATAACTTCATCCTATTGAAATCAAACAGAAAACCCATCAAGAAATTAGTTAATGCAATAGACGCAAATAAAAAACGGGTTCCATTAACATCAATGTATTTGAAAAACTAAAATACAAGAAGTTGTATGCTTATGTAATCTTACACTTAGCCGTAGATAGATAGATATAGCTAGGTGAGTATAACATAATGGTTTCATCTGCTATGTTACTGTTTGCCTATTATAAGATGTAGAATGGCTATTTGATTTGATTACTTTATGCATAACCATCAAGTCGTATAGACGATTGTCCTTTCCGAAGATTATATGATGTTTTGGCATGTAGTTTGTAGTCTTGAGAAGGACCTCCAGTATATTGGGTTGTCCATTTCTAATGTAAAAAGGTTAACGGGTTATTGGGTCATGTCAGGTCAAACCGTTAATAAACAGACAATGACACGACGTGACACGAATGCTTAATGGGTTGGGTTTGAGTTCAAGATTTATAACACGAACCCGATAAGGACCCGATATGATAAGGACCTGACACAACCCATTGACAACCCTATTGGGTTTCTTGTGCAAATTTCTGAAATAAATTGATGAAAATTTACACTTTAGCTCTCCAAAGAAGTGAATAGTATTATAACATGAATAATACTTTTATCTCCTCCACTTAAAGATAATAAAACTATACCATGCATATGCACGGGTTAGAACATGATTATTTGAACTAGTTCTGAAGCTATGATTTTTTCTATAATATATTGTTAAGGTGTTCTATTATCCATCCATTTACATCAGAATTTACAATTGTTTCATAGCACTTTCTATCTCAAAATGCTTGAGCAGTTTTGTTTGCCCAAAATGAATTTGTGTGGAGAATATTTTAGTTAATGTTGCTGTTGATATTGCTTTCTTATGAAGCCATAATTAGTCCTCTTAGCTAAACTTTCTTTATCTTTATAATTCAGTTATAAGGAGATCATACAAGAGGTGAAACTTTTGAAGATAAATAACAAACTTGCCTTTTGATTTTAAAAAAATCTATCTAGATGAGTGTAAAGCAATAGAACTTGTTTTGGATTTATGTAGATGAAACTTTGATAATGTTTCCATTCTAGTGACAAAATCAATGCCTATACCTACATGTTGATTGCTATAAATGACTATTTTTTTGCTAACCAATTTAGAGTTTGTTGGTAGTGTGTTTTGCTATCATTAGACTCTTCTCAAATCATACATTAGGTATCCAGTTTTGAATCTCATTTGTTTATTTTTCATACAGAATATGTAACAAGGTCTATTTAAATAGTAATGGTAATGACAAAATAATAGTATAGTAAGTACCAGTTTACTATACTAGCTAATAGTATAGTAAGTACAAGTTTAACTGTAATTCTAGTTCTACCAGATGTTTTTTTGAACTATTTGATAAGTAATGTGGTAGTAAAATGTTGGTTTTCATAGTTGATACTTATAGTAGACTATTAAAGGATTTGAATTCAATTGTCAATTTAATTGAAGTTATTAACAAGTATCAGTAATTGTCTTTTTCCTATTTCTATACAACTCTATTTTATTATACAGTAACATAATGAGTAAATGCATATGCATCATTGAAAAATATGCGATTTGCTCTATTTGTATGCATTTAGGCCATGGACAAGAATTGGATAAAACTAAGAAATAGAAAGGACAAGGCTTATGAACTTGGTGTGAAAATTTTTCTAGATTTTGCATATTCTGAAAAGGATAAAGATGTTAAGATTCCATGCCCGTGCACTCAATGTAATAACTTCCATGATCAGAAAAAATGTGTTGTGGAGAATCATTTACTCAATTATGGAATTCGTAAGAGTTATATTAGATGGATATATCATGGTGAAGGATTTCAAAATCAAATTGATGAGAAGAATATTTTGGTCGAGGAGCAAGAAGAGGATAGTGACAATGATAATTTAGAAGATATGATAAACGATATCGGTATTAGTAATTGGAGAGAAAACTAGAGGCACAGAACAGAAGCCACAGATGATTTACCAAATGAAAAAGAGAGTGAAGTAGATGCCTTCCTTAGATTATTGGAAGATGCAAAAAAAGATTTGTATCCTGGGTGCCAATTTTTTTCAAAATTGTCGTTCATAGTATCTGACTTTACTTCATTTGAAAACAATGTGTGGCTAGACTACAAAGTCATTTGATATGTTGCTTGGAGTTTTTAAGAAAGCACTACCCCCTAAATCTTCAATTCTTGAGTCTTTCTATGATGCTAAGAAGATCATTAGGGACTTGGGCTTTAAATCTGAAAAAATCTATGCATGTGTCAATGACTGTGTCCTTTTTTGCTAGGATTATGTAGGCTTAGACAACTATCCTAATGAAAAGTGCAAAGAACACTACAAATCAAAGGGTTCTAAAGTTCCACGTAAGGTGCTGCACTATTTTCCTTTGAAGCCAAGGCTCCAAGGTTATATATTCACAAGGAAATAGCTTGTGATATGAGATGGCATAAAGAAAAACATGTTGATGATGACAACATCATGAACATCCTGTAGACAGTGAAGCGTGGAAACACTTAGATAGGATGAATGAACAATTTGCTCAATATCCTCGTAGTGTGCAGTTAGGCCTCACAATTGATGGATTTAATCCCTCCTTGGGAATTTTTGTAATGCATATAGCATTTGGCCTGTATTCCTTGTCCCCTATAATCTTCCACCTTGGAAGTGTATGAAAGATATCCCTTTTTTTATGTCTATGTTAATTCCCGGACCAAGTCTTCGGGCAATGATGTAGATGTTTATATGGGCCACTAGTTGATGAGCTGAATGAGTTATGTCTGGTATTAAAGCATACGATGCATATACAGGAGAGATGTTTATGATTCGTGCTACATCATTGTGGACTATAAATGACTTTGTTGCCTATGCTATGTTGTCGGGATGGAGTACTAAGGGGTATAACACTTGTCCTATTTGCATGATGGAAATATCCTGTGTTCATTTGTGTAATGGAAAAAAATTGTGTTACACAAGTTATCATCATTTCTTACCTATTGACCACCATTGGCGCAAAGAAAAAAAAGATTTTAATGGAGAAGTTGATTACAGGGATCCAGTTATACCTTTATCTGGGGAACAAATTCTAGAACAACTACAAACATATTGAAGACGTACAATTTGGGAAGCTCCTGAGTTTGTCCAAGAAAGAAAGCGCAAATGTGGAAGTTATGGTCCGAATTGGACAAAGAAGACTATTTTCTTTGACTTACCATACTGGAAAGATCTACAACATAGACATAATCTAGATATCATGCACGTAGTGAAAAATGTATCAGAGAGTGCCTTTGGCATAAATTATGGACATTGATGGTAAAAGCAAAGACAATTGGAAGTCTTGAAAATATTTGATGGAATTAGGTGTGAAGAAAGACTTGCATTTAATTCCACACGGTGATTCTTTTGTCATGCCACTAGCATGCTACCTAACCAAGGATAAGAGAAGAAAAGTATGTGAGTTTCTAGCTTCGATATAATATCCAAATGGATTTGCTCAAATATCTCCTGTTGTATAAAGAATGGAGAGTTTCATATTTCTAGTATGAAGAGCCATGACTTTCATACAACAAATACTTCCACTTATAATACGTGGATGTTTAACCAAAGAAATATTAAGTTTGGCAAGTGTTGTTTGAGCTAACTGATTTTTTTAAAATTTGTGCTCAAGAACACGGTATATAAATGTTTTGGAGAATTTAGAAAGACGCATTGCTCTTGTATTGTGTAAAATAGAAAGAATTTTTCCTCCTTCATTTTTTGATATAATGATGCACCTAATGGTTCACTTACCAACTGAAGCTAAGATTGCTAGCCCACTACAATACAAATGGATGTTTCCATTTGAGAGGTAAGGAAAATATTGCTTACTAAATTACTCAATTAGTAATACTATGCCTTATTTCAGTAATTGAATAACCTTTCCTATTTTGTCTAAATTAAAAATAGGAAAATGGGAATGTTAAAAAGTTATGTGCTTAATAAGGCTCAACCCGAGAATTGCATTGTTGAGCAGTACATAGACAAAGAATGCTTGACCTTTTGTACTTGAACGATATTGAAACAATATTCAATACAGTTGAGCGTAACAATGACAAAGAAGATAAAAATGGGGAATTATGTCGATATTTGCTTGTAACAGTCGCCCATTTGGAGGGAACAAGCAAGTCTTCTTAACGGACTCTGAATTGGCAAAGATTCATATTTTTGAGTTAAACAGTTGTGATAAGATTGAGGACTATATAAAGTAAGTTTTTTTGGCTAATTCCAATGCAATATTCATATAGTTATCAGATAACTTAATTTAATGGGTTTTTATTTTTTGTAGTGAGCACAAACTAAAATTGGAGACTGAAAACACTGACAATGTAGAGAGTAGGCATGATAGAGAATTCCCTACATGGTTTAGAGAGCACATAAGTGAAAATTCTGAATCTTATAATCCCTTGTGTATAAGCTTTAATATTTTAAACCTTTTAGTAATTAATGTTTCTCTTACAAATAAGTTCTATTGAGGCCCAGAACAATGCAAGGCTGAAATTCGCTTTTTGGCTTTGGGCTGGGATAGTCGAGTGAATAAATATACTTGTTGCATGGTAAATGGGTTTACGTTTCACACTCGCAAAAAAGATCATGAAAGAGAAAGGAAAACACAAAATAGTGGTATAGTAGTCAACGGAGAGCATGGAAATAATATCATAGATTTTTACGGTGTTTTAAAAGAATTTGTTGATGTGAAGTATTGGCTTGGTTGAAAAAGAGTTTTGTTGTTTAATTGTGATTGGTGGAAAGTAGATAATAATTCTGGAATACAAATAGATAAAGACTAGGGTATCACAAGTGTTAATCTATCACGAAAATGGTATCAAGACCAACCCTATGTCCTTCCAGATCTGGTTCAACAAGTTTTTTATGTGGAAGATATGAAATTGGGCAAGAATTGGTATGTAGTGGAAAGATTTAGTCCTCGGAGTTCTTATGATGTTCCCGAGAAACTAGATGAAGAGCATGTTGAAGATATACACCAACAGAAACAACCACATGAGATTGTTGTTCTTAGGGATCTCGACGAAGTATAAGCACTTTCAAGAGAAGACATTGGGCAATTAAAGACTATTAGTTCATCCATTAGGTATTCGCTGAAGGGTCCAAACCCACCATTCAACAAGTAGATGAAGATTTTATTGATGATGATAATGCTATGAATGACGATGCTAACATTGATGATGAAGAGGATCTGGGTATATGGAGTGCTGATGACACTGATTCTAACTAGATACCTTCGTTGAACATTAAACTTCTAAACTAGATACCTTCGTTGAACATTAAACTTCTAACAATGTGCCTAGGTTGAGTATAAACTTTGGGTGATGCAAGTATATATGTTTTCCAGCTGGTAAGCTTCTTATTCCTAACCCTTTTGTTTACATCTTTATTTGTGCTTATATTTTTTGAGTCGATCTATCATTAAAGAGCATTGTCTTATATCAATTTTTTTTTTTTTTTTTTTTGTATTTGCTTAAAATTTTTTGTAGCTGATGAAAGTTTTTGAGTTAATTTTAGTTAGCGTTGCTTATATGTTAAACCTAATTGCTTTGTGTATCTTTTTCTTTTACAGATGGCTGGACCTGGAAAGAGAGGACAAGCTATGAAAAGACAATATCAAGAGCAACAAATTACCAAAAATCTAGAGTCATTGGGAGGATGTAACAAAAATTCATCAATAAGTACAAATTCCAATGCAACTAACAACCAGACTCCAGTTTCTTCACCTTTGTCTGAGTCCCATGCATCTGGAAACAACGAGACAATTCTAATAATAGGAGAGCATGAAAATGCATTTGAAAACCATGAGGCTGTTCTTGCATCTAAGTCGCCAAACTTGAGAATATTTGCATTTCTTCTTTTGTTACTTTTTTTTTAATCTTGGGAATTGTTGGAGCTCAGGTTTGACATTATGATGTTTGTGCTTCTAAAATACTAATGTAATAGTTTCTACGCATGACATAATTATTTGTGAAGTAATTGTGATAGGGCACTAATATTTCTATACTTCATTCATTTGTATTTGTTGTTTATTATTAAATTAATGTTTGAAATCAAATTCACTATAGGTCTGGTCTTACGAAAAAAAGAAGACCTACAATAAGGAACCTATCGGTTTCCCAAAAAAGCACGACAAAAGGGACGTTGAGCATTGAAGTCAATGAACACATTTACCGCATAGTAGGGAAGGATGCTCAACACCTAATCACCAAGTCTGGTTGTGTGGTGTGGAAGATTCCAAAGCTTAATGTAGCAAAGTGGTCACATCTTATTGTGGAACATTGAAACGACTTATACCACTCCATTATAGTAAGTATTCATATATTTCTTATACATATTTAGGCATATATCACATTTATTCATTCTTTGCGTCCAATATTTTGGTAGCTTTAATTGGAATACTTACTTAAATTTAACATAAAACATCTATTGCACTTTAATCCTTATTTGGACTTTTACTCTTTGTTGCAGTTGGGGCTTCATTCCTTATGATCTGTAATCATAATTGTTCTTGTTGTATGATGAATTTGAACCAATTGAGAATGAAAACTCTAAATTTTTTGTGCACAAGCAGATGAACTCACAATATCGGAATTACTGGTAGATATAGATTCTTACAAAATTTTCTTGAAGTACGATACCAAAGAAGAAGCAGTAAAACATTTACCTGAAGGTGTATTGGGATCTGATTGGATATGGCTTTGTGATTACTTCACAAGTGAAAATTTTCAGGTTTGATAGCTTGAATTTATAAGATTAGTTCATCTACCTTTACATGACTTACTTGTTCTTTGCCTTCTTGATACATATTGCAGAAAGTTAGTGTGCGAAACAAAAAGAATTGAGCAGAGAATGATACCCACACTACTGTTGGAACCAAATCGCTAGCAAGAATTGTCGAGGGAAAGGTTAGAAATTAAAAAATATATGTTTTACACATCTATCAAGAAGCACTTATACTGATTATGCATAACTGAAAATCGTAACAAAAATGGAAAGAAGGTGTAGAACTTTCAGAGATTGATTTGTATGAACTCTGCTGGCATTCTAAGAAGAAAGGAGGATTAGTTAATGATAAAGCAAATGAGACATTAGCAAGCTATATGATGCCCTTTTTCTTAGAATTGGTTCTCAAATTTTACCAACTTCTAATAGATGTGTATTTTCTTGTACAAATTTGCATCATTCGGGTACATTACAAAAGTAAAAAATAATTAAATAAAGGCAATACAAAATATGGTAAGTTTCATCAACATGAACAAGAACTTAAGCATTGTTTGAAACTGATAGTTTTCAGAATGCAAAAAATAAAGTAAATATCTTGAATCATATTTCTTTCTATCTTTGGTATGCTTTCTAGGTGTATAAAGGTGTATAACTATTTTGTTATATACTTGAATGTCTAGGAAAAAATGAAAGAGTTGAAGGCTACAAAAGATAGAAAGAAATTTAGTTTTATTTTATCTTTTATTCTTTTAAGACTAATTTACAAAAACAGCCTCAATTACCACTAAATTCTACAAGAAAATAGAGTTTTAGTCACCATGTCAAGTCGTCGGAAAAAGTTAAGATAGCCTGTCACTAAAATACTTTAGAGACGACGATTCAGCTCGTCACTGTGCGTCTGTCTCTTATACACATCTCGTATACTCGTCACTATTTTGTGACGAATGTTTGTCGAGACACAAAAGGCACTAAAAATGGTAACTAAATATGGCACGTCGTCACTAAATGCTACAGCCTAAAGCAGCTCACATTCCGGATTTGTAATGCTTTTCAGCGCCATCAGTAATATATATTTCTTTGTCTTGGTATGAATTTTATTAAAATTGCCACTTGCTGTAACATTTAAGCATTCGGTTAATATAATTAGTTACTTACATGAAAATATGTTCTTGTTGTGCTGTCTCTAAATATGTGTTCGGTAAATGTAATGAGTGACGACTAAAAGTAGTCACTAAATGTATGTTTGATCAACACATTTAGTGACGACTTTCTAAACTTTTTTGTGACAAGTGAAGTTGGTCACAAGTTTTTCAGACTAAGCAATTTTCCTTGAAATTTAATTACTAAATGAATTAATAGCTGTCTCTTATACACATCTAGATGTGTATAAGAGACAGGTCATTATGTTGTTGGACTGTAATTACAGTCCAACAAAGATAAAAGAGTGCAAATAACTATAATAGTCAAGTATTTATAAGTTCCAACACCTACTAGATTACAATATCCATGTCTTCAAATATAAGTAACAATTCAGCAAGACAAAGAGCCAAACAAGGACGCAACATCAAAAGCATGGGCAAGAAAAAGTTACACTTCTTCCCAAATAAGCTTGCTTGTCGGTGAACTTCACCGCAAGATGAATCACAAGGAAAAAGAAAATACGTTAATTAACAAATTTATTAGGTCGATTAAACGATGAAATCGGACTTATTAAACAAATACCAAATTCAATAAATATTTGTTGAATATGTTAAACATAAGGAAAACAAAAACGATAGGCAAGCTTTATTGATACTGACAAAAATAAGCCTAATTTTCTTAAATTGTCTAGTATACACAAGCATAATGACAAGCGCATAATGCTGCAAAATATGCTGAATTACGCTACTTTATCTAGCTATGGAAGAAAAGATGAAGGGATGAAACAAAACCAAATAACAAGCAAGAATTCAGAAAGCTAATATATATACACACATATACACAGAGTTGAGAGCATAAATAAAGCATATCCTAGCCACTAAATTAAGCAAGATTTGACAACAAAAGTACAAAAACCCCAAAACCACAAGATTCGCACCCAAAGCTCAAAGAAATGTAACTAAGTGCCACCCGCACAAGATCTGCACCAAACCAAGTTTTTTTTTTTTTTCCTTCCGCAAACCAATCAAGATCAAAAAGATTACACTAGTTATGCTTCAGATGGATATCAAGCAAAAAGTTGACCACTTTGTTTTCAAACTAATATGTCACAGATTAACATACTTTAAACCATGATATCAGCAGAACTAGATACTAGTAAAGACTAGGATGTTCTGCCAGAAACCGCGCCACATGCATAACGCTCTCGTTTGGCCTCTAGCAAAGTCAGAACATGAAAACAATACAAACATCAACTCGCATTTTATCCGCAAGACTTGAAACCAAAGAATTAACTATATTACAAGAATCAGCATACCAAGAGCAACTCAAATGATTTGAAATAACAATGAAGACAAGTACGAAACCGTCCATAAATCAAAAACCCAGTATTGATACAGGAAGGCAACACAACAAGGGGAATCCTTAATTCCTTGAAAAGCCAGTCAAGCCCCAATTAACCTTCATGCTAAGAATCAACGAACACAATTTACCCATTTTGAAATATCACTTTCCTTAACGACATATTGTGCTTTGGTCAGCTTCGGTCAACCAACCCCAATATTCATTGCTGAACTAATGTGAGCTTCAAAATTTCTTGTTGGAGCGAATGAATACGTTGCTGCAAAAATGATTAAATAAATGTGAGTACATAAAAATAGTCCTGTCATCACAAATGTCGTAACTAATTATATTAACCGAATGCTTATTGCAGTGAAGTTCGTCGACAAGCAAGCTAAAACGCAGCAATCTTGTCCCATGAGTCATACTTCAATGTACATGCGCTTATTAAATCTATAATTCAAATATTGAAATACACATCTTTTAAATTAGATAAGAACTTCAAAATACCAACATTTATAGAGTATAAGAATTGGAGTATGTTTATGGTAAACATATATAGCAGGGGGCAGAAGGACCTTTAACCAACTAAATTTTTCAAACAAATACACTCCTCAAATAATCTGAAGTGTCTCTAACAGTTCAATGAGAGCACTCAAAGGTTAAAGGTCCTTCTTGCCCACTTGCTATATATTAGTACTCCACTATTCATCACTCTATAACCTGTCACATATACAAATGTAGATGTGTATAAAGACTTTTAAGAATAGACCAATCACAAGTATATTCATAAAAACACCTAATTACATTTCAAAAAAAAAATCTCAATTACATCATCATCGATTCAAGATAGTCCCAAAATCTGTCAAATAAGAATATTTTTTCACCATACAGATATATATTGACCATAAACATAACTTGTCAATTCTTATAATCGACCTAATGCTGTCTCTTATTTAATTAGATGTGAGAAATATAGTTTGATTCTGATTATCTTGCTGTCTCTCAACACGACTAGCAAGCTGTATCTGAGACAGAAGTGTAACTTTTTAAATGCTTGTCTGCTTTTGATCAAATAAGAAAGAAAAATATTAGAAACATAGCAGAAAAAAACATTAAAAGAAAAGAAAAATCATGAGCTAGAAACATGTATGATTCAATAGAAATGTAGTACTGATGTTGTTTTGGTGACCGAGCATGCTAGAGTATCATCGAGGTTCCACTTATTCTCACCTTCTCCTCTTTCTCTTCGGTTCTTTCCGCTACCGTAGCAGCAGGAGGACCTTCATCGCCTTTCATTTTAGATCGCACTGCATCCAAGTGTTTTGTGTGTCAGTACTAGTTTGTAAGTGTATGATTATGTGTGAATTCTAACAAATATCTCTTATACATTTCATAAGAAAATAACAGAAAATATAACCATCTAGTAAAAATTAGTATCAAAATCATTGATTAATCCTTTTATGATCTTAACATATACTATATAGTATCAAATGGTTACATATCTTTAAGCAAACATGTAAGATTGACTCTATAACTTCATATGGTCTGCACTATTTCCAACTGAAGAGCACATGTTACAGAATTTATGGACACAATCATATGTGTATCATATTTCAGTAGAGCATCTCAATACAACTAAACAACATGAATGCACTAACTTTGAAAATACAAACTTAACTGATTCTTTAAAATTCATAATCTTCTTAATATATTTAAAATTGACATGTAAATGGAAGTACCCAATGTCTATAAGCAGATTACTCAAAAGTTCTTTTGACGTTTGTAAATTGAAATGCTTTTTTATTTGGCCTAATCCTTTATGCATGTAAGTCAATTATAAGAATAGTGAGATTTTGACATTAAAGTTTTCTACATAAAAACAAAAGGAAAACAAAATTTAAGAAAACCAAGAAATTCTCCACCTGCTAATCATCTTGAAGCCTATAAAAGAATTGATAACAAATATTGATAATGTCTCCATCAAATGCTACTACTTCAAATTACTACTTAATTAAAAAGATACGATGAGATAGAAAATGCTAATGTTCATAGAGATTTTTTTAAAATCTCTATTTTATGACTTAAAAGAGCCAAAATTCTTAAGGTTGTGATAGAATCTAAAGTAATGTGTAGTGAATTAAAAATAAAGCCATGTAAATTGAAGGATAATTCAGTCATGAAAATCCCCTTGACTTCAAAGTGTAGTTTTGCCTCAGCTTGGTATAAGGTTGAAATTCATATATAATTGTAAGGCTGTTTTTGGTTCTTTATTGGAATTGGATAGGGATAGGAATAAAGAACTAGCATTGCCTAAAGAAATTCGACTTCTTTCTTAAACCCAACTCAAAAGGCATAACTAACTTAATCAAAACATAAGCATTTCAAGTTCCAATCAAAACTAACACATTAAAGAAAAAATAAAAACGGAAAAACAAAAGCAGCAATGGAGTAATCAAAGACCAAAAAAAATAAAATGAAGAAGTTAGAAAATGAAGGAAGAAGAAGATACCTTGATAGTGAGATCAGGAGCTAGAGGCCAAACGAGAGCGTTATGCATGGAAGCGCCGGCGCAACGCCGCAGCTTCGAGAAGGACGGATCCTAAATTGAGAGCGCGATCGATCAAATCGGACTTGTCGGAATCGGAGGCTCGGGAATCGAGGAGACGATCGACTCTAGAATTGCCTAAAAAAGCGGAGAAATCCGAGAGAGCTAAAAGAGATTCCAAAAGCGAATCCATAGAAGAGGAATTGGAATTGGAAACCCTAGGAATAGGAGGATGATTGGGGAAATTGGTAGGGCTAGGGTTGAGGGAGGTACAAGGGCGCTTAAGCTTTGGTTATTGGGGAAGCCATTGAATTTGATGAGCAGTAGAGGTGGAGATTAGTATCCATATCGAGTGACGGAGAGAGATTATGAGAGAAACGCGTATTGTCCGCAATATTTGTGATTTTGGAGGGGACTTTGTATTGTAGGTTGAAGTCGCGATTGATGTGTTCAAGAACTGAATCTTATAAACATGTACTAGAAAATAACCCAGTTCAGAATCCAGAAACTCTCATTCATAAAAGCTCGTATCCCCTGCAATTCATAATAATATCTATAGACTAAGCTCAATTAATTATATTATATATCCTAATTTGTTATCTAATAGGTCAATATATGATAGCAAAATTAAGAAAAATTACTAAAGAGAGAACATATATTGGCCCAATTATTTGTAATAGGAATGCAATTTCTTCATTGTATATTTTCTCTTCACTAAACAATTAGACTAAGGATAACTTCACTAAAATGTGATAATACTATCTAGAAGTGTCTCTTATACATATATTTATACGAATTTTGGGCTATTTGCTATCAACATTTTTATAAACTTCTCTAGTGCATGACAAAAAAATGACTTGGGATTAATTTTCTTTAAGATGTAGGGAAAAGATCATAAACATTAGAGTGTTATCATCAAATTAACAAAATTTAATTTTCTCATTATAATTTTTAAATTTACCAAATTACACTACATCATTTCGAATCTACAAAATTGCCCTGCATCTATCCACTTTGGCTACAACGTGCAAACATAAGTCATCTAAATAGGTTATGTCTCTCATACATGACATGAGAGATGTGGGCTGATCTAAGGTAGCTCAATTAACCTTTTCCACATCATTTGGACTATCATACTGATTATTACAAAATATTAATTAATTAATTTAATCTTTAATTTATTTAATGGGGCCATCATATTAGGGGAAAAGCAATTTTTTTTCTCTTTAGTTTCAAATGTTGGATTAGAATTTATATTAATAATGTTTTAAATCTTCACAACTATGTAACTTAAATAATATATGATAAACAATATAAATTTTTATTTTCCTTTAATTCACTATTTATTTTATTATTTTCATTTAAAATAAGATATCTAAATTCTTTGATTCATGTAATCAAGGTAATATCTAAAAAATAATTACTTATGAAATGTATAAGAGATATTTGTTTCTATCACAACCTTAAGAATTTTGGCTCTTTTAAGTCTGTCTCTTATACACATCTAGATGTGTATAAGAGACAGAGGTACTCTTATACAAATCTAAAGTCGTATTAATGAGGGACTAATTATATGATAAAATCCTTATAAAATTTAGTTCCACCTAATCTATAGTGATTTTCCTTATGAAAATTTAGTGACCATGTTATATCATCAAAGTTAAATGCAAATTCTTCCTTCTAAGCTGACTAAGTCCAAAGCCACACTAATTGGGTAAAGTGTCAGTGATGATGTCTGTCGTCTAAAAGACTTTATATATGACGGACTGAAAGCCTTATTTTCTTAATAGTAAGTCTCTTTTAACTTTGATGATATAACATGGTCACTAAATTTTATAAGGAAAATCATATAATTAGTCCCTCATAAATACGACTTTTATTTTAATATAGTACCTCACTTTTTCAAAGATGAAAATCACTCCACCACATTCAAACAACATATAATTTTATGTTGTCTTTTATCAAATGTCCGTTAGTAATTTGGACAGAAAAATGTTAATGCTTGTCATATGTCCATTTATAAGGGGAAAAGTTGAAAATGAATGTAATAAGAGATTAAGGAGGTGTTTGGTTTATGAGAGGGGGGAATGGAAATCAAAGTTAATGATACCCAAAAATGTTGTTTGATTGAGTACTATAGGAATGAAAGTGTTAGAAAATGCCTACTTTCATTCCCTACTTGTGACATGGATTTCAAATTGAGTAACGCATTATCATAATGAAACTCATTCCTATTTCAATCCAAACAAGTAAGGGAGAATGATATAAACCCATATCAATAGTGGAGTTTATGATTCCCATTCCGATTTTGATTCCCGATTATGAACCAAACACCTCCTAAAATTATACATTTTTAAATTGTTAAGGACAACAATTTATCATTTTTAGTAGAAGAGTTGGACAAAAATTTGGTTTCCTCATTGACGTACTCACTTTGTCCCTTTTCAATTTTTTGTGTTGAAGACACCCTTCACACACGGAGCCACCATTGACGTACTCACTTCTGCTCCATTTTTTGTCATATAAATTCATTTTTTGGGTATATTTTAGTTTTGGTGGACACATGCTTATATATATGATATTGGTTGGGAGTTTTTGGAACTAAAAAAAATGAATAATGAACATAAAAGGAATTCATTTTTGTTTGCCTTCAATGTGTTCATATAAATGCCCGAATGACAACATTAGTTAGCTAATGATTGCTCTTTTTTGCGTGGTTAGTAAGCATGTTAGTTTATCCTTTTAAAGCTTCTAGGCCTATTTTACGGTCATAAACTTTGATAACTGTATCAAAAATGGAAAAGTGGATCTAAAAAGGTTCATTAGTTTTCTTCAGATTGTGCTTAATCTTTTTTTTTTTTTTTTTTTGGGTTGAGAGTTTGTCAATCTGCAATCTACTCATCTCAACGATTGTTTTGATATAAAATGTGGTTGGATTTGATTTTGATTTCAAGAAGAATGAGAAAAACAAAAATAATAATATAATAATAATAATAATAAACTGAAAAAATGGAGGTTGAAAACAACCCCATCAGTTCTTCTAAAATGTCTTGCTAATTACATTATTGCCCCAGTTTTCGAGATGAAATGGGTTTCCAGATTTGTGTCCAATTCTTCTACTAAAAATGATAAATTTAATTCCTAATGTTTTAAAAATGTATATTTTTAGTCCCTACTAGATATGTTTCCAATTTTGCCCCTTAATAATGGACATGTGGTGAGCACTAGCATTTTCCTATCCAAATTATTAACAGACATTTGGTAGAAAACCAAAATTATATGCAGTTCCAATGTGAGGGATTAATTTTCATCATTTGAAAGTGAGGACTGTTAAAATAAAAGTCATATTTATGTGGGACTATTTATACAATTTTTCCATTTTGTAATATGTGTATTCTCAAAAAGAAAATCTAAATTTGTAACTCAAACCCCCTCATTTATTATAGTATAGAATCTATAGATGGATAAATGTCTCTTAATGAAACAAGAAGGGAAAAGAAAAAAAAAAAGAAACTAAGAATCTTTTTTATTTTTTTTTATAAAGAGAATTTATAGTGGATCTCTACTTATCCCTTAGTCATTCAAACCCATGACTTGGGTCACGGGAGAAGTACAATCTTTCTATTTGGTTATACTTTGTTGTTGAAACTAAGCATTCTTATCCTAACAAAATATTCACTAGCTTTGGTATTTTAAAATGTGAATCGCTGTATTTTAAAATACAAATAAATTATATTTTGATACATATGAATCGATATACAATTCATAGTGGAGGAAAAGGTTTTGATAACTATAGTAGTGCTTCATATGCAAGCCTACCAAGTATGCAAAACTCTTGAGACAAAACTCACCTCAAAGCATGTGAAAGATACGCTATAGTGAACCTTATTTCAAAAGGCTGTTCATCTCATACAAAGCATGTAACTATGGTTTCTTGACAGGCTGTTGAACTTCAATGGTTTTCATGATAGCTGCCATTTGAAAGGTCCATATGGAGCATAGTTATTAAACTCGATCCGGTCCGGTGATTGAATTGGTCAACTCGGCGACCCAATCATGAGACCGGACCGGTCTATCAATATAACTGAGCAAGGAAGCCAACCGCCAAGACTGGGCAAAGGCCGGTGGTCGAACCAGAAGACCGGGTGCCCGGCCGATTTTCGTAAAACCATACGGGTATTGGGTTTTTCCCCTAAAATGACTATTTTGACCAAAAACATTTTTTTTTGAAGGGTTAAGCTTATAGGCTTTGTTGTCTTTTTTACCACATCAGCCATTTAGATTTACACTTAAGGCTTCTTTCCATTCTACATTTCTACTTCTGCAGTTTGCCAACGAAACCAAATAGATGCCAGCTACCACCAAAATCAGTCAAAATTTTCCAGCAAAAAATTTGAAAAGAAATCATTCATCTCCTTGAGTCTCCAACGGATTTTGAAGATCACCTAGCAGCTCTTGAATTTGAGGAGAAAGTGCAGTAGCTATTGAAAGAAATTTCAGCAAAAATTTTGATAAGGAAGAGCATCGGATTTGGGGATTTTGGTGCGAAATTGGAGCAAAAAATATCAAGTAATTTTCTTGAATTCTATTCTCATATGAATTTTGTATTAATTTTTCCTACGTATGACAGAAAATTCATCAAAATAAGTTCTTTCATATGTTCTATTTTTTCATATATTAGTCTTGTATCTTATGTTTTGTTTTTAATGTTTGTTATATCCAATATTTAATTCAAAGACTAATTTTACAGTATTTCTTTGACATGTTTAATAGTTAAATTTTATTTAAAAATCTGATTTTTACTTCAATATCTTTGAGTAGATGAATGATGGACACGTTATAGTTGTAGTGCACCTAATTTACATGAGCTCAACCAAATCCAAATTCTAAACCGAGTTCTTTTATATGTTCTGTTTTTTTAAATATTAATATTATATCTTATGTTTTATATATATATAATACAATGTTTGTTTCTATGATTCTGAAATATCAATATTGTTATATCCAATATTTAATTCAATGACTAATTTTACTGTATTTCTTTGACATATTCAATATTTAATTAAAAGATTAATAGTTAGGCAGATTATTATGTTCTTTGGTATGTTTAATATGATTAATTTTGCCCATGCTCTTTTGATTAACTTTTAGGCAGATTAATAGATTCGTAAAATTAGTATTTTCTTTGATATGTTTGGTATGTTTATTAGGTTGTCACTTTTGTTTATTAGATTGTCGCATGTGTTCACTTATGTTCGATATGTTCTTTGAACCATAAATTTGCTAAATTTACAGATAAATATGGATTCTATTAGAGAAATGCCTACAAGTGAGACACCAAATTCCTCAAGTGGACAATCTCATCAAGTGTGAGGGAGAAAATAGATCCGGCATGGGCTCATAGTAGAGAAGATTCGGTGGCTAATGAGTATGTCAAGAATATAGTTTGTCTTTACTGCACAAAATGTAAATTCTTATTTTATGTTTTATAAGATAAAACTCTAAATTTGGATGAATTGGATACTGAAGAAAAGATGAAAATAATGACAGAGACAATGTTGGTTGAGCGAATGAAATATTTAATGTTGTTGATGTCCAAGATCATGGTTGGGCTGAATTTGGTGCTAGTTGGGAACCTTGGAGATGAAATTGAATAAATGTTGTTGTTTGTAATCTCTTTCTTAGACAGATGGGAACTAGTTCAGTTGCTTTGACTCTAGTCGGACTCTCGCAGTTGCTTTGACTCTAGTTGCAATTTTTGATTTAATTTAATGATGTTTGTTGTTGGTAATACAGTTTGAAGTTAGTTTTTAGTGGAGTTTGTTATGTTTTATGAGGATTTTATTGTTATAAACATGTATTTTCTAATTTTGTTGTTATAAACATGTAGGTTCAAAATAATACTTTATAATTTATATTTTTTTTATTATTATTATTTAGAACTCTTCGGTTGAACCAATGACCTTGATGTTTTCCAAACCTTATTTTGATGATGTCGGACATAAACACTTAACTGTAAAACAAGCTTTTGCAACTCATAGTTCCGATCACTTTACCAAATCCATGGACTAACCGAATTCAACAAACTAAAGAAGATACGCTTCTGACGCATAATCCTCCTGATATGGATTTATTACTTAGTCTCTTATACACATCTAGATGTGTATAAGAGACAGGCTTGGAGTCAAAAACTTGGGCTTGGTTTTTCTATTACTTTTGACTTTGAGGAGTAATTCGGAACATTTGATGACAATAGGTTACTGACATTCATGAGTTATAGGCAAAAGGTCAGCGTTCATGCATTTATCTTTACTAAGAATTACACACGATGTTTTGTACATAATGTGAAAAGAAAGTACGAGAACATTATAAATTAGGAAAATTCTACAGTCCTTTTTAGAGAATCATTCCCTTCTGCTTTAAGGACTTGTACAGTACAACACTATGTGCTTTAAAAACTTGTACTGTACAAGTTCTTAAAGTCAAGGGAATGGTTTCCTCAACGGAACTGTAGAATTCCCCCATAAATTATTTTATTTGATTAATTTTTTTATTAATTTGTTCATCACAAGTTATTGGCAGTTTAAAAGAGTATATCAATTTGTCACATGTATTTATTTAGTATAATACACCTATTAGGATGAAATAACCCTTATGATTTAAGGAAGCAAGACATATAGAATCATAGATAAACATATATAATATTGAAAACTAACCCTTTTATATTTTTGTTAACATTTCATATATTTTTATGTAACTTTTCTTTCTTAAAAATATTTACATGCGTGCAATAAGTGTAAAAAGACTCATACAATTCTATTATCTTTTTTTATATATGTGAGAGTAAATTTCAGTTTTAGGATTCGGCTTACAATTTTTGTTACATTTTATATTCTAATTATATATGTTTTTAGTTCTCTCTTAATTTCAAATACATTTTACTTAATTTATTAAGAGGTATATACATATAATAATTCAATTTTATTGTATTTTAATGACATTTTTTGATATGGAATCATATATAAAGACATTGGATAATTGAGAAATTATAGACATGTAAAAGTTAATTTCTTTTAGAAATGGTTTGGAATTTATAAATAAAAAATAACCTTTTCTTATTTTTACATCTTTGAAATTGATGTATGTCACACAATAATTTTTTACGTGATACTTTTGTATAAAAACATACATGACATTTCTCCTATGTAATATTAATTATATAGTTCTTTATTTCTATGTATTTTTCATAAATATAGATTGTTTCACATAGAAATCTATGAATGATTTGGATTAGTTTTCCTGATATTTTTATACTTACTAATATGTATGGTTTGTAATATATTCAATGCATGTATATTATATGAGTTTTTTTTTTTTTTTTTTTGAGTCACTGCATATATTGCATGCTTACTCACTAGGTGTGATTTAAAGATAGAAATTGAAAAGTTCCTAGCATCATTAAAAGATAAAATGTAAAAAATAGTTTAGAGTACTAATGAGAGTGGTCTCGAAAATTAGTTAATGACCCTTGTTTCTTCTGTTCTGGAGTTACAGAACTGAATTTCTATATTTTTTGTATTCTAGAGAATGTGGTTCCAAAAATCACACTTT
Source organism: Cinchona pubescens (assembly GCA_025175665.1). Taxonomy (NCBI): domain Eukaryota; kingdom Viridiplantae; phylum Streptophyta; class Magnoliopsida; order Gentianales; family Rubiaceae; genus Cinchona; species Cinchona pubescens. Next base: position 244,085 of record JANKKI010000226.1, read on the forward strand.
TTCTATCATTATGTTTAGGGAAAAAAGTAACTCCATCTAGAAATAGAAAGAGAAAATATTGTTCGTTGAAGATTAATAATTTAGTTAATACTATATAAAAAGTGATTTTCTTCTTTAGTTTGATTTTTACAAGAGAAAGTTATTTAGTACAAGTTATATATGTAACTTTTCCAAAAAAAATTCGCTAATTTAAAGCCAACAAGTTAGACAAATTAATATTACACTTTAAATTGAATTTATAACAATAAAACAATGATGTTCATAATTTAAATCTTCAAGAGCTATTTTTTACATCAAAACTAATTGTTATTAAAAATGTGTTCAAGTTCAACTTTCTATGCTTTAATCGAATTAATTATGTAGTTGTTACAATTATTTCTCCTATTTGAAGCTTATAGTTGAGTTATTCAGTTATATATAATAGTACATTTTACAGAAAAATGAGCTATAATATAATAAAAGTTGTAGGTGCAATTGTTATGATGTGCTTTATGCTAAAATTGTTAGTTTTCATAATTTTTTTTACTCATGTCTTTTACAAAATGCAGTTTCTTGTAATATGCAAAATCTAAGCTTGCTTTTGATGTTATGGCTGAAACTAATAGGAGGCATCGACACTTTGATTTTTTTTTTTTAATTCATTGGTTAATATTGTTAATTTGCAGTTATTATTTCTAATATTATAAAAGAGAATCTTAATGTTGTATAAAATTAACATGTAATATTATCAATTTAAAGTCATTACTTTCAATTTATAGTTTTCTCCTGTAAATAGTGAATGGTAGCACTAGTCGTTCTTGCATTCGTTTTATATACACAATGCCTTGGAGGTTTAATGGAGTTAAATTATCCATCCTAAGGGAGTAGTAAAATATCATAATTACCCTTAATATTTATAGCCATATTTTGTGAATTTCTTTACTAAATTTTTTTTTTTGAAAACTTGAAACGAAAATAAACTAAATTCAATCTTCTAAATTTTTCTTTTTTCTAAATAGCATGAGTGAGTAAATTAATCAACCAAAATTTATCATTATAAAATATATTTACTATATCTCAAAGATGTATATTTGCTCAAATAATGTGATTATTTAAAAATAAAGTGATGAATTAATTATTAATAATAGAGAAAATTAAGTAAAGATTAAGAAAACTAAAGAATGTGTTGAAAGAAATAAAATACTTTATTTTACATATAAAAATAATAATGAGGAACAAGTATATGATTGCATACCAGAAATGGATGTGGACAAGAAAAATAAAATAACAAAATAATTTGTGCACTTAATATTCAAGGGTTAAAAGGTTTTTTCAATAATATTGGATGAAAAAATATGGTTACTTTTTAATGACAAATTGCTTATTAAAAAAAATCAGGTATCAAATTGCAAAATGGGTTGAATATGTACACTAACGCCTACAAACCCAGGGAGTACGAGGTCATGGTGTATCACACTAATTTTATGGTGGATAAGACAATTAAAAAATCAAGGATAACTATAACAATTTACCACTCTATTTGAATAAAAAAATTCATTTCCGGATATTGTTAAGTCTCTGAATGCAATATATAAATAAAATAAATATAGGAACAATTTGTTACTGACCCATATTTATAGGGGGCAAGCTATAATTAACCCTTTTTCTAATGTAGTATGAAATTAACATTATTTATAATTTTAATCTAGTTAATGTGTATGTACAGGAGTTTCTAATTTTACTCCCCACGTATATAAAAAAATAATAGAATTGTACGAGTCTTCTTACACTTATTGCATGCATGTAAACATTTTTAAGAAAGAAAAGTTACATCAAAATATATAAAATGTTAACAAAAATATAAAAAAGGGTTAGTTTTCGACTATTATATAGGTTTATGTATGATTGTATATGTCTTTTTTCCTTAAATTATAAGGGTTATTTCATCATGAGTTGTATTACACTAAATAAATATATGTGACTAATTGATATGTTCTTTTAAACTGTCAACAACTTGTGACAAATAAATTAATGAAAAGAAATGAATCGAATGGAATAATTTATCATATACATCATACTTTCTTATCACATCATGTACAAAGTACGTATGCAACTCCTAATTGTAATAAATGTCATTGAATTTCAAAAACGAAGTTTGCTATTCGATCATGTTCTTATTGTATGCAAATCGGGATAAAAAATTACATTCAAGACACTGTTAGATATGTATTATTAAAGATATTGCAAATTGATTACTAAACAGATACCAACTTTCTCTTAATATGTCTTCGTATACATATTATGTATTGTATATTGAGTTAGAAACATATAGATGTTAGAAAAGTTTGTGTACGTGTATTGCAGCTAGCAGCAAGAATATTCAAGAGGGGTTAAAACTATAGATATTCGTGTATTAATAACAACCAATGAACATATTTACCGAGTTTGATAAATAAACAACATTATTTGACATTCCAAGTAATAAAAAACAAAAAGTCCAGAGTTTTACTAAATAAGTATTGCAACAATTTTTCAGAATGAACTTAAAAAGTAGCTAGAAGATGTATTTAAGTAACAAATTACAATCGAAACTATTTCATATTACTGAATATAATTTTTTTTTTTTTACTCATTGATGTCATTTTTCCCAACTACTCACGATTCTTTAACCCAGTAGACGATATAGTAGTTTCAAAGGCCAATCACTATTCAAGTTATTAATTTAGCTATTTTGAATACTAAATTTAACTACCACAAGTAATTGCTTGTATTTAACCCTCTACCTGTAGTAGGTAAGAGAAGTAATTACTCTTTTCGTCTCAAAATAAATGTATTTTTAGTTATTATACAAGGATTAAGAAGATAATTAATTGTTTTGATTTTATAAAAATATAGTTCAAAGTGATTGAATTACCCTTTTACATTAAAATTTTCTTACAATATAATCCTTTCTATTTCTATTAATATGGTACTAAGATTAATACTTGATAAGAGAGGGAAAGGAAGAATAGTGATGCATAGGGTAGACATGAAATTCTTGCATGTGTCATGAACTCCAGGTTTAAAACCAAACACATCACACCAGTATTAAATTATATCACTCATTTGGGTTATGTATTTCTTTCTAGACCAAGGGATCATAGTATTATATCATAGATCGAATTCATGTAAGAATGTACCTAGTGTAGACAATATTAATTTTTGTTCTAAGGGTAAAATTGAAAAAAAAAATTAATACTATATTGATTTCCTAATGTGACACATAATGTGAAACAAAATAAATTGTCTAAAATTACATTTATTTTGAAATAAAGGGAATAGTATATTAGATAACCAAATATGTTCCGTAGAAGGCTAAATGAACGCATGAGATCACCTTCCTTTTTCATGTATATATTATTATCTATTCTATATTATATATAAAGTATAAGCAAGAATTTGATGTGATATCATTATTTCTTTTGCCAAATTTATCCTTATTATATAATTAATTTTAATTGATATCCTTATGTATAACCACTAACTATCCACTAATCACTTCTAACTTCCTTATTTCCACTATATATATATATATATATATATATATATATATATATATATTATACATATTATATATATAAATTGCACATCCATAACGTGTACCATTTTCACTAGCTTATTTTAGAATAAAAAATATTGTTAATCCCCAAATTTCAGAGTGGCAATTTCTTTTCTACATTTAATGAATCTGAATCTGAATCTGAAGAGCTGATGTATTCTCTTCAACCTCTAGGCGCATTCCTATGTGTCACTGTGCATGTTTTGTGCTTTTGATGTGGGGCACAGTGGTTCCATAACTATGGATTCTATGTAGGATTGATTTTAGGTTGTCAAAATTCCGATCATAAAATTATAAAATCCTATTAAAAATGTCTAAAATAATTAAATAAATAATTTGGAAGTTAATAACACCCAAAAACATAACAGAAATCATAATAAATGTGAATTACACATTAAAAAAAGTATAATATTGTGACCTATTTCATTAGAACATGCAAGTATATGAGTTGGACCACCGCCGAAAGGAAATATTTCCTTCATAATGATGCTTAAATTTGGGTGTTAGCCACGAAATCTCTTCTAAAAAGATACTTTAGTATAGAGAAATCTCTTATATCTATCTATCTATATATATATATATACTAGAAGTATAGAAATTATACTAGAAATTTCACATCTAGTAATTGACGAAATCCAAATAAATATATTTTTCTTCATACCTAAATAAATTAATTACTCCTAGAGTTTTTGTACTTTTTTTAAAAAAAGATTTACTTTTAGGTTTTTAAATATGTTAAGTTAATCCTTAAGGTACTCAACCAGATTCTTAATTCTTCAACTATATTTTCTAAGATTGAGTAGATTTTCTATGTACATGAGATATTTATATTTTAAACCCCTAAACTAGAATTCTATTTTTATGGATGTATTTATTTTTCAGAAAGTAATATATTTTATTATCCAATTTAATATTTTTAAGATAAATTATTGCATATATGAATCCAAAAAAAAAATTAAGAACTAAAATAGATTTACAATAACAGCACAAGTTCAAGGTTTCCAATATCTTTAACCAAATAGGATTATCAAATATTATAATGATATTTGACTCTCTTTTTTTTTTTTAAACATTTCAAGTTAAAAAAGATTTGATGATATGTGCTCATTCCATTAAAAGTTTACAAGCTTAAACCATAGAAATAGAGATATTTAGACTTTAAGGTGAAAATATACAAAATTAGACCAATATTGACATAAATAAATTGATTTATATTGTAAAAGAACCAACCAAAAAATTTAGAAATTTTAAAACATACAACAAATGAAATTTAAAATGCCCAAAAGGTATACAATATTATTTTATGTAGGATCAGATAGGATCGTAATACCTTAAAATCTCACCGACATATTCTACAATCCGACCTACCTAATTTAAGATTTTACATAGAATTTGAATTGTTTTGAACACCTAAAATCGTAGAATCGTAATATCCTAAATCTAGACTGAAATTTTAGTAACTATGGATAATTGTCTTTTCTGCTGATAGCTTCTCATCGACTAGTTTTGTGGATGTTGGATATTAGCAATTCCTTTTGCAAAAGTTCAATTAATTATCTAGTTTGTACTTTTTTCTTTGCTATTGAAGATGTTATTCTTGCGTGGAAGCATAAATATAGAAGACTATCTTGTCACTTCATTGTGGAAAATCCGCATTTCTTTTGTTTCAGGTGCACGTTAAGTGATTCATATAAATAATTTTAGGAAATTTTACAGTCTCTTTTAAAAAATTATTTTTTTGATTTTGAAAGTTTATATAGTATAAATTTTTAAAACACATAATATTATACTGTACAAATATTTAAAGCACGCGTGCACTAGTACAAACGCCAGAGTAAATATTCATCTTTTTATATCATTCTTTAATGCTTTACGCTGGCATAATGAGACCTCATCTCCTGTGTTTTTACATACTTTATTGTCATCTTTTTCTTGTACAAATACATCCAGGCTTAATTAAAAAATGAGTTAAATGCAAAAAAATCTTTTGAACTTATACCCCAATTATAATTCGTCTCTCTCAATTTATTTAATAAGTATTTTATTCGCTCTATTATATTTTGGAACAAAATTATCTCTATTATTTAAATTATTATTGCTTTTCTTTTTTACTTCTTTTTTTTTCATTTTATTTATTTATTTTCTCTATCTTATTTTCCTTTTTTTTCACTATTTTCTCTTGCTACTACTAAACAATGACATTACCTTTAATAATTAATTAATTAAAGTTCTAACTTTTCACATGTGTATAAACAATGTAATTTATAGATTAATCATGTATTAATACAATAAATATACCTTGTTGTAATATAATGTTCGTGATTAACTATTAATAATAAGATTAATAAATAAAAACAAATATTTTTAGCTATTGAAATTCAAAACTTTAATTTAGTATACAAACAAAATTATAGAATGAAAAACGTGTACAACCTATTATTTATGGTATAATATTGGCAAAATATAGTAAGAGAATATTGCGACTGCCTAATATAAGATGTAGATTAATTTTTGAAATTATAGTAAATTCAATCAAAATATGACACATGAATGATATGGCAAAAAAAAAAATTGTTTGCATACTTAGAATATATATTTTAATTTTTGACAAACTATTTTATCTTTTTACAGTTTGTTTATTTGTTAACGATAGCATTAGTAACATTTAAAAAATCCATGTTATACTATTAAAATATATGTTGCTTGCATTAAGAAACTTATTTATTCTATAAATTATTTATATACATGTAAAGAAATAGAGCTTTTAACTAACCAATTACTAATAGTATAATAGTTTAACGGAAGCAAGAAGGAATAAGTAAGAAGATGTAAGGAAAAATATGAGAGAGAAAATAAAATAAATTGGTAAGAAGACAAAAAAAGGAAAAAAAAATTAGTAAGGGTAATTTTGTCCCAAAACATGAAAAAGCAATAGGCAAAGGGATAAAGTGCTTATAAATAAGGCAAACTGCAATTGAGTTGTAAGTTCAAGGGGTTTTCTATATTTTACCCTGAAAAATCTTATAGTCTCGTTAGGGTAGCATACTATTGTATTTAAATACTAGTACAGTATAATATTGTGTTGTGAATATTTATACAATACAAGTTTTAAAGTAAAATAATATAATATCCTAACTGGACTATCAAATTCACATTTAATATAATATAAGATTAATTTATTAAGAAATATGAATTAATCACACAATCTATTTTTACAGAGAGTGAAAGGCAGTTTAGATTACATGCGGAGTCTAGCATTTTGTTGCTCAATTGGTCTCCCCAACTTCTTTTTATCTCATATACTAGAGTCTCTAATATAAGGTTTCAAGATAATTTGTTTGTTAATTTATTTATTTACGTATTCTATTTGTTTTTGTTTTTTGTCCTTTAGTATTCTAGAATTGCATTTTGCTCCAACCAGTTGGGTTTGGTTAGTGTGACGTACACTTCATACATCAAGTGACGATTCCATTTGTCTTTTTATTTATTTCAAAAACCCTATTCTAAATTAATTACTGCGTCCTAGATTATCACATTTTAAGGTTCCATTTTAGACATTTGTTTACAAATTTTTACTAAATATTGATACATATTTTTAATCAAAAACTATTTATTTATTACTTATTTCTTTTCCTTTTATGAAAAATGGCCCCCAACAAGACAAGGATTTCTTAAATCCTTTTTACTTTTTTTTTTAGTTTAGTCAACATAAGTTTAGGGATGTTCATCCTGAGCTACAGTTCCTAAAAATCTGCTAACTCGATTCGATTTGAATTGGAAAAAGAGGGTACCTGAACCGCATTCTGAAAGTGAATTGGGTAGAGGGTTGGGTCACTCAGGTTGAGGGTCGGGTAGCAGGTCACATTTTTGTGACCCGCCGAGTACCTGACCCGGTCTATTTCAAGGGTAATTTTATAAATTTTATTAATAAAGTTTCACTAGAAGCTAATACTTACTAGGGTTATTGGGAGGCTCTTACCTTTTCTTTTTCAATTCCTTGTCTTCCCTTCCTCTTTCTCCTCAATCATCTCTATACCCTTCATCTTCCTCACATCCTCATTCCTCACACTCGCATCTGTTGAGATGTATTTTTTGTTTTAATTGTTGTTACTATTGACTTGTTGCTACTTGTTAGTTTTTTGCTATTGGGTTATAATATTGGAATGTATTTTGTGACTTAGACTTAATTGTTGTTGACTTAATTTTGAAATTAATTTGCTAAATATCATTATTTAACTTTTTACATTTTGTTACTAGTGAGCATCAGTACCTGGTCAACCTGACCCTCTTTTGCGAGTACCCAGCAGCCGGGTACTCACTTTGTATAAACCGAATAAAGGGTCAGAATTTTCTTGACCCAATCAATGAGGGTCGGGTAATTTTTTTAACTCATGGACTAGGTACCCAGTCCATGACCACCCCTACATAAGTTCAAAGTTTTCTAATACAAGTCACATAATATTGTCCTGTACAAGTTTTTAAAGTATAACGGGATAATTTCATAAAGGGATCATAGAATTCCGTATATATAATAGAGAGTTTTAGGGGTATAGTTTATTTTATTTTCTTCAATTACCAAATATTTTTAGTTAGGTACCAAAAAAAAACAAAAAAAACGTGTGAGGACACTTTCCTTTTCCTATATTGAAAGTAATCAACGAGGAATGGGCATGGCATAAATATAAATTAGGGGGAGGGAAACAACTATATTTGTTATCGATTGTGGGAAACTAGCTAGGTCAATGGCTCTAGATAAATATGGCAAAGAGTCGGGTTGGGCTATATCGAGCTAAACCCTTGTGGGTTTTTCCTATTCGTGTGTCTGGCTGGAATTTCGAACAGTGTGGATGGGTTCAAAATGGGAAACATTAGGCCCTATGTCAGACCCTGATACCAAGACCACTAAAGGACAGTGCAGGCGTGATTGGCTCCACTACTGACTCACAGACCGAATATATGTAATAGAAGGAAAATACTTAGGTAGATCGGTCTTTGACCCCGCCTGCAGATCCTATGTCAGGATTAAATCTTAAAAAATCTTACTTACATCAGCTAATGTAGTCTTTGAACCCACATAGATTTTCTAAAGTTTAATCCACACCACAGGATCCACAAGTGGGTTCAAAGATCGGGTCTACCTAAGTATTTGCCGTAATAGAATAGCATTAGTAGCTATCAAAGAATCTAGAAATTTGGAATAGAATTATGAATCTAAATTTTAGTGTCACAGTTAGTATAGAGTGAGTCTTTACTTACACATTTGTATAGCTCAAGTGTAAAGCTTGTTTTTACCCACTAATGAAATTGCTTCAGGTTTTGTCAAAAAAAAAAAAAAAAAAGCAAGCCAAGTTATGCCTGTCTGTCCTGAATATTTTTAGACTTCAATTGGAATATCATCAGCCCAACTATTTTTCCTTTCTTCATCTTCTTTAATGCCTCCTTACCTCAGATTCCTGAATTATTCAATAATATATTATGTTCTGTATTTCTCAAACTTATCTAACTCTCCTAATACGATATCTGTGTTATTATTTTTACTAAATAGTTGATAAAAGTATCTCTCCAAATTTTCCTTAAGTGAAGTTTTATCATAATAAAACACTATTATTTTCATCTTTAATGCACTTTAATTGGGTTAAGTCTTTTGTCCTATGTGCTCTAACTTTAGCAATTTTATATATATCTTGCTCCATTTCCTTAAATTCTAGTTTTTTGTAAAATCCTTCAAAAACTCTATCATTGCTTCACTTATAACCTTTTTTTCCTTCCTTTTAACATGCTTATAATTCTCAATATTTTCTTCGCTTCTACAACTGTATAAGCCTTGTCACTAGCCCTCTTAATTTTGATTTTATTTTGCACACTGCCATCCCACATTCCTTGTTGAATGGAGCACAACCTCTTGACTCTCCATGTATCTTCTTAACTACTACTCTTACTCTAACGGCCAGGTCTTTGCCTAAAGTATCAAATTCTCCTTGTAAATTCTAAACACTTTACCCTAACAAATCTTTCCTAAATATTTCTTCTTTTTCATTTTTTTTTTAGATTCCACCACTTAATTCTGTGTATTCTAGGTAGCTTACCTTCTCCTAAAGCGATGTTTAAATCTCAAATCCAGTACTAAAAGGCTAAGTTGTGAGGTTAAACTTTCTCCAGGTATGATGTTACAATCTCTACAAACTCTTCTAGTTCTATATCTTTTTCTTGTAAGAAGGACAAAGCCAATTTGTGACTTATGGTGCTTTGATAAAATTGAAATCTGAAAATTAGGTCTTGAAGTCCTAATTTGTTGAATTCGTTAAGTTGTATCTGTTTGATAATCAACTGAACTTAATCACAGAACTGAAATATTTTATCTTGTATATATTATATAGTTCAATGATAATATTATATTTCATTTTTATAGTAGACTAATTTTTAAATATTATAATTTTAATACAAATAAATAGTTAATTAATATACAGTATGTGTGAGAGAGATAGTACGTGTAAGTGTGTGTTGATATGTGAAAGAGAAAGAATATAATGTGCGCAATCGTGTATTTTTGTGTGGAAGACGAAATATATTGTGTGCAAATGTGTATTTATATATTTTATTAAAGGAAAGGACTATAACATGTGTCTATGTATGAGATAGAAATAATAGTGTATGTGCAAGTGTGCTTTTGTGTGTGAGAGAGAATGAATATAATGTGTGTAAGTATTTGCTTATGTGTGAGAGAGAAAGAATATAATATGTGCAAGTCTGTGTTTATATGTGAGAGATAATAAATATAGTGTGTGTTATGAGTGAGAGAGAAGAAATATAATATATACACGTGTGTTAATTATGTGTGTGAAAGAATGAATATAACATATACAAGTATGTGTTTATGTATGAGAGAAGGAATTTAGCGTGTGAGAGAAGGAATTTAGCATGTTTAAGTGTGTGTTTATATATGTAAGAGAAGAAATCTTGTGCGTTTGAGTATGTATTTATGTGTGAGACAAGGAATATAGTTCGTGCAAGTGTGTATTTATGTGTGATAGAAAATGAATAGAGTGTGTATAAGTGCCTGTTATGAGTAGGTTTGTATACATAAAAACGTGTGTAAATATGTGAAATAAATAAAAATTGAATGAGTTTTGCTATACTAGTAAAGAATTCGCCAAATTAACTGATTGACTTTTCATTTAAATTTTGTATAGAAATTAAGTGATACTTAATATATTCAGAGGTAGGAGAATTTTGTCATAAAAACACTTAATATAAAAGCACTTAATGAATTAAGTTTAACCAATTAATGGAGCTATCAAACACATCCTTAGTTAATCTACTCAAAAAGGTAACTAAATATTCTTTACTAGTTTTGAAAAATGCATTGACAATGCAAAATTCGAATGTCATTCCAAACTCCGAAATTGATTTTTCTTCTTCATTCCTTACCCCATAACCATACCCACCATGCACTTCTTTATTATCTTTATTATCTCTTCTCACATTTCCATTTATGTTACCTCCTAAAAAAATTTTCTCATATTGGTGGACTCTAGCTACCACCTCATCTAAATCTTCTCAAAATCTAGCCTTTATGAACTCATATAGACCTTATGAGGAGCGTTTGACGCTAAAAATATTAATAGTTTCATGTCCTAGAAATTAGTTTAAGGAATATAATCCTCTCTCCTTTTTTAGTTACCTATACTACATCGTCTTTCAACAACCCCTCTACAATAATACGAACATCATTTATAGTCCTATTTAATTCTGAGTACAAAAATTTAAACTATGAATTATCTAGTAGTTTTACCTTTTCCCTACCCATTTTGTCTTTTGCAAGCACAAAATATTTATCCTTCTCCTAATCCTTGTATCTATCACCTCCATTAATTTACCTCTAATAGTTCCAATATTTCATGTTCCTGGCATAATTCTATTCTCTTTGATATTCTTCTTCTCCACTATCCTTCCCCCAGTTTGTGAAGATCCTTGCATATTTTCACTACATCCAAATCTCCATGGATCAAAAAATTCTTAGTTTGAACAAACCAGCCAAACCAAATTTGTTTGGTTTTCAGTATTTAGATAATTGATATTCGGATATACCGATTAAAAATCATAAGGAGATGATCTTTTTGTTGTATGATTTGGATTTTGTTATTAAAAATTAATAATTTAAGAACCAAACTTTTAGTTTTGTAAGTTTTATTTTTTAGTTTTTAGTAATTAATTCCATATTTCCATTCATTAATACTTTGGGATTAATTTTTATTTTTTAGTATTTAGTTTTATGTTTTAGTTTTCTTACTTTTAGGTTTTCGATTATTAGTTTTATCAGTTTTGCATTCAATTTCATAGTTAATTTTTCAATTGACTAGTGAATTTCACCTAATTAAATAAATTGAAATTCGAAATCGAAAAAAATTTGATTAACCAACCGATCGAAGAAAAGTTGGGTTTGGATTTAGTTTTACTTTTCTTGCACCAAAAATCTAAAAAAAAAAGAAAATTTAATTGAATAATAAAAGCCCACCAATGAACACCTCTATCCATGAGATGTAACAACCCTTTCTCACTATCCGTTACATCCAAGCAATGAGACACGTCTAATATTGTAAATGGAGTTCGTATTGACTAAGTTATTACCGTGTCTACTTAGCTTTCCTACTTTATCCAAACAACTCTACCCATGATATAGAAACATGGTACTAACAAAAAAAAAATTATCTTTCCCTACAAAATTAAAATTTTGTAACATTAAATTATCCATCAATTTTTACGTACTCCACTCCAACTTAACCACTATCTTACGAAAGTGAATGAATTCGAATTTCCAATCTTATATCAAAATAAAGTGAATTAGTTACGCATTCCACTACAATTAATTTATTAAAAAAAATTAAATTTACAAAAAAATAAAAATAAAGGTTCTCTTCTTTTTCTTTTATCCCACCTTAAATCTCCTGGTACTTGCCCCGCAGACATTCCTGCAATCAAATAGCAAGCAAAGCACACAACCAGGCGGTGGCAAAATCATCTTTTCATCTTTAGCCATTAAAAATCCACAGCAAAACACAGCCAGATGGACCACGAAACTCAAGACTCAAAAAAACCCACCAAAAACCTCCCTCAATCATCTTCAGAGAAACTACCGCAATCGGATCCTCAACATCAAGTACCGGGTCAAAGTACCCGAACCCACCTGAGCTTACAAACCCGGACCCGGCCACTCTCAGAGAGCAGTGGAAGTTCGCTATTAGGCAGTACAGCAGATGGTATTCTCACGCTTGGGGAACTGCTATTCTTGCGGGTCTTTCTTTCTTCGCTCTTGGTTGGGTTATTAAGGGTTCCAATCCCTTGCCCTCTCTCAACACCCAAAACCCGGAAAAATATGACGATAAAAGTAATGTTCCTGAGAAGGCTAACCAAGGTTGATCATCAGATTGGTGAGATTTTTGACTTGGAATATAGCTAAGAAATTTATGTATTTTTTTTTTGTCATGTTCTGTTGTTGATATTGTGTGTTTTATGTTAAAGAAAGGCTAAGTAAATGGCGAGTTTGATTTTATAAGGTTGTTGTTAAAGTTCTTGAATTTTGTTCGTGGTAATTCGAGGTGATAAGGATGTTTGGTTGTTGTTAAATTCTGGGTTTGTTTTAAACGAACCTACAGAACTTGTAAACAGCAATTTTTGTTCGTGTTATGAGTGTTTTTTTGTTTGTCTGAGAACTGCGGTTTTAACTAGGTTGTGCGGTAGTGATGATAATTGAGTGTGTATGCCTGTTGATTTTGATACTAATTGAGGTATGCGGTAGTGATGCTCATTGAGGGAAGATTGCAATTTGTTGATGGAGTTAAAATTTCTAGGTTGTCTCAGTTTGGAAAATGGTTTACTTCATTGTTCTTGAACTGACTGGATTACATTTTGATCGATTAATATGTAGAGTGGATTGTTGGCCGATTATGATAATTAAGGGTTGCTTCCGTTGCTTTTCATTTGTTAAGAGAAGTAGAGAATTCTTGAGAACAAGAACACGTTGGCTTTGGGTCTGATAGTTTTTGTGATGCCTTCCATTTCAGTTATATATGGCTCAAGAATCTTGTTAACGATGGTCTGTGTTGGTTTGAAATTGTATACTTGTTCGAATTTGAAAAGCTTAAAATGTATCCTGAAAAAAAACAATGGAAAGACCATCCAAATAATGTATCTTGGCAAGTCTCTGACCAAAACATGCCGTGAAAATTTTGGTTGCCTAACCCATTGTGTGGCAGAGCAAGTTTTCACAAACAAATCAGATTTACTAATTTTTGACTTTTTTAAAAAGGACACTTCACTAGACCATCTTAAGAGTTACTGAAAGTTCAAATATTTAATGCCAAATTTTGTTCACTTCTATTTGTCATGTGAAGTCTGCATTGCTTTGTCTGAGATAAAATTCTTGGACTCGTAGAATTTTCGATATGGATCCCCATCTTTCTAAATCATTTTGTGATATATTCCAATAATGTTCCTTTGAATTGCTACCTAGAACGAGTTATCAGTTTATGCTAGGTAATTGAGCAGGGTGGAGCACTGCTTATAAACTACATGCTGAATTGAACAAACAAAATTTGAAATGGCATGTTGAATATTAGTCCCTTTTCTTATGGAAAAATGAAATTTCCTGCGGTAGTGACCAAAAGAAAGAAAAGGAAATAGTTCTACTTTTCATGTTTCATGAAACATCTGGGGACAAAAAAATTAAGCTGGGACTAGAAACAATTTCTCGTGTATCCTCACCCGTGGACAGTAATGGCTCGACACGGATGATGATTTCTGGATTTTAATTTCTTACTGCTGTAGAACCCAACAATTTTTTTGATATTCTCATTAAATCCCAAGTTCCAAATAAACTTAATGTTGTGAAGCAATTGCCTGAATATAATACTTTCTGAAACGCTAAAGTGTTTCATTCAATTATTACCCTGACATAGTCCTTGACTTGCATCTAAATGCGTTAAGATTGTCATGTTCTGTTATTCTCTTCCTTATGTTCTGTGGAAAAATGAAAGTAAATAAAAAAGTTGTTTACTTTGTGAACCCCCTTCCCAAAAGTGAGAGAATCGGAAAGATACCCTGACAGTGTAAAAGGAACGAAAATAGGGATAAGGAAAAGGAAGGAAAGAAAATGTTTGGGCAACTAGAAATGGAGATGTAAACTGGAGTTTGTTCCGACAGAAATGTTGAAGTCTCTTGAACTTGCTGGCTAATTAACTAAAAGTGAAGAATCACCAGGATGCTTTCTTGAGCTATTTATATCCTATTTCTTACTTTTTCTTTGCTCTGATGGCAACAACCAACTTATGACATATATTTTTCATCCATCTAAAATGCTAGTCTGGCTATTGAGATTCTTGCCCTTACAGAGACAGATCTAGATTGATAAATAGATTAGTTGAGTAGGATATAGATGTCTGAGTTTCCTCGTCTGGTATTTTATCAACATTTTTACAACTTCTGTTACTTTGCAATATCAATATAAAGAATGTGTGTGCATTTTGAATGTTTGCCAGTTTGCTGGCTTCTAAATGTACATTATGTGATGTTAAGCTATTGTCTGTGTGTGATTTTTGGTTCAAGTTACTTGTAATTCTTAGTTGTGTAAGATGAAGATACTTAGAGTTACAATTTCAGGTGTAATTTCTATGCTAAAGTGTATCTATACTTGATCTACTGATTTTACCTTGCATTGGATTGTTCAGTCTGATGGCATAGACCTGATTGTTTGCTTACAATTTGATTTTTTTTTTTTCCAGTTCTGACTGAACTAGAGTTGGTGTTAAGCAAGGCATAATCCAATGCAGGTGCCTGACTAATTGTGCATGACATAATCATTTTGCATTAGAGCCATGCCACTTTTACTCTCTCCTAGCTCCCACAGCTGTCCAAAAAATGCACGATCAGAAGGAAAGAAAATTTTAATATGTAGTGAACAACATGGATACATACACTGTATAGCCAGTGTGCTTTTGTATTGAACACATTTCATTGCTTGATATAAACATTAACAAGTTTGGGCTGGATATTTCATCTCGAGACCTGTTGTATTGCAGCATTTGACCCACCCACTTTACATGACTAGGATAACTATGAACTGTTGATTGGAATGGTTGCACAGCTAACTATGTTGTGTGGTCAGTATAAACTACACTACATTTTCAATGTTCTTACCCATTCATCATCTCTAGAAATAGTAACTTACCATGCTTGTGATCATCACCCGCTATAATTTCTTTGAGATCTCAAGTAATGACTGTATGCAATACATATAAAAGGTTGCTAGGAACATTCTATACTTGTTAACACTTGTCTGGTTTATTGAGAGCAGTTGCTCGATATTCAAAATCTTAATTTTGAACTGTACGTAATTTCTGTACTTGCTTTTATCTATCTTCATTTTGTATGGTTGAAGCCGAAAATTAATGGCTTCATTACCTTACCTTTTCTAATTTCAGATATGATGATAGAGTGATAGACTCATAGTGCATGTGAAATGGGGATTCTCTTCTTTCCAGCTTCACTTAGTTGCTGCTCAGGTCACAGTGAAAGCAACTACATGAAGAAGATATATTTGGAGAAAGAAACAAAAAATTGGAGACGGTGTCCTGTGATTTGAAGTAACATATTTCAGATGTGATTTGTTTTCAAGCATGGTTCGAGTTCCTTAATGGACTAGTAAGGTCTTGTTGATGTTCAAAGGTTTTCTAGTAATGTAGTTCACGTACCTAATGTTTATATGACTTTCTGGAAAGATCATGTTCTGAACAACATAAATAAATGCATCTCATTAGTAAAGTTACAACATTAGATTGATCTTCCCGTTCAACCATCCCCCTTTCTTCCTCAACACACTTAACACCAGAGATAGAAATAACATTCCATTTTACCTAATTAAGCTCTTAACTATGACGTAGCTTTTCTACACTAAAGTAATCAATTGACATTACAAAAATTCAAGTAACAATTTGCTAAAACTGTAATGTTGGATACACATTGCTTGCTGGATTAAGGGATCAAATAATTAGAACAACTATGGATCTCTGTTAGTTTCTTGATTCTTTTCTGAGTTCTCTCCTGGCTACCATACTATTATATCTATATAGCTGAAGAATAAATTCTAATTCTATCTGTGATGATTGCAGCTATGCATTCGTAGCATGGTTTAAAAGGTCTTCTATTCAGGCATGGATGTAGCAGTTATTTTTTAATTAAAATGTCCTGAACAGTATAGTGTTCGTTCTACACTTAACCAGAGCAACAACCGGCTTTGTTGACTGCAGATACATCGTCTTTTGTGCCGATGTTTATAGTTTGTCCTCTGGGTAAAGCAGACGGATCATCTCCAATGTCAAGAGCCTTTCTGCTAACAACATGGTAGATTTGTGTGAGGACTTCTGTGAAGGCATTTTCGACATTAAGGGCCTCAAGAGCTGAAGTTTCCATGAAGAATGTGTTCTCCCTTTCAGCAAAAGCCGTTGCATTTGTGATAATGCGTTGGAACGGCTCGCAGGTGGCGAAGATCTGCCTTGTTTCCTACAAGCATTATCACAATATTCACATCTGTATGATCTCGAAGCTCCTTTAGCCATCTCTCTACATTTTCGAATGTCACATTACGAGTAACATCATAAACGATTAAAGCACCAACAGCTCCCCGATAATAGGCACTCGTGATCGGCGCGATACCTTCAGCAGATGAACATATGGATGTCAAACTCTAACATTCCCGGCATCACAAATAGAGATTACTTGGATTGTTATCAAAACTATCGAGACATTCCACTTTCTTTAAGCCTTAGGCACAAACTATCCAAAAAAATTCTACACCTTGCTTCATTTCTCTTCTTCTTTTCAATTATATTATTTTTTTATGTTTTATTTTTTTCTACCTCTCCCTATCCGACTCAAATCTATGACTAACAAGTCATGGGAAAATGTCTTATTACAGAAACTATATTTTGTTGTCCTTCTTTTTCTTAATTGATATTCCATATCCATTTCTTGCAATTTACAAACTTCGAACATATTAAAATTATTGTAATCATGATCCCGACAATGATATGCGACTTTAAAACACATCTGCTGATGTTTGCGACATTTTCTTTAACGTACGAGCCATAAATACAATTATACCTATAAGTAATTTACGCGTATTTCCACATGAATTTAACATCATAAAATATGCAGATGCAATATTCGTTCATAATGAACGCAAAGGAAAGTATACCTTTCTTGGCCAGCTGTGTCCCAAATCTGAGCTTTTACGATTTTGTCATCAACCTGGATGCTGCGGGTGGCGAACTCGACGCCGATGGTGGACTTGGATTGTTGACTAAACTCATTGCGGGTGAAGCGAGACAAGAGGTTAGATTTTCCGACGCCCGAGTCCCCTATGAGAACCACCTTAAATAGGTAATCATAATCTTCGTCAGCCCTATATGTTCCCATTTTATTGCTTATTATTAATCTCTTCAAGTTAGTTAGAGAGAGCAAGGGAGCTGGAGAAAGAGGAAGAAAAAACTATCAATTGTTGATTGATTTGATGATTGGGATTGATAGCAAAATTGCAATAGCCAAAAAAAAAAAAAAAAAACCTCTCCGTGTAATTAGGAGGGAAAGAAGTTAGGAGAGGAAAGAGAGAAGACACTACTGGTTCCATGAAAAGGATGAAATTGTATCGGAGTCCCGTTTGTCCGTATGGTAACTTCGTTAGTTTTAAGGTAATATGATGTCATAAGGGATGATAGAATTACCCGACTATAATTTACATCTCTTGATAATGGGATAATAAAGTATGAGATGATTTGCTATTTACCTCTTAATAACAAAATTTTAAAATTATTGAAAACTAAATCATTCTTAATTTGCCTTTTTTTTTATTATTATTATAATAAGGAGAAAAACTTATCACTAAGATAAGGGAACTTTATCAGCCAAAAGGATGGGTTGAAGAGGGGCTCTGAGAGCCAAACTACACGTTCAGGCGGTACAGGACCTATCTGGGCAGCTTGATGTGTAGCTGCATTACTATTCCTCCTTAACCAACTTATGTCCTTAACGGATAATTGACATAGAAGGTCTCTCAAATCTTCAACTAAAGACCCATCTAGGATTCATCAGCTAGGATAGCATTAATTATTGACAATGCATCTCCTTCTAAAGCAAAACCTTTGAAGTGGAGTTCTATAGTTCACCCAATTGCACTACCATATGAGCTGCTCTCATTTCCGCATGCTCTGCAGAAGCAATATTTTCAATCCTTGATGCAGCTCCCGCCACAAAACTTCCATTACCGTCCCGAACAACAACACCAACACCAACACCACAGATCCTCACTTCTTTCAACCAGGTTGCATCAAAATTAATTTTAAATTGCCCCGTTTCACATGGCTGCCACTGGTCATTAACTAACAAAGAGGACGAGCTCCAATCCAGTACGGTTCTGGCACTAGAGAAATCCAATAGGTATTGAGATACAAAAGAAATCAAAGATAACGGGTCTTTGGAAGAGCCTTCGAATGCCTCCGAATTCCTGTTTCCCCATAAAGTCAAAATTATTAACGTAGCGTTATTTTTATCCTTCCCCTTCAACTTTAATAAGAGATCACAAATCCATAATATTCAATACTCCTGAGCTAAA
Organism: Cinchona pubescens; assembly: GCA_025175665.1. Taxonomy (NCBI): domain Eukaryota; kingdom Viridiplantae; phylum Streptophyta; class Magnoliopsida; order Gentianales; family Rubiaceae; genus Cinchona; species Cinchona pubescens. Next base: position 263,323 of record JANKKI010000226.1, read on the forward strand.
GCCATCACTTGCCCATGTAGAAAACTAAGTGTCAATACCTGATTCGCAACGGGACAGAGACAGTCAAAGAACAAATGCTTTATATCTTCCATTTCAACTTGACATAGCTAACAGCCTTTATTAATCGTGAGGCTGTAGGTAAAGTATTTTGACAAATTCTCCAAATCAAATGCTTCACCTTCAAGAGGACACTCAGCTTCCAGATTACCTTCCAAACTTCATTGGCACCACTACTGCAAGAAGCTGTAAAGTCACTAGTTGCTGAAATCAAATCCATTCCTAAAGCCATATGGTATGCACTACGAACCGAAAATAATCCATTTCTGTTAAAATGCCAAACGCAATTATCATTAACTGGCAAGCTGCCAATTGGAATGGAAGCAACGGCATTGACTTCATTAGGCTCAAAAAGATCATTCAGCAACTGTAAATTCCATTGCCTCAGATCAGGATCAATTAATTCGTCAACTGTTGCATCAATCATTAGGAAGAAGCCTTGGGCGAGAGCAGATTTTGAATGAACTAGATAGTGACATCCAGGGATAGGACCAAATTTTATGAGCATGCATGCACCCGAACCAACCCTTTTCCTTCAGCCTAAGGATAACACTTATCGACCCTCTAAAATGCTTTTCCAAGTAAAAAAAGCCTTATAATCTTGTCTAGCTTGAAGAAAATCACAATTAGGAAAATATTTCGCTTTGAGAATTTTGTGTAGGAGTGAGTCCTCAAAGCAAAGTATCCTCCACGCTTGTTTTGCAAGCATGGCAGGATTAAAGGTTTTAAAATCACAGAAACCCAAACCCTCCTTGTCCTTTGGTTTGCACATTTTCTTCCATTGAAGCCAATGAATTTTCACAGAACCAGTGGAATTTTCCCACCAATAATTCCTCACTATTGAATCCATTTCCTTAATCACCCCGTCAGGAATCCGAAAGCAAGACATAGCATAAGTTAGAATACATTGAACTATTGCCTTGATCAGAAGCTCTTTCCCTGCAATTGAAAGTTGTTGCACCTTCCAACCTTGGACTCTATTCCAAACTTCTCTTTAACAGCTGCAAACACCTCTATTCCAAACTTCTCTTTAACAGCTGAAAACACCTCCGACTTTGAGCGGCCTATTATTGATGGGAGTCTTAAATACTTTTGATGCGCTTGAACCTCTGGAATATTCAAGCAAGCTGAGATACTGGCTCAAACTTCTGAATTGAAGGATTTGCTAAAAACTATTGCTGATTTCTCCAGGTTGGCTTGTTGACCTGAAGCTCGTCCATAAAGATCAAGAACTTGCCTTATTATGATGGCTTCTTGAATCATCACGCACAATAAAAGGTGAGAAATGCTAGGACCATCCCGAGCCACCTTTGTACCATGTAATTTATCACATCTTGTTGCTTCCTGCAAGAGACAAGAAAACACTTCCCCACACATTAAAACACATAAGGTGATAAAGGGTCCCCTTGACGAATTCCACAACCAGAATGGATGAGACCGAACTTAGAACCATTAAGCAAAAAGGAGAAAGAAGCAGAAGAAATACAATTGAAAATAGTCTCAACAAATTTTGAATGAAAGCTTAGAGCAATCATAGCCCTACTTAAGAACACCCACTCAACACGATCATAAGCTTTACTCATATCGAACTTTACTGACATGACTGCCTCCTTGCGCCATGCTTTGGACCTAATAAAATGATTTAACTCATAAGCAACAAGAACATTATCTGTGATAAGTTGACCGGGAATAAAGGCAGATTAACATTCAGATATAACATCAGAGAGAATTTTTTGAAACCTATCAGCTAAAACTTTGGAAGCAATCTTATACGAAACATTACATAAACTAATAGGATGAAACTGAGAAATAAATTCTGGATTACTATACTTTGGAATAAGAACAATCTGTGTATAGCTAATGGATGAAATAAAGCGATCATTATTAAGAAAAGATAACACACATTTAGTAACATCCTTACCCACTATGGGCCACAACTTTTGATAGAAGATAGGACTGAAGCCATCTGGACCCGGGGAAGTAAACGGATCCATACGAAGAATAGCATTGCTAATCTCTTGCTCCTGAACCGTGTAGGGTTGAATGATTATATTATTTGCTTCATCCGAAATCTTTCTCCTTACCCTTTTCATTACTGTGTCCATAACCTCATTCTAAGGGCAAGATGAAGTGAAAAATTTAGAAAAATTGTCCACCACAATTCTTTCTATATCTGAGTCATTCTCACACCAAGACCCCTGACTACCCCGGAGGCCTTTAATGGTTTTTTTATTTTATTTTTTGACGTGTTGAGGCTTTTGCATAGAAGAATCTAGTATTACAGTCTGCTTCTCTAAACCAATGAGTTTTACTCCTCTGTCTCCAAAGAATATGTTCTTGGTCCAGAAGTCGCTCCAGTTCCTCCTCTACAATACCTATCTCTGCTAATATGTTATCAGATATTGGAGTAGAATGTAGTGCTTGTAAGTTCGACCGCAAATTCTCTGATTTCTTATTTATGTTGCCAAACGAAGACTTGCTCCACCAAAGTAGTCCTAGTTTGCAATTTTCAAATTTTTTATTTTCTAAAGGGACATATCCCACTAACCGGTTACTATATCCTCACCCCATGCCTCCTGAATCACCTCTTTGCAACCCTCAGACTTGAGCCACATTGCTTCAAAACGGAATTGCCTCACATTTTCCACTTTATTAACTGCACAATCTCTAACAATTCCAGCTTAAGAGACTCATAGCCATCGGCGGGCAGTAAAAGTATCCGCTACATCAGCTTGGGTAGTTATCCGTTTTCCCCTTTTGCAAAGAGGAGCCGTATCCAACGTTTCCTCACTATCCGAGTCCCTCTGTAAAGACCTTTTTCCATGTGACTTCCTTCTAGAGAACTCTGAGAATGCTCCTGATTAGAAAGTGAGGCTAAACATGTATTTATGTGGTGAGTTTATACGGGTTTCAATATGAAAGTTTGATAGACATTATTTTGTAATTCATTATTTTCTTCCACATATTTTTATATGTGTTGAATAAATTTATATTTGGCTACGTGTTTTTTATGCTAAGAAAACATTACCTCCTTACGAGTCCACTCTTTGATTTACTTGGGATAGCCTTCGCACAGCCTCAATTGTCCTCTCCGCACCATTCTGATCACGTCCTACATCTAGCATTAGGATCCTTCTTGATTTGGACACCTACAAAAAATAAATGACCAAAAGATTACCGTCCCTACTCGAGTTTACCTGTTGATTCTGTTACTGCTTCGGCCAGATCCTTGCCCACATTCTGATAGGTAGCCGTCATGTTAATACAAGTTTTCGAAGTATCAATTGGATCCTTATTCCTATGGGCTCTGGTTGAGAGGTCTGGTAGTGACTTTCTGGATCTGGGCCCCATCTGAGCTGCTCCCTGTTTCAGGTATCTCTTGGTCTAGGTTGACAGTTTGATGGGCCACGTGATCTGATCCATATGCCAAAAACTTCCCGCTAGAACCTTGAATCCGCGCAAAAGAATTGATAAGTCCTTTATTATTTTCAAGATTCGAACAATTCCCCATGTCCTTATCAACTTCCAAATCCCCTCCAGTATCATCCATGCCATGCATAATGAGGATTCCTATTTGTAGGAGTAGTTCGAGCAATGGGCAATCTTGAATCACCTAACTTATGTTGTTAGAGTTAACAACATTACTAGTTGGTATTTTCTACGGGGCAATCTCTTTCTCCATGGCCTATGATGCCATAGTTACAAAAAGTGGGGAGTATTCATACTTGAAAAAAATGGAAACTTGCTTCCCTCCAAAGACCATGTGGAGTTACCTCACCAAAGGCTTACGAATGTCAAGAGCCAGTGGGATGCGCATGAATTCTCCCCAACATAACTTTTTCTCAATAGAAACAAATTTTCCCAATCTGTTTCCTATCAACTCTGCAGTTCTCTTAGCCATCCGATTGTAAGGAAGATCAAACACCTGGACCCAGAACTCACACCAATGAAACTCTAAAGCCGATGGCTGAGTGTCCCCATTAAATTCACCGAGCACCACCAGATTACGGTCAAAAGCCCTGGAACACTATACAAGACCCTCATCCACATCTTCAGCCTTTTTGAATTGAAACAAATCTGTTTTCTCCCCTTCGTAAATTCTATGACATACACATAGTGGACATCATTGCCTTCATGTGAATCTACTTCGACGATTTTACCTTACCCAACAAACATAAATCTCCCCTTCATGGACCCTCCTCTGTATTCATATCATTATCAACAAGAACAGAAGCTTCTTCCTCTGTAATCTTGAGTCCAGTGCATAGTTCAGGCCATACCGGGAGCAGACACAGTTGGAAAGCGAAACGAAATGACCAGGAAGCAAATAATATATCCTTCAACCTTGCACACAAAAACCACACATAAAACTTGCACAACACAAGGAAAAGAAAATTGCAAAGAGAGCAAGAAACAGTCTGCCTAAAAAATTAGAATAAGAAGCTGACAACAACTGACCATAACGGGGACCAAAAAAAGGACAGCAAAGAATCCTAAACACAAAGCTACGTTCAGAACAGGGATACATAAGAAATTAAAGAACAAACGACAGTGTTCTAATATTATTGATTGCCATGACTGCCATGTTTCATACAAAAATAGAATGATAAAATGTACGTTTTTTCGGGAAATGATGAATATAATTTACAAATATTAATGGTTGAACAGACATATATACACCACTTATGAATTTTTTTTTTTTTTTTTTTTTTTTTTTTGTAGTTCATAATTAGTTTATGGAAAATACTTACATAGACCGGTTTTTGGCCCTACCTGTAAATCCTGCAGTCAAGATTAAATCTTATACAATCTTGCTTACATCAATTTATGTCATAGATTCCATAACATTTACTCCACACCACAAGGTCTAAAAATGGAGCCAAAAACCAGGTTTACTTAAATCTTTCCCTTATTTTATAAGTATTTTTCTAGTCAAAGTACACTTGTTAATTACTATAAAAGTAGAGTCTAGTTTTTAAGTATTTAAAAGATATCTAATTTGTTTTGTGATGATGTTTTTCAGCTCTATTATCGATAAATAGAAAAGATGCAAAAATAAAGCAATAGCATGGCATTCTATATTACATTCTTAAAAGTCATTTTACTTTATAGGATAATGATTTACAAATGCATAAATTCAGAATAACTTTTCAAATTCATTCCATGTAGTAAGATCCTATTGTATCATCAATTCTTGATATATTCGAGCGAATTTCGTTACTTTTTTTTCGAATCTAGTGACACCTCTATAATTTTGTCACTTTGTATCAATACACTATAATATATAGGCCTTGTTCTCAAGGGCTTATGAAAAACTATAAGCTATTTTTTTTTTAAATTTCGAAAAAGCATTTATTTATTTATTACAAAAGCAAGTGCAAAGTTACTTTTCAAAATAACTTTTAGCTTATTTAAATTTGAAAACCAAAAATATTTTTGTAATTTTTGTCCATAAATTCTTTTAAAAAAGTGATTTTTTAACTTTCAAAAAGTTGTTAAGAACAAGTCTATTGTATAGATATAGTATAGATTTTACTTGAATATAAAGTATAGATAGATTATAAAGATATTATGTGATCTACTGACATCTTAGGATTAACTTTCAAATTTGTAGATATCTTATCTTATCTTATTATATATAAAGGGAAGGCCAACTTATGCCAAATTTAATGTACTTTCATATTTACCCTCATTAATATAATTTAATTCTCATCAAATGTGTAAGTTACGAATTGAATTTTGTGAATGAAATTGAATTTCATTTGAAATTCAAAACTCAAAACTTAAACAACCCCCAATAGTGGAAGCGTACTGGTTGACAGTTTCTATTAGAAACACTCCACAGTTTCCATTAATTATCCAACTTCTTGTTAGTGAAGCCAATCACATGTGATTGCTCCAACTTCCAAGTTTAATGCAACCAAGATAAGTGCTCTTTCTCCATACTCATTCGTCACTTCCTCTTTAATCTATCAATATTTTTTGCCATTTAAAATTCTCTATCATTCATGCAATGCTTTAATATTTTAACAAACACAATATTATAATGGTTTATTCATTGTCTTCTTTATTTACACATGGTAATATTACAATGTCTTATTCAAATATGATATTATTTCTTTATGCATGCAAATGATGAACAAATATCATTCAAGTAAAATTACCCACTCATATTTTATGTTATTGTGATGTAGACTTAGTACATAATGAAATCCATTTTTTTTAAAAAATATTTTAACAAAGTCACAAATCATAACTAGGTATAGACATTTTTTTGAATATTTTACTTATTTACTTACACATATATGTTGAGTCATAATGCAATATATCATTTGCATTTCATATATTTAGCCAAACTATACAAAATTCACCTCTTTGCACACACCAATATCATGCCAAATTCATTCACAATATCATCAATGTTGTGATGAAAAATATTGGCAACAAAAAAAATTACTATACTACCTATCAAAATTTCCTATCTTTGATTTCCAATCAATTCATCATATTTTTTAATATTACACTAGCTACTGCATTTTATAAAAAATTTATTTCGTAAGCTTTATTTATCACATGCACATGATGAGTAAATCAAGGCAATTTGTTTAAAAATTAATACGATTTACTCACAAATGATTATAAGTTAAAAATATTTTTTTGCGTAATTTATTATTTAAAAAACATGTAAACAATAGAAATATTTACATAAAAAAAATACTAAAATACTTTATTTTTTTTGCCCTGCCTTTATTTTTTTCCCCATCACTTTATCATCTTCTTCAAAAATTTTAAGTCCTTTATTTAGTATTGTTCAAATAAAGTTACGAATAACTATTACTTTGACTTAAACAAATATTAATACTATTCAACCATAAGATTTCTTTGATTGCCTTGGTGATAGCCATATATTCTGCTTCAGTAGTAGACAAGGTTACAACATGTTATAAGGTTACTTTCTAGCTAACAGCATAACCGCTAATGCAAAATATGTACTTTGTAAGTGATATTCTTTTGTCAAGATCTCTGACGTAGTCTGAGTCTATAAAACAAACCAAAGTGCTACTATTTCTCTCGAACTGTAAATATGCGTTTGAAGCCCATTTACACGCAAGTATCTGAAAATCCATTTCACAGTCTGCCAATATACTTTATAGGGCAAGATCTGTATCTGCTTACCACACTAACTACTTGTGACATGTCTGGACGTGTGCAAACCATTGCATACATAATACTGCCAACTGCATTGGAATAACGAATATGTTTCGTATACCTCTAATCTTCATCTAATTGTGTTGACTGATCAGCTGACAGTTTGACATGAGCAGCAAGATAAGTGCTTACAGGTTTGGTAATTTTTAAGCCAAACCTCTCCAAGGCCTTCTCTGGATAGTTTTTTTGGGTCAAGAATAACTTTTCAACTCCTCGATCTCTTTTGATTTTTATGCCAAGAATAATATTTTTAAACCCGGATCGGGCATTGACCTGGTGGAACCGGTTGACCAGACTGGGTCGCCAAGTCTCATTTTTTGATTTTTTTTTAAATTATCTTCATTCATGGCTTAAAATGCACTTATGTAAGACCCAGAAAAGTAAAAAGTAGCAATATTCTTTTGAGCATGTGTCTATTCTAGTGCTTATTCACAAAGGACTCTCCAAATTCTTAATTAAAAATAAAACATATACAAAATAATTTAAAATCTCCAAAAGAAAAATCACTTAATATAACATCACATCGTATCCAACTTCACAACTAACATGCTCAAGATGAAATAAAGATATCCAAGTTCGAAAATATCCTACCTAAGATTGTCCAAATTCTCAAATAAAAGAAAGAACACAACAAAACACAATATCACAACTCAATACAGTGGTATTTTCTTAATCTAACACAACCAACATCAGACAAAGATTAAAAGTTTGAAAATTTTTATCGTCTCATCACTTCAGCACCATCTCAATTTTTTGTTCTTCATTTTCATCAATAAGACCAAAACCTCTATGCTAAAACAACTCCAAATCCACATATTCTCCAATTTTGTCATCATGCTCCTCATCTAACAATAAAAACAATGATGTAGATATTAATGAAAAATAGTATAATATGATACTACAACTTCCAATTAAAAATACTTATAAAAAGTATCATTTCAAATCAAACCTCCAGTTTTTTGAGAATTGGAACATTCAACAACAACATCCACAGAAAGTTCTTTATGTTCTGCCTCTAACTCCTCATAATCAAGCTCCTTGTTTGGTGCTTCTTCCACTACTCAAAATTCTATTTTATCAATCGACTCATAATTAATAGGATCATAAGATCGCTTTTGATGATTGGTCCTACAAATATAGATGAGTTATTAATCTACTAAATTATTTAAACAAAAAATAAAATGCATATGGTCATTTAAATATACTTGTGTTATAAACGCAAATGGTAATGCACATGCACAAGATCACTAAGTCTCTGATGCTCCAATCATTACTTTTCTTAATGTGAATGCGTTCAAAGATACTTCAATTGCATTCATAGCCAGAAAAAGAACATGTTTGGCTCAAAAGCCTAATTGCAAGTCTTTGCAAATTTGGAGCATCACAACCAAACAACTTCTACCAATTCTTTATCACACTAAAAATTAGTAATGTATATCTAATATCAATTATTCAAAAGTTATCTCGTCATAAATTCCAAATCATAAAAGAAATATTTATTACTTGGTCGATTAGTCCTACTAGTAGTAAGAGCAAGCTTTTGTCCAAAACTCTTATCTCGATCTCGAAACACTGCGATTTCTTGTGTAAACTTTGATTGCTACATACCAATCCACATGTGTTTCAATGTAGTCTAATAAATCATTTGTAATATCTCCAATTCCAACATATGGAGTGCCATATTGAAAAGTAGGATTCAAGAAATAAGATGCATTATGAAGACTTTTGTTCAACATTTTATCCTACCAGGTATTAATAATATCAATATAAGGCTTGCACAATCGGTCTTTGTTTTTGAAAAGCTTTCTTGTGCCTTCAATTGCTCTTTGTATACCTTCATAAACATAACTCATAGAAGTCTTTTCATCAATGTTGTAGGCATGCAACAATTGAATTAGAGGATCCATGATTCTTACTATAATTAAACAATTGTTCCATAATTTCTCATCCAAAACAATTTGCTTGAGTTCTTGCCCTTTATTCATTTTTAAGCATTTTTTGTAATCTCCACTGGTGACTAAAGCTTTGCAAACTATCTTTGCGATCGTGCAAAACTTTCTAATGGTATGAAAGTCGTAACAAATCTAGTTTTCCTGCACGAATAATCTCTTTCTACCCATTGCTTTTCCTCAACCAATTCAAAGTAAACCTATGATTATACACAAATATAGTCATAGTTGAAGTAAGAGTCACAAGAGCTTTCACCTCATGCATTGCACCAATATCTTTCAAAATCAACTTGATACAATGAGCAGCACATGCTGACCAACAAATAGTAGGGTATTTTTCAACAAGTAAACCCCCAGCAGCCTTACAGTTGCTAGCATTATCAGTAACTATATGCACCATATTCTTTGGACCAACAATTACAACAAATAGATTACACAAATTTTGTGCATTTGTTTCAATATTTGATGCACTTTGCTACAATAAACCAAGAGCAAATTTATCAATGACCTTTGTCTACTATCTTTCCAACCATCAACCATTATAATGCATTCAGTTTCAACCCAATTACTTTGTAATCAATCAATTATTAATTGTACTTCTTTCTTAGCATCTTGGAACAAAGGGACCCATAGAGCATAATAAGATGGACTTTTATACCCATGTTCTATTGTTGCTATATGATCAATTGCTCTTTGATAAAATGGAGAACTAACTGCATTTATAGGAATGTAAGCATCAAAAAACCAAAGAGCAATAGACATGTTTGTGTTATCCCATTTTTCTTTACTTTGCAAATAAGCCTAAATAGTGGGTTGTGAATTGTCACATCCACCTTTAAAGTAAGCGTTTATACCTGTGGCGGCTTTTCTCTTTCCTTTACCAACTGATGCCTCTACCTCATTGAATGAAACTCGTTTGGCTTGAAGATGAGGAATTTCTTGAACTTCATCACCATCATATTCATTCACGAAACAACCAAATGGATTTTCCTCCCCAAAATCTCCTCTCTTTTCTGTTAAAGTCTGCAATCTCATTCAAACTTTCTAAAATTACTTGTCTTACGTCCAGAGCAACCTTCATGCATGAAGCAACACTACCATTTTCTCCTGTTAAGTGTTGCTTCATGCGATTAATACCACCACCTGCAATTTTTCTGAGATAAAACCCACGTATCAAAACTTTTCTTCCTTGTTCATTGATCCCCTCACTGACATACTTCCATGCTATATCTATTTCTTGGCTATGATTTTGACTTAAACTTGTAGATTCAGCATTGCTAGATGCTCCCAAAAGTGAAGAATAAGAGCTACTGCCTATACTAGCATCCATTATCTTGAAAATAAATTTTATGGAGTGGATATAAGTATCATCAAACCATAAGAATTTCACATAACAAAAAGTGTTATTGAACAATAGTTTTTAGAGTTTCTAAAATAAGCACTTTGCTAGCTGGAATTTCAATTTTATTTTCTCTATTTTTTCTTATCTATAATATATTATATATATATATATATATATATATATATATATATGCGAGTTGTTTCTTCCAATTTTTGTTTCTTCTCTTTTTTGTAATGCCTAAAATACCAGCCTTAATGAAATATAATTCTCAAACCCGATAGGAAATATAACCAATTTTTGTTTCTCCTTTTTTTGTAATGCTTAAAATTTTAACATAAATATATAATAAGAAGGTAGAAAGTCTTAAGAGTAAAAAAATCATTTATACTTTAGTAAATATTAAAAAAATATTATTTATAACAGTTATATATGTTCAAATAGTTTCTATTTTTTTAACTATTATGTATCTACAGTTTCACCAAAATTATTTTCTTACCTCTAATTGTTCATTCAACTATACTATTGTGTATTAGTTAATTATACTCATTTTTTGCTATTTTATATATTTTCATATGTTAATAACATATAATAAATATCTTGAATAAAAGATAAAACTTTTAATTCTATTGTAATTGATTAATAATGTATTTAGTTTTATTATATCTTTTAAATGAGGTTGTTTTGCTTTATGTTGGTCCCAAAGCAACCTAAGAGGGGGGGTGAATTAGGTTTCTTAAAAATTACTTTAAGAGATATTGATATTTTCAAGATGAAATCAGTTATAACAAAATCAGTTATAATAATATCAATAGAACAGTAAATTAAAGAGAGAATAAATTGAACAAAAGAACTACTTCCAAGCTAGCAAGCTTGAAGTATCAAATTTGAATGCTTCACACTTGGTGAGCCAATAATCTTTACAAAGTAAGTTCTTGCTCACACTAAAACTCTTTAGTTGAGCCAAGAATCTCACTTACAACCACACTTTTATACAAGATTATCACTCCACTCAATGTTGAATTACACTCACAATTTCACACTAATACAACAAGGCTCTAAAGTCAATTTGCACTTCAAATTACTTTCTTCTAGACTTGTTATTCAATGTATTAGAGCTCTTTGAGCTTGTTTTACAGAGTTAAGTGTTTATGTCATCATCAAAATAAGGTTTGGAAAACATCACTTTACAATCAACATATAATAATTAAATAATTGTTCATCGATAAGTTAAATTGTTGGACTGTCAAATTTCTTTTCCTCGTGTAATTAAGGTTACCCTTGCCAAAAATATTCAACTTTTCCAACATTTATAAAATTCAAAAAAAAAAAAAAAATGAAGAAATAGAAGAATATGAAATGCCCTAACAAATTTTATGCATCATATGTTTAACTTTATTTGGTTTGAATTTAATAAAACCTATTTTTAATATCAAAATTTTGCTCCAACTTAAACATCACAATTTATAATCATACCAATAAAAATTATAATTTATATAAAAAATTCCCAATCTTTAATTGAGATAAAAATATTTGTTATTTTATATCTCTTTAATATTATTATTTTTAGACAAAATCCCCTCCCCTACCCTTTAGTGACTCAAACCCCATGACCTACAAGTCATAAAGAACGTGTCTTACCATCTAAACTTCACTTTGTAGAATATTGGTGAAAAATCCTTGTCTCTATAACACCATTTTGTAGAATATTGGTTTAGAGTAGCTATCGATGAGGTAGAAAAATGTTTAACCCATGATACAATAAGTGCCCAAAATATTCTTAAGTAATCATTTTAATACATAAGAATTGTAAGCATAATTTGTAGAGTGACAACATAGAAAAGCACTTAGCTAAATAATTAGTATAAAAAAACACATATTGTGCAATAATTAATCACATTATTAAACACTCTAATAATATTGGAGCATTTGATAAAAGAAAAAAAAAAAGATATGGTATCAAGATATATTTTGGAGTTAACCACACCATTCATGATGTTTGAAAGAGTTTAGAACGTAAATAGAGTACTCAGATGAATGTTATCATAAGTTTTACAAATATAAAAAATCCCAATATCCTCTACATGTACATGCATACATACTTTACTCAATATGTTAACAAAAATTAATTGTAATAGAATAATGAAGTGTGATTTTGGATATTTTTAGAACAACATATTTTTTATTAATGTTGGGTGCATTTCAAAAGAAGATAAAGATTTTTTTTCCACTATTGTTGGATGCAGGAAGACGTTAAGATACCTATATCTTATTTGATTTCCTGTAAATATATTTTTTTATAAATAAATTCCAAAATGCTTAAATATAATTTTTTATAAATAAATTCCAAAATGCTTCTCCATTTATAAGATGATATTTGATACTTGATAGTGAATTATTTTATCTTTTAATGATGATGAAGAATATATAGGTTATTTAAAATTTTGAATACCATGAAAAATTGAAAAATCATTATCTTTAACTATCTTTTACTAATCAAGTCATTAGGGTGTTGTTATAGGATATTATAACCTAGGCACCCAAAATAGAAATAAGATGAATATCATATGTTGTTCTGTTTGTTAATTTTTGAGAAAAAAGTAACGAAAAAAATCAAAGAAAAAGGAAGGATGAAAATAATTAAAAGACAAGAAAAAATATAATTTGTACTCTTTGTTATCATTACCAAGTAACAATAGTAAAGTTCAAGAGCATAATATAAAAGGGAAAAAGATCATTTTGGTCCCCTATCTTTGAGGTGTGCCCAATTTGGTCCTTTATATATAAAAACAAGTCAATTTATTCTCTCATGTTTCAAAATGTTAAACAATGTCGAGCATTTGATGAAAAGTTGGACAATGATGGAGGCCATGTAAACATCACATGACCTTTAAACACAACCTTAGCATAAATAGAGGTTAAAAACTTGAAACTTATGAAATTTGCTTTATTAATTTTTATCATTGAGGCACATATCAAAGATAAAAGATCAAAATGTTATTTCTCCCAAATATAAAACTCATAATTTAAAAATATCTATCAATTTAATATGTCTTTAATACTATATTCAATTACTAAATTCTTACCTTTAATAACACCACCTTGTAGAACAGATTTAGAGGCAGAACAAAAGGTTAAAATTTCCAATAAATTAAGTAGGAGTGTTTGCACGCGTTTTTTTCTAGTTTTTTCATATAAATATCAAATCATCACATATTTCAAACTTTATATGTATTTTACATCAAAAGGGTAAAAAAAATAAAAAGCCTATAAAATCCATTTAATAGCATACTTTCCTGCTTCTTGAGATTCTTCAGAGCAAATATAACAGAAAAAATGCAAAGGATTTTTCTAACTGACAAAGGAAAGAAAAGAACCAAAATGGAAAACTAGAGAAAAAAAAAATTGAGATAATACTATTATAAGATTCCAAAATAAATCAAAACATGCAGAAAAATTTCATGAAACAAAAAAAAAAAATCAAAATTGGAAGAATATAAACTTATTGGTGAGCTAGAAAAGCAGCCATAGAGAGAGCATGAAGCTAGATTGGATCAAGTGATGGAGAAGAATGACGGATTGATGGAAAGCCTAGAATGAGGAGGCGTGGAGGTGGTGTAGCTGTGGAGGATAATACAGGAGATTGATAAGGGTTTTTGTTTGTGAGAAGGGCAGCTTTGAGATGGTTTGAGAATGAGATAGCATAGTAGGTCTAATTCTTCCGTTCGATGTTTGAGACTTTTGACTTTTGAGTAACCTTTTTTTTTTTTCTTTTCCTGAGAGTCAAAAATCAAAACCCGAATTGTGGTGGTTGAACCAGGTTTATACTAGGTTCTCGATTTTATGCAGTTGTTTTTGGGTTTTATTAACCACCGGCAATATACCTAGACCGAACTAAAGGCTCTTACAAATTGCGATACCGGTCAAATTGCCTGGGTCTGATTTGGTTTTCAAAACATTGGCCAAGAATCATCTTAGATGCTCCTAAATTGTTTATCTCAAATTTATTGTTCAACTGAGAGTTCAATGTGTGAATTTTTGTCAAATCCTTAGCAAGAATGAGCATGCCATCAACACATACTAACAAGTAAATGAAAGAACCATCATTTAACTTCCGAAAGTAAACATAACTATCATACTTATATGCTCCACGAATAACCATGATCTAACATGAAGGAATCAAATTTATTATACTACTGCCTCAGAGATTGCTTCAATCCGTACAAGGATTTCTTCAACAAAAAATATGGTATTCTTTTCCTTCAATTTCAAATCCTTCGAATTATTTCCTGCATATTTGTTCTTCAAGTCCACCATGTAGGAAAGCTGTCTTAACGTCAAGCTGATCCAATTCCAAATTATACATGGTAATTAAATCAAGTAGAACACATATAAAGCTATGTTTAACAACAAGTGAGAAAATATCATTAAAATCAACACATCTCTTCTACCTAAATATAACCCTTTACAACAAAACGTGCCCGTGTACCTTGTGTCTTCAATCCATGGAATTCCTTCATTTTTCTTGAAGACCCACTTGCAACCAACAATTTTCTTTCCTAACGGTGACTTTACAAGAACCCACATACCATTTTTGTAGAGAGACTCAATTTCTTCATTCAGTGTAATCATCTACTTAGATGAATCCCTGCAAGAAACTGCATCCGAATATGTAGATGGTTTACCAATTTCTTCAGTTTCATATTTAATTGATAAAGAATATGCTAGTAAATTTGCATACCCCTATGGTAGTCGAATTTCTCTCCTTGTTTTGTCTTGGGTAGTGGAATACTCTTCTATTTCTAGTTCGCCTTCAAGTGTTTCATCTGCATCTGACTGAACTATAGAAGAATTTGATTGAGATAGATTAAGGTTGCCAATTTCGAACTTCACATGCTTCTACATACTATTCCTTTCATCTATATTACAAAAACTAAAAGACTCTTTTTCTCTTGGATGTAACATAGAGGATTTATCAAAAGTTATATCTCTGCTAATTATAAATTTAGGTGACTTAGGATAAGGATACCATAAATGATATCCTTTCACCCAAATGAATATTCAAGGAAAATAATTTTTTAACTCTTAGTTCTAATTTTCCATCATTTACATGCATGTATGTAGTACACACAAATATTCTTAAGTCAGAATAATCAGCAGGAGTACCTAACTAAATT
The DNA here is from genome assembly GCA_025175665.1 of Cinchona pubescens. Classification (NCBI taxonomy): domain Eukaryota; kingdom Viridiplantae; phylum Streptophyta; class Magnoliopsida; order Gentianales; family Rubiaceae; genus Cinchona; species Cinchona pubescens. The sequence goes on from JANKKI010000226.1 coordinate 279,054, forward strand.
TCTTTCGGAGTCTTAAAGTTCAGAGGTGCAGAAGGAGCATGTTTGATCATGCAATAAGTGGTAGAGATTTCCCCTACCTATAAGTCATTCATTAGTCCAACATTTAAGATCATGCAACGAGCTTTTTCTAAAAAGATTCCTATTCATCCATTCTGGCATACTATTTTGTTGAGGTGTCATTCTCACGGTATAGTATCGATAAAATCCTTAATTCTTACAAAATTTATTGAATTCACCTTCACAAAATTTCAAACTATTATCTGTTATAAGCCACTTTCAATTTGTTTTCCTATCCGTTTCTCAATCAAAACTTTCCATTCCTTGAAAGTTAGGAAAATGTCATTTTATGTTTTAGGAAATACACCTAAACTTTTCTTGAGTAATTATCAATAAAAGTCAACATGTACCTAGCACCACCCTTAGACGGGATACGAGAAGGCGGCCAAAGATTTGGATAAATGTAATTTAAAGTACTTTTATTCTATAGATTGCTGAAAATTTGAAATTGACTTTTTTCTATTCTCAAAGGTACAATGTTCATAGAAATCCATCTTTTCGGTACTTTGTTTCCAAAGAAGACCTCTTTTGCTGAGTATAAATAAGCCTTTCTCATTCATATGCCTCAATCGCATATGCCATAATTTGGGGATGTCAGCATCAAGTTGACATTTAATAGAACTGCTGTGGCACCTATAAAAGTAGATCCCTATAAAAGATACAACATAACAGACCTGTGCGCCTTCAAAACCACAAGAGCACCATGAGTCAATTGTAGAACTCCACCTATGACCTATGTATTTGCACCCAAGAGCTTCTAAGGTACCCAAAGAGATGAGGTTTTTCTTTAAATTTGGAACATGTCTAACATTGATGAGCATCCTCACCACACTATCTTGCATTTTGATTTGGACAATACCTTTACCAATGACTTTACAAACAACGTTGTTGCTCATTAGGACAACTTCACTTTTATCTGGATCATATGTTTAAAACTATAAGAAAAGCCAAAATCTAAAATTCTCTCATTGTTAGATCTGGGATTATCATCAGTGGCTAAAGATATAGTTCCGTCAGTCTCATCAGCTGCAACACTAACTTCAACGGTGTCATTATTTTCTTACTCATTTATTCCCTTATGCTTTTCTTTATTTTTCATTTCAAAGCATTCAAATTTAATGTGGTCCCTTTTTACAACAAAAATCACACACCAAATTTTTATATCTAGATTTGGACTTGATTTAGTCTTTTTATTGTCTTTTCTCTCTTTTAAGATCTGCTCCTAATAAACAAAGTCTTCTCCTTGTTTTCTACTAGTTTCTCCAATAATATCTTTATCTACCTGATCTTTTGATTTCAGAGTAGACTTCATTCTTTATAAGAGATAGCTTATTTTTCATAAAGCATAGTGTCTCTAAAATGCTTAAATGACTAGGGTTGGGAACATAACAATAATAGGATATGAGCTTCATCTTCAATTTTAACTTATATATTACTCAAATCTATAAGAATCGAATGAAAGTTATCAAGATGTGAGAGTAGAGAAGTATCCTTGGTCATAAGAAACATGTATATATTTTGTTTGAGGAAAATTCTGCTCACTACTATCTTTTTCATGTACGAAGCCTTCAATTTTTTCTACATGCCTTGGGCCGTAGTTTCTGTGGCAACCTCCTATAAAACCTTATCAAATAGATTTAAGACAATACCCGACTTAGCCTTTTTATCTAGGTTGGCAAAGTCCCTGTCTGACATTTTCTCCGATTTATGCTCCTTTCCTTGTAGGGCTACAACAACACCATGTATTCTAGATTAGGATAACCTTCATTTTAAGTTGTCACATACTGAAGTTAGCACTCTGCTCAAATTTCTCAATATATAACTTTGTTACAGTCATATTGTCCTCTATTAACTTGGGGTCTCAAATCTCTAATACCAGTTTGTTAGGATTTGAGTCCCAAGAATTTGGTTAAAGTTAATTTTAGCTTTCCCTTTAACGATGATAACGAAATATGCGAAGAAAATATAAATGGAAAGAAACACAAAGATTTACGTGGTTCGGTTAATCAGACCTATTTATATGGACGAAGAGGAGAAATATTTCACTATATGAAAAGGATACAAAGTTTTGGGAAAAAAATTTCAAATGACTAAAAGAGAGACATCCTAAAAGAGTACATGAGAACTAGACTGAAAACAAGTTTTAAAAACCTATTAAGCACTCTGTATTGTTCCATTCGGTGGTGGTGCACTTTGAAACTACAAATTCCCTTGGTATTTATAGACAAAGTTTCCACATGCTTCTGACCAAAAAGTAATTTATCGGACAAGATAAATTCTTCCTGGCAAATAATCATACCCAATCCCGTATGCAAATAGAGAAAGGATTCGGTAGGAAATGAAATATTCAAAAAATATCATTATTTGTGAAAATAAAAGCCATCCTTCAAATTGGTTTGTTGGCCCCAAATGGCCATTGTAACTGACATTCCAATTTCTCTCTACCTATCCTCCCTACTACCTCCATCTCCCATCCTCCACAAGCTTTTTTACTTCGCCAAAGGTGTAGATAATCTGAGGTCTTAGTGGAGTACCATCTTCAGTTTCCAAGATTGGCAGCAAAATTAACCCAATCTGACCACTATTACGGCTCTTCACCACACCACCATGCTTGAATTTCAACCAAAATCATAATAGCATTGGATCTCGAAACTGTAATGTTGTCTCCATCATTGTGCTACTTGTTCTTACACTATGTGATTTTTCTTTGTTGAAAATCTAAGAAAATTGGCAAAAGATACAAATGGGTTTTTCATTAAGTGGGTTTTATTATGTTTACCTTCAGCTTAAGCATACTTGTATTCCTTGTTTAATTTTGTAGTTTATGTTGTTGTACTAGTTATTAGAATCAATTTGTTATAAAGTTTGTTTGATTCGGCATAGATTCAATGAAGAAGAGAAAACAGAAAAAAAATGAAAAAATAGTAGCAAAAACTCCCTAAAGAAATTGACTAATGATTAGCTTTGAAATTAAATTTCAAAATTTGCAATCTAACCCTTCCAGTTCTTTCACTATCTACCTTGACCCTACTACTTAAAACCTTAGGCAACTTTTGTCTTTTTTGGACAATTTTAGCCTTAAAGTAAACACCTAAAAATCACATGTTTGACCAAACGAAACATTTAATAGAATAAATTGAAGGAATGACCTCAACAATGCACTTTTAAAAATTGGGTGTCCATTTAGGCTATGGAAATAGTTTAGTGAGTAAAAGAACAACTCTTGACCTTTTAGATAGTTTGCTATTTTTTAAATATAGATATATATTTTGGTTTCTTTAAAAAAGTCACCATTATCATTTCAACAAAATTAAAAGTGGTGTTTCATTATGTAACAGATTTGTTCAACCAATTTGTAAAACAGTATATCTATACAATATTATAAATTTATGACTACTTGACAATATCACTAAATTGTCATTCAATTCACGAAGGAAGAAACGAAAGTTCCTCAACAACTAGACGAGAAAATGTAGAGTAGAATATTTGGATTTTATCTTGTGTGAAAAAACAATTGCCAAAGCATGTGAAGAAACTAATGTATGAAGAAAAATCCCCCCTCGGAACTATGGAAATCATTGTCTCCTAGAACGAAATTCTTCCAAGGTTGCAATTCAATATTGACATTTCCCATCTTGTTCTTTCATTTAGTTTAATTTGTTCTTCCATTATTTCATGGTTGCAACTCAATAAAATTTTATCCACATGAAATGAGAAAATTTTGTCCACATGAATGCACACACTTGCCAGTTGCTCCTATGCATTGTGTCCATGCAGTTTACATAAAGTAGTGTTCGCAGTTGGATTAGTAAATAGTACTAGCAAAAAAGAGTACAAAAGCATTTGATCATGCAATCAAGACACTTAAATATATCAGTTCAGATATCGATTTAGTACATTATGAAACAATCCCATGAAACAAACGACAAACCCACTAGCAAGACTAGAGATACCTGGCTATCTAATAACAAGCTAGATAGTGAAACATAGAGATGCAACAAAAACCAAGGCAAGCGATGTATAGCTGAGCCAATCTCTTAAACTTTCACAAGTCAGCTGATTAAATACATTCCAAACCCCCACAAAAAAAATATATATATTAAGCCATGATAGGGAACAAAAACATTGTACTAATGAAGAACAATTGTAAAAATTTTAAAAAAAATTATGAAATTATGGTCATTTTTAGGTGAATTCAATCTATGTGCGGTACTATCACGTGAATTTTGTGGTGTGGATTTAACTACTACATCACTTTATGATATCCACAATTATTCATGCATATGTGTTGATGTTTATTTTAAATTTTTTCCATGAAACTAAACATTCAAATCAAATCAAATTGAAAAAAAAGGGTAAATTACCGTAAACCCCATGTGATTTGGCTAAACAACCCCTAACCCCTATGTGTTTCAAAAATATACCTTAAACCCCCATGTGTTATGGACTAAAGGGTTAAATGGATGGAAAACATCCAAATGAATGGTTCTTGCTACCTTATTACCCTTATAATTAAATTAATACCAACGTTTTCAGATCATTCATTTTCCCCATTTGTCAAGTCGTGAGGGAGAGAAAGCTTTGGAATACAGCACCTTCAAAACCCTTATGTCCAAAATTTCAAAAACCAAATCTTTTCATCAAATCCCAATAATCATATCACATTAATCACAAATCAAACCTATTTCAAGAGTTCGAAGTGTGGAATCTAAGGGAAGACCAAAAGTTGTGGCTACAAAGATTGGAATCAAGGGGAACATTATAAGTCCTAATTTTCAATTTTTAAGGGAATTAAATAGGGTTTATGTATGAATGTTTCAAAATTGTTTATGGCACTGAACCACAGTAGAGTACAAGAAATTTGTAGTTTACGAACACGATTGTAGGGTTATTAGATTGTGAATTTGTTTCTAGGGCTAGTACACTTTTAGGGCTTTGGTATACAGTTAGGACTTCTGATTAAATTCATCGTATGGGTTGGGAAGTGTTGATTTGGAGAAGAGAAAAGGTCTTTTCGCTTGGTAATTGGACTGCGAATCTGTGACTAGACCAAAAAAACCTTGTTTATTGTATTAAAAAAATAGGCCTTTTTTAAAAAAAAAAAAAAAAGAGATCTTTCATGGGTTGGATAGCATTGATTTTGATAAAAAGGTATTTTTTTGTTTATTGTATTTTGATAGTAATGGACATACTTGTTTACTGTTAGTTTTTATTAATGGTCCTTTTGTGTTTTGTGCTTACTGTATTTTATGGTGATTGACCGCCATGTATGTGAGTGGCTATTGTATTTTATGGTGATGGACCAAACCATATATGTCAGTTGTTAAGTGTTTTTTATTCCATGTTTTGTTTGATCAAGTATAATAATGTTGCAAGTCTTTTTAGGTGAAACAATGGGGAATACTAATCAAATAATGAGAGCTGTACCTGAGGAGTTAATGCCAACTTTACCTAATAAGTTAATAGGAATAGATAATCAGAAAGTCCAAGATGTGCACATGTGGTTTGGTGGCCATATTGAGTGGGAACCCAAGGTTATATATATTGGTGAAAAAAATGCCATATTCAAACGTAGGAGAACAAGTGAGATTACACTTGATAAACTAGTGGGCATGTACAATAAGGTGGACCCAAGATCTAAAGTCAACTTCTACTTTAGGCATCCAGATTGTACCATGATATCACAACTCCTTACCTAAAGTGAGATGAAGACGTAAAGCTTTGGGCAACAATTTGGGATCACTTGCCTCATCTGGAGGTCTTTGCTAAAAAAATAGACCAGGCATCTAGATTGACTTCAAAGGAGCAATCAAGGCCTAAGCAATGCAGTGCAACTAGCAGCTGTAAAGTAGACATCAAATCAGCAGCAGACAATAACTAAGGGAAAGAGAAGCAAGAGAACAACAACTAAAGCAAAGGGAAAAAATGATGAAGCAGAAGCAGCAGAAAAGATTAATAATGATGAAGCAGAAGCAGGAAAAAAAAGTAATAATGATGATGCAGCAGCAGAGAAGAATAACAATAATGAAGCAGCAGGCAATGTTAAGTAGCAGGCTAAAAAGGAAGAACCTAAATGGCTGAAAGAAGGACTTGAAACCGTGGAAGACGAAGACATTTTTCGAAATGAAAAACAGAACAATAAATGGGGTACCACATCAAAAAAGCAACCAAAAAATCGATAATCAGAAGATTACAATCATGTAACTAAAACAACACAAAAGAATAATACTAGGTTTACAATACCTGATATAGGGCCTGTTGAAGAGTAGAATGAATATGTACCCAATGAAGAGGACCTACTAATTCAAGGAGGAGCTAATAGTGAAATTTCGTGGGAAGACCCTATATAGAGTTCAATCCTGAAGTGGAATTTGGGATACCAAAGTTTGACTTGGTTGTTGAACAAAAGTTCAGGAATTTCAGAGTTTTTAGAGAAGTCTTGTATGAATGGAATATAAGAGAAGGTTATGTTGTGAAGCCTACAAAAAATGAGAGCAAGATGATAACTGCTAAGTGTGGTAAGGGGTATAGCTGCAGAATCCATGCATCTGAAGTCCAAGGAGAGACCACTTTTCAAATAATGACCCTTAGTGGGACACAAACCTGTGAAAGGGAATACAATAACAAGCATGCTGCCTCAAAGTACTTAGCCAAAAAGTACCTTGATAAGCTTAGAGATGAACCTAATATTGGAAGTATCCAATTGCTCTTGCAGTAGTTGAGGCTGAGATGTATGATTCATGGAGATGGTTCTTGAATGAGCTCAGGACTGATATAGAGATAGATGATGGAGTTGGATGGACTTTATATTAGATAGGCAAAAAGGACTTGTTAGTGCCTTAGAAGAAAAGTCTCATCAAGTGCTGAAAATAGGTACTGTCCAAGACACTTGTACCAGAATTTTAACAAAAAGTTCAAGGGTAAAGAACTTAAAGATCTTTTCTGGAAGGCAGCTTCATCTACTAACCCCCAAGATTTTAATAGAACAATGGAAGAGCTTGAAAAGGTTGATCCTAAAGTAGGAAATACAGTGAATGCAGCAGGTTGGTTAAGAAAGATTTCTCCGCATTTGTGGTCAAGGTCTCACTTTGGTAATAGTTGTAGATCTGATATTCTAGTTAACAACTTGAATGAATCTTTCAATGCATACATTCTTCAAGTTAGGGACAAGAGTATTGTAGAGTGGATAAGAAGGAGAATTGTGCAGTGTGTAAATGTGAAAAAGAGGGCATGAAGAAATATGGTGGTGCAATATCTCCAAGAATACAAGAAAAGTTATAAAAAAATAAAGTGAACAGTAGGTGCTTTCCCCTTCTATATGGAGACAAACAATTTGAAGTGGATTGTGGAATAAAAACTTATCAGTTGTGGACCTCATAGAGAGAACCTGCACATATGGGTCATTTCAACTTTATGGCATTCCATGTGGACATACCATTTCAGCCATTCACATTGATAGAGAGAGACAGGTTGAGTTTTATTTGGATAGATGTTATAGTAACGAAACATACATAGCTGCTTATTCTTTCAATTTGGTCCCAATTACATCAATGCACTTTTGGGTACTACTGATGACCCTTTTGACCGACCACATGTGAGAAAGCAACTTGGCAGACCTAAAAAATTGAGAAAAAAAAGGAACCCGAAGAGTCAAAGAATCCTTACAAGGCCTCAAGGAAAGGATTGATTTTCATATCCACAAAGTATTTCAGAAAAGGCCATAACCTGATATTTTGTAAAGATCAACCTCACCCCAAATCAAAGTACTTCAAGGCAATTTATATGTTGAACATTGAATACTCAATAAGTAAAAGTAAGGGTTTTATATACTAAGTTTGTGTTTATTGTAATCTTAGGCTCCTGAAGATGGTTCAGCAACTACTACAGCTATTGATGGTTCTGCTATTGCTGGTTCTATTCCTACTACAGCTGCTGATTGTTTTGCTATTGTTGGTTCTGTTCCTACTACAGTTGCTGATGGTTCTGCTGTTGCTGGTTCTGTTCCTACTGCAACTGTTGATGGTTCTACTATTGCTGGTTCTGTTCCTACTACAGTTGCTAATAGTTCTGTTGTTGCTGGTTCTATTCCTATTGCAGTTTCTGATGGTTTTGCTGCTGATGCTTCTACTGGTGGTTTTGCTGCTGGTGGTTCTACTATTGCAACTTCTTCTAGTACTTCTGCTGGAATTAGAAATGTTGGTGGAAGAGGTCGTGATAGGAAGATTTTCAATGTTGCCAGTTCTGCTTCAAGAGGTGCAAATTCTACTAGAAGGACCAGTGGTAGCAGAAAAAAGACTGTCAGAGGAAGGGGTGTAGCTACAGCTAGTGCACATAACAAAGGTAATAGAATTGGTATGGTTAAAGTTGCTGGTTGGGATGGTACTTGGGAAGATGTGCTGTTGCAAGGATGGTTGGCAGATGTTCAGCTGGTACAAGTTCTGCATTTGGTGCTAATATAGGTTCATTTGCTACACCTATTGGTTTAGCTCAACTAGGCATTTGAAAACCACCTACAGGTCCTGCCCAAACTATCAACAAGAAAGTGCATAGCAAGAAATGAATCAACTTTCATCTACTTAGTACTTTATTTTATTTTACCAATTACTATTGTTTAACATATAGAAGTATTATGCAGATAATTAAGTGTCCTTTGCTAGTGTTGGCTGTGTTTTTGAACTGGTTTCTAGTTGAGGCAATGAACTGGTTTTAGTATAGGTGCTGAACTAGTTTATTTCCAGTTCAGTTATTTGCTGCTTTAACTATTTCCAATTTATTGTGCTTTGCTGATGTTGATGTTAAGCTGCTATTTTAAAACCAACATAATGTTATTTTTACACAAATTGTTGCTACAGAACAAAAATAAGCATGTTCATTACACAGAGTTAGAAAAATTAAGAGACAATACAGAATATTGCTTTTACAATTCTTATTTTATTACATTAACAAAATAGAAAGACATGATAACAACATACAAACAAGCATCAACACCTTCATCATTCTAATCATCTCTTCTAAGTTCTTCAACCTTCTTTTAAACCCATCATCAGCTTATTTTTGACACAAGAAGAGAAGTTAGTTTAATCAACCTGTTCGGTTTCATACGTAGCCTTATTAATTGGGTTGCACCATGCCCAAAAGTTGCATTCCTTCTTCTCACAAACAAAGTACAAAATGCCTTTTGTTGGTTTTTCTGAATCTACTATTTTCACCATTGCTTTCTTCCGCAATGACACCGTTGGTATTGGTATTGCAAATCACGGGTGCCCCATCCACTACTAGTAGAATGTGACATTTTATCTTCAAATTAATATAACGAAAATAAATAAAATGAAGGAATGCAAACGATTAAGAAATTTAAAAATATATGAACTAAGTTTATTTATAAAAAAAAAAGACGCAGAAAGCTTTCTAGGTGAGAGAATTACCTTATCAACTTTGTGTTTGTGTCTTGATGGTAAATATTGCTTATGTGTAGGAGAAGATAGTGTATGGTTATATAAGTGAGAATAAGGGTATATTGGGCATAAAAAGTAAATTTTTTGGAGGGAAACCATTCTTTCAGTCAACAACACGCATTTAAGGCGCGTGTTCTACAAACGCCGTCAGTTTGGACGTTTTTCTTTTATTTAACCCTTTAGTCCAGAGCACATAGGGGTTTAAGCTATATTTTTAAAACACATGGGGATTTGAGGTCATTTAACCAAATCGCATGGGATTTATGGTAATTTACCAAAAAAAAATATGATAAAGTAAAGCAATTAAATCATAGTACTATTGATTACCAAGTCAATAGTGGTGTCATGAGTTAAAGAAGTTAATAACGTTCGAATCAAGTAGTAGAATCCACCATGCTGAAGTGGCTGGAGGATAATGCCCTATTCATTGGTCATAACAGGTTGACCAGAGGAGTGTAGATTAGCATTGCATCATCACCAAATGCATCTCTCACATTAATGAGGGCCGTTGTCACCTCAAACGCCTCAGCGTTGATAAAAACGGTTTACATTGTAGGACTCACTGCGCCCATTTCATCAGCACCTACACCTTCATGCATTGAATCATCACCTCACTTTTACTAATATTTATTCAATATTTTCTTGTTCATTCGTACGGGGGGATAAGAAGAACCAATGCAATAGTCAATCCATGCATATGTACTTAGATACAAGGATCATAAATCTCGGTCAAAAGACAAATCTATCCTTGTCTTTTGTAGAAGCCAAAAAAAATACTCATGGATAAATATTTGACTAATAATTGATAAGCCAATAAAACAAAGATTCACTTAATTGCATATGTCAAGTTGCAAACCAATGAAAAGTAAATTGACCACCGAAGTTGTGGTCTATTGATTTATCGAAGCCACAGACTCAATTCATCACAATGAATCAAGGCTCAATTCATTACAATGAATCAACATTTTATAAGAAAGGCGGAAGGAGAATTTTGGGAGGAGAAAATATAATAATAAACTTTAAATAACAATTTTCTCAACTAAACAATGAACTATTAACACCTTTATATAAATACCAGCTAATTTAAATTCTTACCGGATTTGACTATCATAATTGAGCTATAATCCCTTACAAAATTAACTTCTAACCTAACAACAACACTAATTAGTTAAGGAATAAATTCCTTACAAACTCAATCACTAAAATTTAATTAAACTAAAACTCCTAAACTAAATAGGCTTGGTTTAATATACCAATATAGCCTCCCTTAAACCAATGAAATCCGGTCCGATGCCATCACGAGTCACAATCTCCATAGAAATTTCAATCATTGTGTAGACGGTGTGCAACTCCAATTAGTCTTCAATTTCATCTTCACACGTGAAAGTGGACGGATCTTGTACTTCACATACAATTTGATGGCTAATTCTTCTTGATCAACGAATTAATCCATATTTACCCATTCGTAAGATGTTGAGAACATCATAATTTTGTCTCACACAATATTCCTCCAAATTATTTTCGAAAAAACAAGAAATCATACTTTTCTTTTTGACAATTTACACCACCAAATTTTTCAATATCACAATTTTCAATCAATTGGTCCACTCTACCATAATCTTGAACAATAATTTCTAAACCATCTTTTTCTTCAAATAATTCATCAACCCCAAGAAAATCAATATCATTGATACCAACAAAATCAATATCAACTACCACATTATTTTTCTCAATGGTGTCTTCTTTAAATATTTTTCCTTCTTTCCCAACCAAATCACAAATTTCCATCTCATCCTCATCCTATTCAACAATTTTATCTTTTTCATGGATAAATTCCTCATCCTTAATCAACCCAAATAGTGAATACAAATTAAAATTTTCAATCTTATACAAATTTTCACAAATTATTTCTTCATCAAAATCAACTTTTCATTCCAATTCAAATTTAGATTTGCAATCACTAGCATCATCCTCAGCAATGCTTGCAATTCTATTAAAATATTAAATAAATCTGACCAAAAAAGGGTGATTGAGCATTAATAATAACCCTTTTGAAAAATTTTCTAACCATTGATTTATGCATAATTTTGTAAAACAATTTTGCCTTCCTCTTCATAATTTGTTTTGGCAAAGGGTTAGACAATCTCAAATTTATGGCATCATCTAAACCATATCTTTTTAAATATTCTTCCATGATGTTTGCCCATACAAATCTTTCTTCACTACCCATAAACATGTGCAAAATTTCAATTGTTTTGCCATTAACAAATTCTCTACCCATCTTGATGATTCAAAAAAAAAATAAAAAATTTACGTACATTGAAATTTTTTTTTGTTCTTGAATTTCTTGGCCTACTTTGTCCCTCAACTACAAATTTGACTTGACCTTTTTCTCATAATCGTTGTCCAACACCAACAATTTAACATGACGAGATCCTTCTTTTCAAATCACTATCCCAATTAGGGTCAATGTCGTTACACCCTAATTGTCAAACGAGTACTCCAAGACCAATTTTTCTTGTGGTCCAATCTTCAAAATCCAAGTACTCTAACGCAATCTTCACACCCAAATCCACAACCTAGGACTCTTTTATTTTTTCTCTAATTTTGATAAATATTCCAAGATTAAACTCTTGAACCTAGCTTTGATACCACTTGTAGAAGTCAAAAATTACCCAAGGATAAATATTTGACTAATAATTGATAAGCCAATAAAACAAAGGAGGACTTAATTGCAAATACCAAATTACAAACCAATGAAAAGTAAATTGACCATTGAAGTTGTGGTCTATTGATTTATCGAAGTCGCAGGCTCAATTCATCACAATGAAATCAACAATAAGAAAGGTAGGCGGAGAATTTCGGGAGGAGAAAATACAATAATAAACTTTAAATAACAATTTTTTCAACTAAATAATGAACTATTAATACCTTTATATAGGTACCAACTAATTTAAGTCTTTACTGGATTTGACTACCATAATTGAGCTATAATCTCCATATAATTTAATTTCTAATCTAACAACGACACTAATTAGTTTGAGAATAAATCCCTTATAAATTTAATTAAACTAAAATTCTTAAACTAAAGAGATTTGATTTAATATGCCAACATCTTTTTCTTTCTATCGCAAGTATATCCACATGTTACGTATCAAATGATAAATGGAAAAAAGAGCACAAACAGTGCACATCAATCACTTCCATGAGCATGCCCCCACTTGCACATACTGCTTCAAAATTAGCATGACAAGCGACAAACATTTATTCTCCTTCTAGCTTCCTGAATTCATCTTCCAAATTTGACCAAAATCAATGATTCTCGTGTATAAAAGATAATTTTGCAAACAACGTAGTGCGTACTGGTTCGCGCGGACGATTTTGTGTATCAGGTACCTAGACATGTGTATTATACACATACATGCATAGTTATTAAATCCGGCCGGGGAGGAATTCCTGAGGGAGATGGATCAATGGGTTACTGGTTCAACCGATATACGTCTGAGTTATTGATTCAATCGATGAGTCATTTAAATATATTTTTTATTAATATATTATATCTATAAATTATTAAATACAAGATATATAGTGAAATATTGATAAAAACAGATTTTATTAAAAAAATTTAAGTATAAATGTAATTTTTTAATATTTGCATAACCTTTTCACATGAATAGTTACAAAGGAATTAATGCATAGAATGAAGTTTGGAAAGTATATAAATAAAAAAGAGGCATATAATAAACAAAACCTTATATAGTTAGGTGGTAAAGCTTTTTATTGCTATATAAGAGGTTTTTGGTTCAAAACTTGACAATTATAATTTGATTTTTTTCTCAAAGAAACAAACTTGCCGGGTTTCTCAAAGAGGATCTGGGGTATACAGTTGAACAGCCAGGTTACATGAAATCCGGAGGGTCTCTTCCTTGTCCGGTCACCAGAGGAACCAAACCCAATCTCAAGATCGGTTTATCGGGTTCATCGGTTGAACCGTAGGGTCAGGCCGAGTTTAATATAACTATGCAGACATGATATATGTTTTTAATAAAAATGTGTATGTATACATGGTATATTTTAATATACTTTTAAGGGTGAATAACACGTTACCCCCCTGAACTAAGTAGGTAATAACACTTTACCCCCTGAACTAAAAAATTACACTTTGCCCCACAATCACATGATTCATCCTTTAAAAAATTCATAATATCATGTTAAATGACTTAAATACCCTTAGCACTATATTTTGATTTTTGTATTCAAATTTTGATAATGATGTGATAATTATTTTAAAATAATGAAAAATAAATTATATAATATTTTAATATAATCCATATCAATATATATCATGATCAAAATTTTAAATTTTGTTATTTCATTATTTTGAATTTAAATATTTAATTATAATGGTAGAACAATTCTTAAATGGGCTAATTTTCTGTTGAAAATTCTTCTTTAAAGATATTGTGTGACAATATATTTTTTTTTATAAAATTTGTGATTTTTTTGATGTCTCTTATCATTTTAGCAATTTTTATATTTGGATTAACCTATGCAAATTTCAATGTCAAATATAATATAATTCAACATTATATCACATTTTCACTCGCTAATTATTTTGTTATTATATTTTATTATGATAATAATTTTTATTATAATATTAGTTTGTAATTATATATTTTTTCCTAATTCTTTTATATGTATTGAACATCGAAATTAAATATATGAAAAATCAAAATATAAGACTGAGGGTATTTTAGTCATTTAGCTTGATATTATAAATTTTCTAAAGATGAATCTTTGATTGGGGGCAAAGTGTAATTTTTTTAGTTCAGGGGGCAACCTAGTTCAGGGGCAAAGTGTTGTTAATACTTTTAATAACAACATTTACATACAAGTATATTTATCTTCTATCAATGAGTACCACGTATTTTATAATTATGAAAAAAATATTAAAATATTTGTGAAGCATTGCAAAAACTAATAGTAAGTAAAAGCGAGAATTGCTAGTTACTAGCATATTGGAACGTTCGTTAATGGTACAAGGTTAAATCCACTTATCTATCATACTTGGTTTTTTAGGAATTAAAGACATGCAGATCGAGTGTCTCTAAATATTTTACTTTTATTTTGGACAAGAAAAAAAATAAAATAAACAAATAAACAAACGGCTAAAAAACAAGATATTAAAAGATTTAAACACCTTGAATGTGATGATTATTGCTTGATAAGGCAGATATAGTAGTAGGAGAAAAAATGCTTTGAGTTGTAGTAGTACATGGAGGTGTAGTTAAAGCAGTGTAATTTATCTGTTGCTGCAACTTAACCTTCTCAACCTCAACCTTTTTGGTCTGAAAATGGTTCATAAGTAGCAAATCACTGAATAAAAGACTAGAAGAGTTTTGGATTGCATTATCATTTGTTGTATCAGCAAAAGAATTAGACCATTGATTATCAACAGGAGTACTTGTAGATTGCACTGGGAAAAGGAAGGGTATGGGCAAGAATTCAGTGTGAGTTTGGAAAAGGGATAATGATTAACTGAAGAAGTTGGAGAGCTTGATGCATTATTCCAGAGATTCTTGGGGGCCGAGTGGTAAGAGGGTTTTCTGATCACCTGAATTTTGAGAAGACTTTTCAGAAGAGGACAAGGATGATGATGATGATGTGATGAGAAGGATTTGTGGAGATTGTTGTGAGCTTTGGAGATGGCGTTCCTGCTGTTTTTGTTTCTTTCTTAATTTTCTGTTCTGAAACCAATAAAAGACATTGGCAACTCCAACTTGTCCATATTCTTGCAATTGCTCTCTGATTTTCCTCATCTCATCTCTCGGAGGATTCACCATTCCTGAGTTGAATATACTTTCAAGTATCCTTATTTGCTCTGGTCTTGGATTCCATCTTGGCTTTGGATCAGGACTTCTCACTTCACATCCTACATATGATTCTCAATAGTAAGTAACCTGATTAATTAACTTGTTACTTCACAACGATGTACAATTTAGGTAAGACGCTTTTTTTTATCTATTTGTTATGATCGAGGTTCGAGTTATAAGAGGACGGTAGAGTAGTGAGTTTTTTATTTTAAAAAAAAAAAAAACTTATACCTTATTGACTTTTCACATGTTAAAGCCAAGAATTGGAATTAAATCAGCTAAAACAAAGAAGGGTTGCAATTAAATCAGTTTTAATTAGTTTTGAGTTTGCAGAATTAGTACCTGATGGAGAATAGGAGGGGGTGGCTCTTTGGGAAGCATTAGAGATGAGAGAAGAGTTGATCCCATGCTGCCATTGGTGACGGGAGTCGCAAGGCTTGGACTTGAACATACTAGGCCAATGTCTATTTGATGAAGCCATGATGATATATAGCTATTGATAATTATGAGGTATTGAATTTTATAGGATGTATTTAGCACTAGTTAAGAACTCAAACGAAAGGAGAGAGAGACAAATACTACTAGTATAATTCGTTTCTTTTGTTATTGCTCCCCCTTCTTTTTTATTTTCTGTGTCTGAAGAGAAGAATGAAACCGCAAGCGTATATAGTCACGTCTTCTTATAACCATCCTCACTTCTCACCTCCTCCTCCCATCACAACCATGTCCCAATATAAAATATACTTCGTACTTCCCAATTATTTTGTCATATGTAACAAATGCCACTTAGTGAAATTAGTCAGAAAATGCCTTATGTACTGTGAAATATGAGATTCAAACCACAAGTTTTACAGAAATTTAGGCAGATGTTAAAGTACTTTTACTTGGTTTGGAAGATCCTTTGTCTTTCTAGTCCTATAATAATGCCCAGTTGGATCTCCGCTTATAAAGTAGGTTATATTATAATGTTGTCGATTTGATAAAAAAATATTTTGTCACATATAGCGGATTAATGTGCTGAATTTTCAAATCTTAACTTTGGTATAATTTCCTAACTAATTTAAAAATTCTAAATTTTCATTAGTAATATATGATATATAATCTCACTTATGTTAAACAAATTTCATCAAAAATTAAATAAATCTATATGAATTATTCTTTAAAATTAATTTGTCGAAATTGGCAAAAAAAAATCAACTATAATGAAATAAATGAGATAGAGGAAGTAGTATTGGAAAGAAATATGTACCAAAAGAGACAAAACCCACAAGAGGAATCGACTGTGGAAATGAAAAACAAGAATAGAAATGTTGTGTTTGGATGGTGGGAGAAATTCAAATTCACCATAGGTTATCGAAACAAATGAATTGATTTAGTTGAAAATTTGAATTCCGTCAATCAGTGAAAGTGTGCTTTTATTGGCTAAAATAAGTGAATTTTAAATTTCAAATTTATTCAGATTTTATATTATTTCAAAACTGCCTAGTTCAAATCTTTCCTACAATTCAAAACCACCCATCCAAACCCAACCAAAGTGAATTAAATATAAAGTGATCAAGATAATGGAGTGTAGTACAATAGCCCCATACTTCTGTGTTCTGAGGAGTCATTACTGCTAAATTTTTTTTGAATTGAAACTGAAAGGGAAAACAGCCTTAATAGTCCTTCACATTTTATTTTTGTACCTTATACTTGTTTAGTTCCTCACATTCAAAATAATATATTTTAGTCCCTCACAATGCAAAAGGCATTATTTTGGTCCTTTGACAAAATTACGGGCATATTTTGACCTAAAATACTTTCATGCATATTGAATGTTACATTTTTCATGAGTAAAATTGGTAACACACAAATTTTAAATGTTAAACGACACTATTCGAAACCTCTTCCACCACCACCCTAAAATTCTCACATACCATCACCACCTCTATTCCTTTCCCTCATCACTTTTCCTCTGCTAACCCTACTCTAACAACCCTAATCCTTTTCTTTTTTAGGATAATTTAGCATTTAAAATTATGTATTATCAGTTTTGCCTCAAATGTGTTACATTTGATACCCATGTTAGCATTTTATGCCAAAATATGCCCGTATTTGTGTCGAGGGACCAAAATGGTACATTTTACATTTGTGAGGGACTAAAATGCATCATTTTGATTTTGAGGGACTAAAAAAGTATAAATGTGAAATGTGAGAGAACACACTATTAAAGTCTAAATCGAAATATACCCTCTTTGTCTCAATATATTTATCATAGTTGACTTTTTTTAGTCGACAATTCGAGTTTTCAATACTTAATTTTTTATAGATTTTGTAACTTTTTTAAAGATTTTAAATTTTTGTGTGGTAATATTTTATATAAATTTCACTTTTCATGAAATAATATAATAAAAAATTAAATAAATTTACATGAATTATTAATTGTAAAATATTTGTTTGACCATAAAAGTTAAATTGTAACAATATAAATGAGACATGGAGAGTACATATTTGTTCACTATTCAAAAGTACAAAGCCAATTCCCCTGGCAGAGAACCAAAGAGAACATTGAAGAAGCACGTGTTTGGGCTTATATTAGAATCTTGTTCATTGGAGATCAGTAGACTCACAGACAGAAGAGCTCTTAATACAAAAATATTAGGAGATGGAGTGTGGTGTTTGTTGTGGGGGGAGGGTTACTTCTGATCACTTTGTCTTTTTTCAGTATTAGCATCTTTTCATTAGTATAGGATGATGCATGTCAAAATTTTTCCGGTTTAAGATGGAAGAAATTTTTTTTTTTTTTTTTTTTTTGGAGTACTAATGGAAAGGTTGAGCGGGCTTTACAGTTCATTTGGATGGAGAGAAAAGAACGAAAATGAAGGGATATTAAAAGACAGTGGAAGGTTTCCTCCACTTGCAAAACTTCTCAAAATTGTTTCCAATTTTCTTTTCTTCCTTTGCAACAAGGTAGGGATCTTATTAGTATGCACTTCTTGATTAGCATGGTTACTTGCAAAAGAATTGCAATATAAATCATTATCAGAAATTGAATTAGAACAAAATCATTTATTTATTATATTAAATCTTCTCATTGAATTGACAACTTATCATATCAATCGTGATTTTTTCTATTTTTTCAATCATGATCGTATCCAAAATACCATAAGAATCATGCTATTGGTCATGACTCCATAATCATGAGAATGATAATATCCTTGACATGATTGATTCCAATTCTCCTTACGTTTTAGATGTTCTTATAATACCAACACAAAATAAAATATAAAAACAAGTACTTAACTCAAAAAGCACACAAAAAGAAAAAATAAGAAATTTTAAACTGGTTGCTAGCCTAAACTATCCATTAAAAAGAAAAAATCTTTTTGATATGTTCAATAAAAGAACACAAATAATGAAAAAGAAAAATCTTTTTGGTTTTTCCAACATATTGTGAACACACAATTACACTAGCACAACTACAAAATCAATTTACACTTAAAGTGTCAATTTATGTTAATTATTACCCAATTATTATGACTATTCTAATTGTTGATCAAATTAATTGTAACCCAATAGAATTGGTATCATCCAACCCTAATCCATACTATTTAAAACATGAATGAAGTATTAAAAAAAATTGAATTAAAAAAACATAATAAAGATATAAAAAGGATTAAGAAAGCTTTTCTAATGAAAAATCACAAGTTCTCGTTCCAAGATTGTTAATTTTGAATATTTTCTTCAACTAGCTTCTTGAAAAATAAATAAAATCCTAGTCTAATTTGCTATCCCCAAGGGGGAAACTGAATAAGGACGCATTTTTGAGTTTCTAAAGACCCTTATTTATACTTTTTAAGAGTTATTATGGACCATGAGTGTTCACTATGGGGTTGTTTTTGTTCATACACAGACTATTGAGTTGTAGGAAAAGAATAAAGATAATCAAAGCTCGAAAAAGTTCCAACTTATCTTTTCTATTTTTCGTTTGGTATGATACTTTTAAGTTGAAAAGGTTATTCTACTAGGAATGACCATTCCAGCTAAATCTTGGAAATCTCATTCCTTAAAAAAAATTAAGGAAAGTTCATTCCAACTCTAATTTGGAAAGAAAAAATTGTGTATTGTCAACTTCATCCCTTATTTTGAAATTTGAATTCTAGTATAGTATCTATAAGCAAACATAATTACATATAAAATAAATAAATAAGCAATTAATTGGAACACAATTTAGATACCATATATGGCCAATTAATTAATAAATTCTTTTTGTATAACTATCTCATTGTAATGAATATAAACCCTTTTAAATAATGTAGTATTATAAAATTTGCTAAACTTTACTATTTAATATGTATTTAAATGCAAAAGAAAAAATTACTATGTACTTTTAAAAATTTGTATGCTTAAATACAAAATACTTAAAATTTCTCACATCCATAGAAGCGTTAATAACATGAATTAAAACAACAAAATAAAAATTTGTTATATTTCTAAACAATTAGATGGTATAAGTCAAATTAATATAAAATCATTTTCATTATGATATCTAAAAATCATTATACCAAACAGTACAAGAAGAATACTCATTCTATTTAGTCTCAAGTCACCAAATATAAAATAGGATTGAGCATTCTTTCTTTTTTCGGGTTAAAAAATATTCTGCCTAAAATGATCTTTCCATTCTAGGTCATTTCCGCATACTGAACGTGGGGTTAGTACCTTATTAATGGAGGGAGAATTGCAGTTGAGCTGTTAATATAAAATGAGTGGGTGATTTAGTTATTTTAAATTATACTTTTGTAAAATTAATATAATTTAATAAGTTTTTAATTTGTGTGCATTAATCAAAAGTGAAAATTACTTAAGTAATTATACAGCAGGTTGTTGCATGATAAATGAGTAGTGTGTCAGGTGTGATTGGTGTGACTTTGGGTGTTTGAAAGTCAAGCAAGGCTTGTTTTGAAGAATTTTATTATGAAAAATGATTTATAAAGTTATAAATTTAAAATTAATTTCTAAAAAAACTTCGTGTGACAATATTATAGTGAATTAATAATTCTTAATTTTAAATATTCAATCGAATTTCATTCCTTCTTTTTTGAATATAGTAGAATATTAATAATTTTGTCACTTATCATTTTGTATACATGTACTCATTTATTATCTCAAACGGTGGTGAAATATTAATTGCTAGTTTGTAGTTTTTTTTGGGCAACGTAAGGGGAATTTTGGATCGACTCGAGTGCAATTTAAATGTCATTTCAAATTTACCTGCTCATGCAAAAAGAAAGATTAATATAGCTGAAAATTAGAGTAAACCTTTTTCGTGTATTTATTTGGTAGGTTACTCATACTCCTTACGTTTCATTATTAACTGTCCTTTTAAACAAGTTGTTTTGTAATAAATTACTCCCTCTATTCTAAAATGCAATTGCCATTTTAGATAAATTATCTTGTGTCAAATTATGTGTAACTTTAGAAAATTAAGAAAGTTTTTAATGATGTTTTTTTATCTTTTACCTTTATTGCCATATTAATGGAGAGAGGATTGTGTAGTTAAATAATAGTGTAAAAGAGTAATTTAATCACTTTGAACAATATTTTTGTAAAATTAATACAATTTAATAGATTTCTTAATTTGTACATACTAACTAAAGGTGACAATTATTTTGAAATGAAAGGAGTATCTACTAATTTATAATTTCAAGGAAGTGTTAAATATTTTTTTTCAAATATAACTCTTAGCATGAAAGTCAATGTATTATGGTGTTTTCAATCACCTATCTCTTTTTAATTACTATAGTATTCAACTAGTTGTAATTCTAAAACCGGCATTTCAATATTAAATTAATTTGAAGATTTAAAGTCACAAGAGATGATTTTTTTCCAACAACTAATTAGTGTTAATCTTAGTATCACATTAATAGAAAATGAGGATGATGTAATTGAGAGATATTATTGTAAAAGTTTAATTCAGCCACTTTGAATTATTTCTTTCATTTCAAAATAACTGTCACATTTGTTTGATGCACACGAATAAAAAAAGTTATTAAATTGTATTAATTTTATAAAAAGATAGATCAAAGTGACTAAATTATCTTTTTGGATTAAATTTCAATTACATAATCCTCCCTTCGTTAAAGTGGCATTAAGGGTAAAAGTTGAAAAAATATCATTGAATACTTCATTGATTTTCTAAAATGACAGATATTATGAAAAAAGGACAAATTATCTAAAGTGACAGTTATTTTAAAATGGAGGAAGTATTTTTTATTAAATTCATATGCAATTTAATACTTTTCTTAATTTCTTAATCTTGTGCACTAACTAAAAATGTTAGATAAATTGAAATGTTTTTGGGTTTTGGGACATAACAAAATCGAAGTTCAATGAAACTAAGAAAGGTATTTTAGAGTGGATTTATCAATTTCTTAAACTACGTAGGCCACGATGAATTGTGTGGTAACATAATACACCACTATGAGGTCACCAGAGATTCTGGCTATATCAATGTAGATAACCTTGCCAAAATGATTCATACCCCTCCACACCTTTTGGGAATAAAGGAAAAATATCAATTTACTTTCTTATTTTTTAAGTTTTGATTAATCTGGTTTCTTATTTATCACAATAGACTAATTTAGTCTCTTATTTTTAAATAAGTTTTAGAACATAAGGCCTATAATGAAAATTATGGATAAATTAATGAATCAAGACAGATGATAATCATGTGGACGTTAATCTATAATTAGATATATTGTTAACAATTCCGTTCATTTGTCATTTGTACGATTTCCATCACAAACATTAAATTGGTCAAGATTTTTAAGAATGTTGGGCCAAATTGGTCCTTTTGATAAATAAGAAACTAAATAGTCGATACTCTAAAAATGTGTATTCCAGTCTTTTCTGCTGTGAACAAATATATTCTCATCTTCAAATGTATACTTGTAGATAAAATGCATACACAATATTTGTAAGAAGAAAATTAAATTTATTCAGGACTTATTTTGCGAAAATTTAACTTTACATTATCTAGGTAACAATAAGAATATTTCGAAATTATTTTTTAAACAAAAACCCATTAGATATGAAGTTGTTAGTTATGCATTTTCTTAGCTGGTTGCAAATAAATTTTAATTTTCAAGAAAATATATTAAGAAATAATAAAGGGAGAGACCATCAATTAAATCAAGATGGTTCATAATAAAAGGAATGACCACCAATTAATCAAGATGACTCTCCGTTTATGTATAGAAAGTAGTACAATTTAGGTAAAATATAAGAATCAATCTTATAGAATATTTTAAAATGAAAACCAATTAGATGGTAATTTTTAGTTAGAGGGTGTTTGATAACCCCATTAAGTGCTTAAACTTAATTCATTAAGTACTTTTTATATTAAGTGTATTTGATAATGACATTCTCTTACCTCTAAATACATTAAGTGCAACTTAATTTCTATACAAAATTTTAAGTAAAAAATCTATCACTTAATTTGCTGAATTCTTTACTAGTATAGCAAAATTCACCCAAATTTTCTTTATTTCATAGTCACACACTATATTAATTCTCTCGCACATAAACACACACTTGAACACACTGTATTCATTATTTCTTCTCTCTCACACATAAACACACATTTGCACACACTATATTCCCTCTCTCTCACACATCAACACACAATTGCAATTTGCACACACTATATTCCTTCTTTCTCACACATAGACGCACACTTGCATAAAAAATATTCCTTCTCTCACACACACACACATTTGAACATACTGTATTCTTTCAAATCTCTCACACACACGCACATTTGAACATACTGTATTCATTATTTCTCACACATAAACACACACTTACACACTACCTTCTCTCTCACACATACACATAGTTACACATATTATACTCCGTCTCCCTCACACAAAATCACATATTTGCACACATTATATATTATATTTTTTTTCTAACACATGAACACACACTTGTATACATTATATTCTTTTTTTACACAAAAATGCACACGTGCACTTATTATATTCATTCTCTCTCACATATAAATATATACTTGTACATAATATCTCTCTTTCTCACACACATACATACCCTTTCTTACACACACATATTTTATATTAATAAATTATTTATCTGTATTAAAAATATTATAATCAAAATAATTTACTATTAAAAAAATATAATATTGTCATCAAAATATACAATATATACGAGATAAAATATTTTAATTCAATATTCAAATTCAGCTAATTATCAAATGGATATAATTTTATGAATTCAGCAAATTGAATACTTCAGCACTTAATTTTTCAGTGTTCAGAATTTAGATTTCAGATTTCAGTTTTATCAAACGCAGCCTTAGTTATCCATTTTCATAGGTAGTTACTAGGTGAACGCGTGGTGAAATAAATTCTAAATATAAATACCCAATGAGTTAAGAAGATGTAAAATGTTTGTAATATGATAAGTTATTGGTTGTTTTGATATTTGTCAAATGCCTAATGTAAATTGCGAAGTAAGTGTAGAAAATGTAACAATACATTTCATTTCAAAATCACTTGAAGAAAGCGAAGGAAAATTTTGTAATGGCAAGATATGTTTTGGATCTAAAGATTAGTAAATGAGTTGAGATATTTCAAAACAAGCATAAATCACAAATACTTGAATACAATTTTAAAACAATTAACATGAGAAACAATGTAATACGGAACTGAATTATCTTACATAAAGGCATGGAAAAAAAATTCTTAAAAAAGGCATGAAGCTAATGTTTAAATAAAAAAAAAAGGAGAATTTACCGTCCTAGTCTCAAGGCAAATGTCAGAACCACTATAACGTTCCCTTCTTGATAACTTTTTATTTTTGCCAAGAGAAGACTTTTCTCCAATATTTAATAGCACAATTTGAAAACTATGAAATAAATTATAAGACAATTCCAAAACCAAAATAGTATGCTTCTTTCTGACCATTTAATTTTTTACATTGAATATGTACAATGCACTTATGAAGTTTTAGTACATTTAGCTTAAAATGTGCCATCCATATAGTGCTATAACCATTAACTAATCACCTTGATCCACTAAAATTGTTCTACACAAAAATAGTTTAATAAAAAAAGTCAACAAATAGAACCAAAAGTAAAAGAATGCGAGGAAATAGAGATTGTCACAAACACAATATGGTCTCCAACTTCAACTCCTCCCCTTCTTCTAAATATAAAAGAAATATGATATTCAATAATTATTACATTTGACTACTAATAAGGAGATAATAAAATGAATTGTTTTCCAAATGCATGGCATTACCTATAAATTGCTAGGCTTTGAATACTTCAAGGTAACTATTAGTATGTAAAAAAAAAAATTCAATCAATTAAACCTAAATACACACTGGTTCTGGTTATACAGGCATGCCTAAATTTTAGATTTAAACAAATTAGGATCAAAGTTACCCCCTCTTATCACTTTACTGCTATACAGCTTCAGTTGTATTTGTTGAGCAAATGAACTACAAAAATTTTAATATTTTTCATAATTTCCATCAAATATCTTACAGAAAACAAGAACATAGTCATTTGTTATTGGTAACACTTTCTCAAATAAGACAATGAAAGTTCGATTACCAAATTCCAACTTCTTGTCTGTACACATAAAATTAGTGAGTACTTCGGATACCAATTTATAATACTATTGATTGTATTCACTACTTTAAACTTCTAAAACCCATTCATTTAGCAAAAATATAAATCATGGAGTAGAGCAAGAATAGACAAACTGATCTAGAACCACATAATATAATCAACTATCAGCTCGTGGAAGTAAAACACAGAATGATCAGTTAGAAATGGACATGTCAATAAGGACAATACAAACAAGTTTAAATTTGTATACAAGTCATAGTGCTTATAATTCCTCCCCCTTCAAAAAAAATAGTATATATGATCTTTGGGTAAGTAACAATAGCATAAATTAACCAAACTACTCGATATCATGTATTGTGCAAACTAATTCTTCATATAATAATTTACGTAAAGAATTAGCTGCTGCAAATAGCTCCTACAATAGCATCTTACATAAAAGGTTAAAGAAGTAGACCGAGTCAAGCAGTATTTTTCTTATATATCTCCATAAACATGATCAAACAATTGGAGAGAACAAAGAAACTTCAAGGAATTAAAAATCAACTATAAGTGAAGTCATAATATAAATCTAAAGATGAAAAAAAAGTAGCAAAGTTAAAGGAAGATATATTAAAGAAGCAACAAAGTTAAAGGAATATATATTAAAGGATTATATGTTTAGACTATTTCATATTGTTAAGAGGCAAAGCACAACCTAAGAAAGCTAAGATACATAAATAAAAGCTTATAACCAACTCAAATTGACTGTTGACATCTTACCACTTTCTAAGTTAGAGAACATATAAGGTGAGAGTTCATGACAAACAACCAAAAATAACTTACACCCATAAAAGAACCACACACAGACACAGACACACATAGATACTAAGTTATCCAAAGTAACATGCAAAAATTAAAAAAAAAAAATTCAAATAGGACACAGAAATTGCCATGACAAATATCATATCTTTAGAGGCTCGAAAAGAAATTTTAATATGTGGTAAAGCTGTAACTCATAGAAAAATGAAGCACCCATATCCCATAAGCATAAACTTTCTAGTCCAATCTTATCCATTGTAAAAGCTTACCTTTATATATAACTTTAGAGGTTGAACCAATAGTTTGCTATTGACTTGAATATATTTTTCAGACTCTTGCAGCTATAAAAATGAAAAAAAAAATAAATAAATCAAGGAACGTAAAACATATTCACATTTAATCACTGCATTTTTGCTATAATGATAATAGGTTTACTAATGTATACAAAGTCTGCTTGTCAATATTTAACACCTTTAGTACTCGATCATTTAGTCAAGTTAAGCATAATTTTCGAGTAGAGAAAGAGAGTATAAATGTGTATCTAAAACTAAAACCTACACCCTAAGAATATAAGAGCACGAAAGGAAAAAACAAAGCAATCTATCAGAAAGTAGAATGTCCACGACAAGCATATAACCTAAACAATATTTATACATTCATACAATCCTTGACAGTCAAGCTAATTAGCAAATGATAGTATTGCAATTGAGATCAGAAATATAACTTTCAATCTGCAAAAACATGATCGTCTCAGATACAATGCTTGATATCACAAATCTATTCTAATTTAAAGATCAAAACAGACATTCAACAATAGTAGAAATGAAATTCGGGAATTAATCACCAGTAATTTTTCATTCATCGAACTAGAACTCCATTACCGTGCTTGACATGAGAACAAAGAAAAAAAATTACATGTAAAGAAGAAGAAGAAGATGGTAGATGAGTGAAGGAACTAACAAGAGAGAGAAATTGAAAAACTTGAGAATCAAGGAAATTTTTTGCAAAATGATTACAATTGCTCTGCTCTTTCCCGAATCAAACGGATAGAGGTAATGGAGAGGAAAGAGAAGAATATCCCCAAATCTACATTACCTCTCTTTGCTTGACACATGGACAAAAAAGATAAAATTAGTGACACTTGAATTGCATCAAAATGACACCATTTGGGCTCCCAAGCTTCACGTGCTACACACAGTCTTCATTAATCTGACGTGGACCAAATTAAATAAGCCAACCCTAAAATGAAGCAAAATACACCATTTTCAATCAATTTTCCCTCCACCCATCTTTTCTTCTTTTAAACTAATGTTTTAGCCAACAAACAATTCAAAAATTACCAAGCATCTCCCCAGGTATTCCAGCTTCATGACAATTCATCTCCCTTTATCAGAAAATCCTTGTCCTCAAGGACTAAATGATAGAAATTGTGCTTCAATGTCATCTGCAAACTCCCATGTAGCCTTAATTTTCCCCTTTCCTGACCACTGGATTAACCATTGGATGGTTGCTTTATTTTCTTTTTTCACCATTCTCTTGTCAAGTATTGATATAGGCTCCAGCTTTCATTTGCCTTGATGGCCTATTATTGGTAGTGTGCTAATTGGTACTATTCTTTCTCTTAACTTCTTCTTAAGTAAGGACACATGAAACGCAGGATGCATTTGAGAGGTTGAAGAAAGCTTTAATTTATTTATAAGGCACCTTGCCAATCTTCTCCAAAATTTGATAAGATCTTTAATACCTTGCACTGAGCTTTTCATTGAACCTTCTAGCTACTGTCATCTATCTATATGGTTTAAGTTTAAGATACATCCAATCCCCTTCTTTGAATGATCTTTCTGTTCTCCTATGATCTGCATACTCCTTCATTCTAGCCCTTGCAATCCCCATATTCTTTTTAAGTAGTTTGCTCATCTCTTGTCTCTCCTGAACCAACTCTTCAACAGAGGCAACATTGGTTTGCAAATATGGACCAAAAACCAACTGCGGTGGTTTGATTCCATATAATGCCTTGCTTGGGGACTTTTGAATTGGTGTGTGAAATGATGAATTATTCCACCACTCAGCCATAGAAAGCCATTGATACCATAGCTTAGGTTTCACAAAAACCATGCTTCTAAGGTACATTTCCAAGATTTGATTAAGCCTTTTAATTTGTCCATCTGTTTGGGATGGTATGCTATGCTTAAGTGTAATTCAGTCCCCATCATTCTAAACAACTCCTGCCAGAATTCACTCATGAAAATACTCTCTATCTGACATAATCACTTGTGGCATACCATGTAATTTGAAGATGTGGCCCATAAACACCATTGCAATGGATGTAGCAGTGAATGGATGGGACAATCCAATGAAATATATCACTTTGGTGAACCATTATTACCTCATTTCCTTAAGATTTGGGTAATGCCTCAATGAAATCCAATGGTAATGTGACTCCATGAGTATTGAGATTTTGGAAGAAGTTATAACAGCCCAGGGTATGGCACATGTTTATCTTTACATCTGTTGCAGACATCACAATTCAGTATTCATTCCCTAAACTCTTTATACATTCCTGGACAGTAGAATAATGATCTAGCTCTCACATAACTAGCTTGGATTCCTAAATGACCCTTTAATTGTGAAGTTAGAGCTTCAATTAGCTTTTCCCTTATCATTTCTTGGTTCCCAATATACAATCTGTTTTTGAATTTTAGCACTCCATTCTGATAACTCTAGTTAGAAGGATCTTGGCCTTGCAATAGTTGCTCACTTATTACCCTTTGTGCCAATTCATCCCCTTTATAATTATCAATTACCTCCTATACCAAAGTTGGAACTACTTGAGCAATGATTTGACAATCAGTAGCAATCTTTATATCTCTCCTTGAAAGTGCATCAACAACTACATTTTCAGCAATCAAGTTTTATAATGTATATCATAGCTTAATCATGGAAATTTAGTAGCCACTTTTGTTGTATAGGAGTGCTTATTCTTTGCTTCAACAAGTACTCGAGGTTTTGCTGATTTGTCTTGATGATAAAATAGTGCCTCTCCAAGTACTGCCTCTACTTACTAACTGCAATTACTAATGCCAACAATTCTATTTCATAAATTGATGACCCCAAGTTCCTTGTATTGAATGACTTGCAATGATAAGCAATGGGCCTCTTAACAATTTTGCATAAGCACTGCTTCCATCCCATCATACCATGCATTAGTTTCAATTGTTAATGTCCTGGAGAAATCTAGAATAGCTAAAACAGGTGTTGTGCTCATGGACAATTTTAACCTCTGAAATGAATCTTCTAGCTTTTCACTCCATTTGAAGCCATTTTTTTGAGTAAATCTATGAGAGGCTTTGCTGTGCTACCATATCCCCTTACAAACCTCCTATAATAGCCTGTCAACCCTAGAAATCTTCTTGCGTTCTAGTTGCTTCACATTTTTAGGCCTAGGTTATTTGACCATGCTTTCTACTTTAATAGGATCAGTAGACACCCCATTTAAGGAGATAATATGTCCCAAATATTCTATTGGGGTTGAGCAAATAAGCATTTGTTCTTTTTAGCATATAATTTTTGGGATTTTAGAATTCCAAATACTTTATTAAGATGAAGTGCTGTACACCAGGATATCATCAAAAAATACCAGTACAAACCTTTTGAGCAAGTCCTTGAACACATCATTCATTAAGTTTTGACAGGTTGTAGTAGCATTGGTCAAACCAAATGGCATGACCTTAAAATCATATAAGCCTTCATGAGTCTTAAAGGCTTTCTTGTAAATATCTTCACCTTTCACTCTTCACTCTGATTTGGTGAAATCCTACCCTCAAATCCACCTTTGTGAAGTATTTTTCTCCATACAATTCTGTTGGTAGCTCTTCAATAAGAGGCATTGAGAACTTGTCCTT
The DNA here is from genome assembly GCA_025175665.1 of Cinchona pubescens. Taxonomy (NCBI): domain Eukaryota; kingdom Viridiplantae; phylum Streptophyta; class Magnoliopsida; order Gentianales; family Rubiaceae; genus Cinchona; species Cinchona pubescens. The sequence goes on from JANKKI010000226.1 coordinate 308,779, forward strand.
TATTGTTAAATGATTCAACCCTTACCTATAATCCACACAAAACCTCCAACTGCCATCCTTCTTTTTCACCAGAAGTACATGTGAAGCAAAAGGGCTATTACTAGGTTGTATCATTCTAGCATGGAGCATATCCTTAACTAGCCTTTCTATTTCAGTCTTCTGTACAAAAAGACATTTGTATGGACTCACTTTGAAGGGTTGTGCTCCTTCTTTGAGTAATATGTGATGATCTGGACTTTTTGAAGGGGATAATTCCTTAGGTTTTGCAAAAACATCCTCAAATTCTGCAATTACCTCTTCTATTTCAACTGTAATTTGTCCCTTGCTTATATCAAATTCCATCACTAAACATTATTATGTTCCATACTTATTCTTCTTGAGCTACTTCCTCACTTTACTACCTTTAATAAGTTTTAATTATAGCTCTACCCCTTCACCATCAAAATTCAGCTGTTGTCCCTCGTGCTCAAAACTAATTTTTAGCTTCTGGAAGTCTATTTAAATTGGACTGTATTTTCCAAACCAATCCAAACAAATCCAAGCACCATATCACTCTCTTCCTACTTCAAAGTTCTCACAAGGTGTTGAAACTCATAATCATGCATCCTCTATATGAGTGGATCACAAATCCTTGTTGATGTTAGTCTTTGTCCATTTGCAAAAGTCATAGGTAATCACCAATGGTCCTTACCTTCTATTTGATCTCTTTATCAACTTTTCATCAATAAAACTATGGAAACTTCCATTATAAATCAAAATTACAATGTTCTTCTCTTTTATTTACCCTTTAATCCTTATGGTCTGTTTAGAACTTCACCCTAAGGCATGAAAGGAAATCTACATGATCTCCCCAACTTCATCTCCTTCATGACAATCAATAAACATTTCCCTTTCTGTTTCATCCTCAATAACATAATCTTTCCCTCCCTCAGCCAAAATGAAATTTAAATAGGACTTCTTACATACATACCTAAAAGTATAGGGCTCATCACACCTAACTAGCATTTTTTTTCTTTTTTCTTTGCAAACTCTTGAGTAGAGAAATCTTTTTGAAGTTATTAAGGAGTTTAGTGGGGTTCTTTTAGATATTGGGTGGCCTTTGCTGTGGCTTTTTGAAGAGGTTTTTGTGATTTAGAGAGTGAGGAGGAATCTATCTTGGCTTGGATTTTAGTTTTAGAGTAGGAGTTTTGGACAACAAAAGCTGAGGAGTGTGTTTCGTTCATTTGTTTAATAGCAAGGATAGTTTTCTCCACAAATCTAGCAGCTTTCATTGTTTCTAATAGAGTTTCAGGTTTTACCAATTTAACAATATTCTTAATTTCTTCTTTCAAACCACTCATAAACAATGAAATATAATAATTCTCATTCATAGGAGGTAAAAGGGGCATCACCAGGGCTTTAAGATTCTCAAACCTTTCTTGAGACTCTCCTCCATTGTGCCAGTTTGCATGATTTTGCTAAACTATTCTACAGCCTTTTCTGGATGGCCATCTCCAAACCTGACACATATCTACTGAGAGAATTCTTCCCAAGGGACCATTACTGTACTAGCAGTAAAGCCCTGGAGCCACACATAAGCTCTCCCACTACTGAAAAACTGTTAATTACTTGCGTATTTTTACTGAGCCTTTTATCCAAAAATCTGCAAGTAACAAGCCTTCCCACAGATTTGGGCACCCAAAAAAATCCCCAGGTAAAAAGGCCATGGATAATTTTTGCTACGGATCCCAAAATTCACAACTAAATTTCATGCAAATTTTGGTACGGAAATTTACGTGAGGATATTTTCTGCGTCTAATTCTGCATCAATATTCCGTTAAGAAATTGTTAAGAAGGACTTTTAATGGGGATTTTGCTGCAAAAAATATTCGCATATAAATTTTCACATCAAAATCCCCATAAAAAATTTGCATAAAATTCCGCAGCAAAATCCCCATGTAAATATGTCGCAGCAAAATCCCCATGAAATATCCACATGTAAAAAATATCTACATTTAATTTCACAGAAAATAGATACAACAAAATCTCCAAATAATTTTCACAGTATATTTTTGCTTAATGTAGTGATGGTTTTATTTACCCATTTACCATTATGTCACATTCCAACAATTTCACCTCAAATAAAAATTCACATTCAAATAAATATAATACGAAACAAATTCAAATATTACAAATTAGTTGTCTAAATAAAAAATCAAATATAGTCTAATCATCCAAGCTAGCATCTGCATCATCCTCATCATCTGGATCAGGAGGTGGGGAATGATAGCGACGAGAGGATCTAGGAAAAATGCCCAACCACTCCATCAAAATATTCAACTAGCTTCTCATTTTAGATAGTTGGGCTTGTAGTGAAGCTTGCTCTTTCTTCATTTCTGTCTTTCCCAATCTCTCTCTTTCTAATTGGGCTTGCACTTCAGCATTAAGGGAGTGGATTGTACTCCTGATCCTCTCATCATCATCCTCAGGTAGGCCGTTTGGATGTGAAGGTCTGGATGAGAAACTCTTCATGGTCCTACCTAAAGAACCAAGATCAACAACTCTGCCTTTCTTCTTTCTTCTCCCACGATGTCATACCAAATATCCAATTCAGCTGGTAGACACATGTGAGTGTTGAGAATCATCGGCAGACATATTGTCATTCTCAACAGTACTTTGAGAAGATATTTCAACCTTTTTCTTCTCAAAGTTCTCCTGCAAAAATCATACAAAAAAAGGTCAACTTTTGGAAACAAGAACATTAAAGGACAAATCAAAAAAGGATTGTAATCAAGCCTTAATGACTTACATAAGCAGCTTGAGCCCAAGGATGAACCCAATCTCCTTCCTTTTTCTTATGGGTGCGAAAATAGAAATCAGAGAATGGCAGGTCTCACCCCTCCCAGGTTTTTGTAATTGCAAAAAATAAATATTTTCAAGTCATCAATAATGAAGGCATTTTAATATAATGAAGTATTAAAACTACAAAAAATTAATTAGTATTACCATTTTCCTGAAATGCACTCTATGCGGTATAGAACTGCCCGTATGCAGTGATGCACTCACATTGGAGTCCCGATTTTTCTTATTCAAGTGCTCGGATTTTTGTTTGAACTTTAGGGACTGCCAATATTTATTCAGCTCTACCGATGACTATCCCCCATCCAATAGGGTTTTTTTACCATCTTTTCTGACCTTTTCTAGGATATGGGCCAGCCTACCTACCCCTCTCTTCTCAAAATTCTCTTGCACTGCTGCATTGTGCCTAGGTGGCCATCTAAATTTTTTCTACAATGTTCAAAGTAAGTTGTCATATAACAATATGAAAAATAGAATTACCTAATAAATTAATACATTGAAACAATATAGACAAAAATACATGAAATTCCTCAAACCACATGCCTCTTGTGGCTGTAGAAAACTTCTTCCACGAGGGTTTGCCTTCTTCAAGCTTAGTCTTTATGCATGTAGCAATGCCCTCAATTGCTGGCTTGTGAGGCCAAAACCTAGTTACAACCAAACAAGATTAATACAACATGTTATCCTTGTGTAAACAATTAAATTAAAATTTTATGTTTATTATGAATAATAATCGCCCATCTCCATTGGGCTCTATCCAAATTAGTGTGTCATTAGTTTCATTTCCAGTGGCACTAGAAGAACTAGCAGTTGTATGAAGGGCACCAATGGGAGAAGGTATTAATAAGGGATTGCTTTGAGAGTGATATAGGATAGGCTGAGGAATTGGTTGAGCTGGAGGATTTTGCTGAGATGTGGATGGACTAGATTGACACATGGCACGAAGGTTATTGCAATGGGGATTAACTCAGGAATGTGGGCATTTGTTGCATGAGTTTGTGATGCTTGGGAGCGTTTATATGTATAGGAACTTGGGCTGACACGCCTGCTACTGTAATACTCTCCTTCTTTTGTTTCTTCCCAGTCTTTTTGGTTTTTGCTCCTCCATTATCTCCTACATCGGCCATCTACAACAAACAATGAAACCAAGTAAGATACATCACAATCCAACACAAAATCACATAACAATAATATATAATGATTAATATTGAGACACAAATTAGAACATCAAAAGCAAAAAAACTTAAGGAATATATTATAGTTTATGTACCTATAAAAAAAGAACAGAAATACAATAATTAATCAAGAATCTCAATATTCCAAGACTCCATATTATATAGCATTACGAAAATCAGCATTTGAACATCAATTGCTTCTCAAACTAAGTTTAAAATTAAACAAGTAAATGCTTTTTGGCGGGAAAAGCCAGTATTGTAGTCAGATTTTAAACATCCACGGGGCATATTGTAGTCAGATTTTAAACTCATTATCCTAACAACTATTGACAACACCGAATACGTCTCACATTTAGGCCATAATGGTTCTTGAGCTAGATTCAACATATCATAGAACCTAGCAGCATCCATATTTGGAGGTTTCTCCACATTTTGTTCACTTTCTTGACTAGATCTAACCCTATAGAATCATGTACCATGCCCTGATATCTATTAACATGTTCATAATTGCCTGTAAAAGGCACACTTTTTTGCCCATAATACATGTCAAAATCACGCTTTCCATTGGCTGAATCCATATCAAAGTGATTAAATTAATTCGTGGTGCTTCCTCCCCGTGTGATGTCCAATACCAGTATCCAAGTTTAAAACCTTTCCTCAGAATATGAACATTCACCATATCAGGGACATGGTGTCGCTCATTTTTGCACTTCACACACAAACATCTAATAGCTCCCTCAGTTAAATATTTTGGTTGTTGACAAGCAAAATTTATAAACCCAGCCAAACCCTCCAAAAATTCTTCTACATATCCCCGGCGATTTGGAAGAAGCCTATTATACATCCATCTTTGATGCTCCTGGATTTCCATTTTTCCTAACCAAACTAATGACTTACTTAGTCTCTTGATAAAAATTAATTTCCAAACAAATATAAGAAAAAGATACTCTATAGGGTGGAGTTCATTTAAGTAATTGTGCAGATGCATTTAAGGTTGTCCTTTCTAGTTTAATATGAAATGTGCAACGTCATCAATCATGTGAGAAAAATTATGACTGATTACATGCCTTAATCATGAAACTGAAAGGCGTACGGACAGTCATATGCTTGTTAGGCTAATTAGGTATGGTCAACAAAGTGGTTGCGGCATAGGCTATATATTCTTTATCGTTACTAAAAATAAAATCACTATCAATTATCCAATATCAAATATAAAAAATGAATTATTTTTATGTAGATAAAATTTTACCATCTTATTATGCAGTTATGCCGAAATTTTTTATATAAATATAAAGAATTATATTATAGCAGTTTGAAATACCATATATTATTTGTATAAGATACATTTAATATATACCTGTAAATATAGACATTAGATATAGTATAATTATTCTCCATGAAATATGTATCTTATAACTATTTAATTAAGGATATATTAGGTGGGACAAAAAAAGGAAAAAAAAAAAAGGTTATCTCAGGTAGGATTATATGACTAAAAAATAGGTAATTGTATCCTAAAAAGTAGATAAGATTATATGATGAGCAATTTAATTATGTTTTTTTTAAGAATTATATTTCATTAAAGACTAGTATTTTAGGCATCACAAATGACAATGCAAAGAGAGAAACACTTAAGCAGGAAAAATACTTTAAGGGAGTAACAAAAAAAAAAAGGAAAAACAACTCACATATATATATATAGATTATAGATAGATAGATGGATATAGAATATAAATATAGATGCTTACTTAGATCAAAAGCGGCATGACAAAAAATTAGTACTACAAAACATGGGACAAAGGTAGCAGAAATTGACCGTCCAAAACTACGAAGATCATATTCAATATTTCCATTAAAACTCCTTCTCAAAGAACATAAAACATTTTCTCTCCAGCAGTTTGCACTTAGCACCACTAATTTACTAGCATTCAGGAAATACTGACCATATGCTTAATTCATATCTCAGCTTAAATATGCATTTAACATAACTACAACCTGAAAAATCAAGTCCAACACAAATACCAAAGTTCTACAGGGCAGAAACTACTGCCTATCTATTTCCAGTTCTTTTGCCCAAGTAAAACAAAATGAAAAATCCCTAGGGTTAAGTCATACACTTTTTAGATACGATGAACAGTTTTCACCAGTTCAGCAATCGCAATAAACTATGCTACAACCACAATGGAAGAGGTGTAGGCTTTGCCGCAACCACTTTGTTATATATATGTCAACAATATTGTGAAATTGTCTTTTTTATATTTAACTTCACAATGTTTCATCTTTATTCATTATGATTTTTCTACATAATCATGGTAAAACTTTAATTTGGGTTATGTAATGGATAAATTCAACTTTAGAAAAATCTACGGGGCAATGATAATTTAAAAAAAAAAAATTTATGGACGAGCATTTGTCCATGAACAACTCAGACTTGCCTTTCTAAACAATACTCTTCACTGAAATCAAGCTCATGGAATGTCACTTTTTCTCCAACCTTATTCACGAATAAAATTTCATGACTACACATGGAAAAATTTCACGACTAAAATGTCAGTAAATTTTTTTTTTTTTCAATTCATAAGCACCTTACAGATTTACACCTTAAAAAAAAAAAAAAAAAAAAATAGCCGTAGAACTTAAAAAAAAAAAAACTAGAATTTTATACCCAAAAAAAAAAACTAAAAAAAATATAAAAATCTTAGGGAAATTATAGATAACAAACACTTGCAAATTAAAAAAAAAATCGGATAAAAAAAATTTAAAAGTGGAAACAAAGGAATACATTACCTTTCAGATACATCTTTGCAACATTAGCTCTCTGATTCCCTTCAGTCGCATGAATCTAAAAGTATTTGTTGGCCTTCCGTACCCATTCCCTGTGTCCATCTTTATCAACCTGAGGAACCTCAATTTTTGGATGCCTATTTCCCTACCTGTTTTCAATTCTTTGACCAATTCTTGGTTTGGTTATTTCTTGAGTTTTCACCACTTCCCCTCCTAGAAAAACTTAGGTTCTGGTTCTTAGATCTTGGGCTCTCTTCCAATCCCTTCTCTTTGCTCAGATTGATCAAAGATTGATTGAGTTGAGCCACGTATTCCACTGCATGATCATATTTTTCATTCATTTCTTTCATCTTTTTCTCCTTAAACAGATTCTTGTCTATTCCCTATGACTCTCAAAGAATTCTCCATAACATCAGATGTGTTAGAATATCTCTTGGTCAATCCACTCAATTCCCTTACCTCTTTATCCAATCTTTTAACAACTCCCCTCCATTGATTTTTTTGGTTCTGACAACTCAATAGCAGTTGCAAGTCCCCAAAGTTACTTTGATATCACTTATCACAAAGCTATTCTAATTTAAAGATTAAAACAAATATTCAACAATAGTAGAAATGACATTTGGGAATTAATCACCAGTAATTTTTCATTCATCCAACCAAAACTCCATTACTGTGCTTGACATAAGAATAGAGAGAAAAATTACATGGAAAGAGGAAGAAGATGGAAGATGAGTGAAAGAACTAACAAAAGAGAGAAATTGCAAAACTTGAGAATGAAGGAATTTTTTTGTAAAATGATTACAACTGCTTTGCCCATTCTAGAACCAAATGGATAAAGGCAATGGAGAGGAAAGAGGAGAATATCCCCATAAATCTACATTACCTCTCTCTACTTGATACGTGGACAAAAAGACAAAATTAGTTACACCTGACTTGCATCAAAACAATACCATTTGGGCTCCCAAGCTTTACGTACTAGACACCAACTTCATTAATCTGACGTGGACCAAATTAAATAAGCCAACCCTAATTTGGAGCAAAACTACACTATTTTCAATCAATTTTCCTTCCACCCATCTTTCCTTCTTTTAAACTAACGTTCCAGCCAACAACACAATTTAAAAATTACCAAGCATATCCGCAGGTGTTCCAGCTTCATGACACTTGAACAACTTGAATGAGCGGATAATATCAATTATAGAAGGAAAATAAACACTTGAAGGTCAATTGTCTAAACTAATTTTTCAGAGAAGTCAAAAGAATAATCTAACTAAGCAAAGGGCACACAATAAAGTTGATAATGTTTGTTGAAATCTTGATGCAGTTACTCTTAGTCAAACCTTTAATACTTCTATTAATCATTATGTATATTCATGCAGATTGTAACCACCATCAAAGTCAAATTTTTTTTTTTTTTTTCATTTCGTGGAAAAAAAAATTTAGCAAATCTTTGAAATCCACTATGTTTTCATTATCCCTTAACCTTAGAAATAAAAAAAAAAAAAAAAAACATACAGAGCCATGAAATAGTAGTAAGATAAAAAACAAAAACTCTGACTAGTTACCATGGCCTCTAGTCTACTTCATTCTTGCAAGCAAAATCAAGATTTCAAAAGAAATTATGTATGAAAAGTTAATCTCAAAATAATAGGAAAAAATTATAGTACTAAATATACATAATATAATAATGAAAAATAACTGTCCAAAAAAAGGGAAAAATAACAACTAAAACATTGATATCTTACAATGCTATTTGCAATTTTTTAGGGGGTGCTGAGCAAATATCTGCAAAGAAAGAAACTAGAAGAAAATAATCATATGGAGAACCAAAGCAAAAATAAAGAAACCTTCTTGATGTTTTTATTTCCGCATCTTCCTCAAGAAAATATGGAAAGCCAAATTTTCTTCTAATAGAAATATAATGAAAAAATAAGGAAAATTAGTTTAAGAAAATTTGTGACAATCTAAAATTACTCGTTTTCTACCTTGTATATTCAAGTTTGAAAGAAGTAGGGATTTTAGGGAAAAAGGAGAAGAAGAATGTTTAACAAAGAGATCGTAATGTGCAGACTTGAGGAAAAATAAAAAGAAAAAAAATAGAGAAAGAGAGATCAAATCATACCATATCAAATCGGGAGAGAAATAAAAATTAACAAAATAGAGAGAAGAAGAAGAAGAGAAGGCAGGTTGTGGTAGTGATTTTTGCGGATTAATGGAGAGTTTTTTGGGATGCGGCGAAGTAGGCAAAGCAAAGGAAAGGGTATGAGGAAGAGAAGTAGGGTTTGGGGTAAAGCTAAATAATAAGGATCAAAAGTCATTATAATTACAAAAAAAAAAAAAAACCAGGCAAATCATGTGGGAGGCACATGGTGTGACTACCAAAATCTAACAAACTATAGGCAATTGGTAGTGACTGCTTTATACTATATTGTTAATGAATGAATTTTTAATTTTTAATTAAATAAATTTATTGATAATAAGGGAGAGACAACCATATTATATGGTGGGCTTTTTCTAATTAGGCACATCCTCTCCCTTTGAGATAATTATATATATTTTTTTTAAAAAAAGGAAAAAATCACCTTTCCACTAATTTTTAGTGACTTGAGCCCATGAAATATAGAAAAAGGATTATAACCAATTTTAAAGAATTATTACTTAGTGCAATTAAAGCATAAGAGCCACGAAAATAGAACATAAGACAAAGGGGAACAAATGCAGATGAGGGATAAGAATCCTTTCCATTTAAGGTATGGATGAGCATTTATTTACCCTTAAAAATAAAATTTAAAAAATATTTTTAAAAATCAATATAGTTATAATTAAATTTATGCTAATATAAATGTTTTACAGAAAACTATAATAAAGTAACAACGTTTTACCGTTTAATTAAGCAATTTTATATTTTATCAAAATTTGAAAAGATCATGTTACTAAATTGTTCAAATGGGATACATAATTTGAGAGTGAAATTTTTTAGAATAAATTAAATTTTGGATATGATAATCTATCCAACAAAGTAAAATTAATGGCATGTTCAAATTAATTTTCTAGGTTTTCTTTCCCATGCAGTCTTCGGTTACAGTTACTTTCTAGTTAATGAAATATCAGAATTTTGAGCTGAAAAATGATTTCTTTGGGAGTTTAATATTTACACTTTGTGTCTCATCTAATGAAGATATAGACAGTGAAGTTACACAGAGAAGGTGCAAAATGCACAATCTCATCAGTAAGTCTCTCATAACCAAGACAGCGAATACTTAATATATGGTGGTAGCTGCTAGTACTTCTTTGTAGTAGTAGATTACCTTGATTTTTTCTTTAAGACTTTATTCATTCCTTAGTAGCCATCACTCTTTCACCAAACGTGTGCACGTTTTCTTAGTTCATCAGCATCATCGTAGCGGTGAATGGCGATCTTCTGATGCAAATCGTAGTCATGCCAGCCGTATGTTAGCCCCTTTGGCATGATTTCACCAATCAGCAAGGCTGCGTGTAGGCCTAGCCCCAAACAGCCTACACATCGGCTAGGCAGATTGCCTATCGGCAAGGCAATGTGCGAGATTGGCAAATAGACGTCGGCCGACTTGAGCTGTTTGCGTGCTAAGTGTTCCAAAACTATGCCTTGGTGTTTTGGATGTCCTTAGGGAAGCTTTGGCATCATTTGGACCAACTTGGATGGGTCCTTAAGTGGCCCGAATGGCTCTACTAGTTTTCAATAAATTTCTATCAATTTGTCGCTTAGGATTTCTTTTCCAAGCCTTATATAGGGAAGGTATGCTCACTCCACTTCTTGGGTGGCCAGTGGGTTAGGCCACTAGGTAGGCTGGGCAACCGGTGGGCATTGCTAGGAACCTTCTCCAATGTCCTATGAGTGCTAGGAATTATCGTGTGGCTTCAGGATGGATGTTGGCAAACGTTGGCTTGGTGCAGCTCATGGGCACGAACGAGTTGGGTAACCACACGTTGGCAAACAGACAGTGGCATGAACGGACCCGTGCACACATGCATACAAGTTGGGCATAGCTTGTGGCATATTCTTGGGCATTGTTGGGAGCCCAACTGAAGCCTTGTGGGTGGCAAGGGTGGTCAGCAAGAGTGTTGGCAGAGGAATGTAGGCAACGGGCTATTTACGTGCTGGACAGTTGCGCGAAATAGCTAGGCAGCGTGCACGTCGGGCAAGTGCACACGCACGGGAGCTGGAAATTAGTGGAAGTTGACTTCTTGTGGCTGGGTGGGACTGCTTGGCCGAGCTGGTTGTCTTCATGTGCGAGAAAGTGGTTGGAAATGCTGGCAGCACGTGGAGAAGTGCTTAGTGGGCAGTTATGGGCAATTACCACTTTTTGATGCATGGGCAGGCCATGTGTGCTGCCAGTTGGCTAGGCAGCCTAGTTGTAGGCATTTTATTTGTCCTCCAAAGTCAGACGGTTGGGCTTGTCAACTGCATTTTCTCTATAAAAATGTGGTAGTCAGGAAGACTTGGCAAGAAAATTCGTGGAGGATTTAGGCCAAGAGTGTTCTCCACACCACCTGTTTGTAAAAAGATCTGTTGTAAGCTTTTGACAGAATAAAAGCGTAACACGGGTTGGCCTTGGGCCGTAATTTGCTTGTGTGCTGTTTACTTTCGTTCGGCTGTGTTTTGCTCTTGTGTGTTGCCTAAACTTCGTGCTTGTGTGGGCAATGGTTGCCGTAAATGAGTGAAAATACAAAACATGAGTATGGGACGGGTTGGCTGACCCAAGTTTGCTGAGCGAAATTTTGATGCCATCACAGGCTTCTTCTTCCGCCTTGGCACGTCAGGTTCTCTCCAAGTAGAAGTTTTGTGACAATTGTAGTATCAGAGCACTATGTTAAGGTTTTCTGGTCGTTCCTTTTATGGCTGGTGGCATGGTGGAATGGGTTCAGCGGTTGTAAGTGTGGTAGACCAACTGACGGTGCAGTTGGGCAAAACCCCAAAGGGGTATGTGCTGCGTAGTTCCTTGGATGAGACAAGGGACGCGCAAAAGGCCATTCCTGCTCATTTCCAACAACTTGAACAAGCATGGAATGCCAAATTTGAGACTCTTGCACGGTTGCAAGATGAGATGGCTATGTTCAAGAAGGCATTTGCTGTTGTGGACATGGTTAGTTCCACAAGCCATTCTTCAAGAGCCAAGGTAAAAGTTCATGACCCAAAATATTTTGATGGTGCAAGAAGTGCCAAGGAATTGGAAAACTTCATTTGGGACATGGTGCAATGCTTCAAGGTGGCGGGTGTGCCTGAAGAGGAAAAAGTGTCCATCACAAGCATGTACCTTGCTGGTGATGCAAAGCTTTGGTGGAGGACACGGGCTAGTGAAGAGACCGTTCCTCAAATTTCAATGTGGGAGGCATTGAAAATGGAACTAAAGAGACAATTCCTTCATACTAACAATTCGTGGCTTGCAAGAGAGGCACTACGAAGGCTGAAACACACAGGTCGTGTTCATTACTATGTGAAGAAATTTAGTTACCTTCATGTTGGACGTTCATGGGATGTCAAAGGACGATAAGTTGTTCAATTTCATGGCTGACTTGCAGAAGTAGGCTCAGGTAGAGTTGCAAAGGCAAGGTGTCTAGAACTTGTAGCAAGCCATCACTTCGGCTGATAGGTTGGTTGATTTTTATGGAGTCACCAATGAGGCTGGCAAAGGTGGGAACAACTTCCACAAAGAAAAGGACCCTAAGCATGGCAATGGCAAGTACAAGACGAAAAAGAAGGTTATGGTGACTGAGATTGATGCTGGTAAGGTTCCTTTTGTTGAGGATAAAACTAACAAGTTTAGTGGTTGTTTTATTTGCACATGACCACACATGGCAAAGGAATGTCCCAAGAGATAGCAGCTTTGTGCCATTGTAGCCGACGAAGATGGCCCATCTTGTGCTAGGATGGGTTCCTTGCAGTTGGTATGCGACACCAACAAAAACCAACTCTCTTAAGTACTAGTAAGCACAGGGGTCCTTCGCGTGCAAGGACATGGCAGTACTTGAGTAGGCTGTCGGGTTCTAAGTAGAGGCCGGCTACTTAGTTAAGAGAGTACTGGTAGTGGGTGGCTGCTAGGCAAAATGGGCATGAGGATGCTTGTTGGCACAGTTGGGAACGTAGCAAACAAACACTACGAGATTTGGGCAAAAATCAATCAGACATGGGGTCATGCTGATTGTGGGAGCTGAAAGACAAGTGGGGGAGTGTGCTATGTTGCTATGTTGGTCTTGGTTTCGGGGAAAATCAAGGCAAGTCTTTTGTGCGGACTTGCACCTGGGCATTGTGCTTGGTGCCTTGGCTGTGTGGTGGCCAAAACGACAAGGTTGGAAAAACGGAGGCAAGTTGTGTTGGTTTCATACCGAAGCCCAGAGACTAACCCATGGAGTTTCAAAAATGTGCAACGGGCAGTTCTTATAATGTAACGTAAGTGGCAAAATGCTTCGGTCCTTGTTTAAATTATTTAAGTTTCTACTTTACTTGTTTAATTTTATGGCACGGGGAAGTGCCAAGTACTACCACTGATGTTGTGCTAAGTGGTTGGCAGAGTATGTAGTATACTTCATTTGTATTACTAAGGCAAGTTGGCTGGACAATGTGACAAATTTGATGTGGAATTCAAAGTCGTGGCAACAAATGCATATTAAACAAAGCCTAAGACAAAAAAGAGGCTTGCAGTCACAAAGTTAGCCGAATGAAAAGGAGAATTGCTGAAGCCATGTGGGAAAACGGACAATGGAGCTGTACAGTGGTGAGACTGGTGCAAACTTCAGGAACGGGTATATTCCGTTCTGGTGGCAAATGCTATTGCTAGAGGGCTGGAAGTTGGCACTGATGAGGGCATCAATCTCTTCAAGTTGGGGAGGTTTGTTAACCTCTTTGGCATGATTTCACCCATCGGCAAGGCTGTGTCCAGGCCTGGCCCCAAAAAGCTTGCACGTCAACTAGGCAGACTGCCTATCAGCAAGGCAATGTGCGAGATTGGCAAACGGACGTCGGCCGACTTGAGTCGTTTACGTGCTGAGTGAATACACATTTCCAAAATTATGCCTTGGTGTTTTGAAAGTCCTTAGGGAAGCTTTGGCATCATTTGGACCAGCTTGCATGGGTCTTAAGTGGCCCAAATGGCTCTACTAGTATTCAATAAATTGGTGTCAACAACTGTCACTTGGGATTTTTTTTTCCACATCTTATATAAGGAAGGTTTGCTCACTCCAATTCTTGGGTGGCCGGTGGGCTAATCCACTAGGCGGACTGGGCAACCCGTGGGCATTGCTAGGAACATTCCCCCATGTCCTATGAGTGCTAGGCATGGTCGTGTGGTTTCAGGATGGATGTTGGCAAACCTGGGCTTGGTGCAGCTCACGGGCACGAACGAGATGGGTAAACGTTGGAAAACGGGCAGTGGCACGAACAGACCCATGCACAAATGCACACGAGTTGGGCATAGCTTGTGGCACATTCTTGGGCATTGTTGGGAGCCCAACTGAAGCCTTGTGGGTGGCAAGGCTGGTCGGCAAGAGTGTTGGCCGAGGAACATAGCTGTAGCAACGGGCTGCCTACATGCTGGACAGTTGTGGAAAAAGGCTAGGCAATGTGCACGTCGGGCAAGTGCACACGCACGGGAGCTGGCAATAAGTGGAAGTTGACTTCTTGTGGCTGGGTGGGACTGCTTGGCCGAGATGGTTGGCTGTATGTGCGAGAAAGTGGCTGGGAATGATGGCAGCACATGGAGAAGTGCTTAGTGGGCAGTTATGGACAGTTACCACCTTCTGAGGCATGGGAAGGCCATGTGTTCTACCAGTTGGCCAGGCAGCCTAGTTGTAGGCATTTTACTTGTCCAGCAAAGCTAGGCGGTTGGGCTTGTCAACCGCATTTTCTCTATAAAAACGTGGTAGTCAGAGACTTAGCAAGAAAATTCTTGGAGGATTTAGGCCAAGAGTGTTCTGCACACCACCTGTTTGTAAAAAGTCCTACTGTAAGCTTTTGACCGAATAAAAGCGTTACAACGGTTGGCCTTGGGCCGTAATTTACTTGTGTGCTTTTTACTTTCTTTATGTAGATTGTGTTTTGATCTTGTGTGTTGCCTAAACTTCGTACTTGTGTGTTAGTGAGTGCTTGTTTGTGCAACGGTTGCCATAAACGAGTGAAAACAAAACACAAGTGTGGGACAGTTTGGCTAACCAAAGTTTGTTGGGCAAAATTTTGGTGCCATCACGGGTTTCTTCTTCCGCCTTGGCACGTCAGGTTGTTGTCAAGTAGAAGTTTTGTGACACCGTACATGATGAATTTAGTAACCCTTCATCCATGGCCAAGTATTTATGTCAACTTTTTCCTCTTCACATTATCCTCTCTTTTTCTGTTTCCACACATTTGTCCAGATCAATTATGTCACATCTAAGTACTAACTAGTTACTTATTAAACTATTACCAATCCTCACTTTCATTTTTGGGCACAAAAAATACTTAGGTAGACCCGATCTTTGATCCTACCTGTAGATCCTGTGGTTAGCATTAAATTTTAGAATTTTGTTTACATCAACTGATGTCATAGATTCTCTAAAGATTTATTTAATCCATCCACCACAGGGTCTACAAGTGGAGTTAAAGATCGAATCTACCTAAGTATTTGCCTTTGGGCACACTTCTTATTCTTATGAATTCTTGCCGCGCATATTTTGCTTTACAAACCATTACTATACCAAAGTAAATGGAATAATTATTAAGGTGTGTACTAAAAAATCGACATACAAAATGAGATAAAATATCACTAACTTATACAAGCCATGTAGTACTATTTAATTTTGGAAGTGGCTTGTAAGTTGTTGGTACAAACTAAGGTTAATTAAGTTAGTAGTAACTTGTATTATAGTGAAGATAAAAAGAGTTAATCCCCATTGGAAATTTTGACCATAATTTAATTAATAAATTTTTTGTTGGTTCAGCTATATGATAGTTTGAATTTTTATCAAAAGTAAATTGAGAAGTATACTAACTTTTAATCACGAGTACCAAAACAAAAAATAAAGATTTGTGTTAGTTTCGCCACCTATGTTCTGGCAAACAATTTGAGTATACGTTAGATTTGTTGCCGGTTAGTCTAGTTATCTTTCATTCAAATGAAGCTTAGCATTAACATGTTGCTTACTTTTCCTGGGAAATATTACAATAGAGGATCTATACTATTACCCATGCACACTTTTGTTTTGAATGAGCCATATCATCTACCATAGTGATTCAAATTAAAGAGACATATGATATAGTACTATCACGAACAAGATGAATTTCTCGTTTTCCTTCACTATTGCTAAAAAAAATGTCCTGAAAGTATACTATTGATGATTGATGTCAATTAGACCGTTTAAATACTAATAAAATTTAATTGTCTAATTTTTCCTATCAAAGAGACAATTAATTTATGTGGTAATACACTTTTCTTATACTTATTATTTTGGGTTTGACTCACTAAAAATAGTTTAAAATCCAATCCTTTTTTAGGTAAACTTTAGCTCCTTTTATTGATCATCAGTAGTGTTAAAGAACATGGACTTCCATCTCAAAATCAATTGACAGTGAGTGAGTGTGGCCCATAGAACATATTAATTAGTCCAATATCTTTAAGTTAACCGATGTGGGATATTTTGATATTTAGTACCCCCTCACATGTGATTTGGATTGGTTGAGCGCCCAGAACTAGATAGAACCCGGGATTTTTGGGTTGGTTGAACTTCCGGGGAATTGAGCACCCTGGGATAGACAGAAACCACTCGTGAATTGGGTTGAGTTCCCGGGGAGTTGTGTGAGCCCGTTGAACTGGGTTAGAGAGAACCCAAAACACTTTTGGAAAAGAAGGGAGAAGAAAACCTGAGGCTAGCTCTAATACCATGTTAAAAAATATGGGGTTCCATCTCAAAACCAATTGGCAGTGAGTGGCGTAGCCCATAGAACTTATTAATTAATCCAAGATCTTTAACTTACCCGATGTGGCATATTTTTATATTTAAAGAAGCTTGGGACTTCCTGTAAGAATGATACACGACAATTGATCTTGCTCATCAGTACCAGATTATAAGAAACCTGCAACTTCTCCACCTGCAAGAATCTGGACAATCTATTGATGATTTTCACTCGAAAATGAATAGTCTTTGAAATCAATTGGCATTGGCTGAGCCAGTATTCCCTCATGTCGAGATGTTGCATTTTATACTGCTCACAGAGATAATATTCGATTGATTCAGTTTCTTATGGTTTCGAGAAATGATTTTGAACCTACTAGAGCTAGTCTTCTGCATCGCCGATCTTTGCCTACACTCTGTTCAGCTTTATCAGAACTAATCTCTAAAGAAACTCTTTTACATCCCAAAACTACTAAAGCAGTCATGGCCTCTACTTCAAAAACTCAATCGTCTCAGCAAAAAGGAGAGCAACCTAGGAAGAAATGTGATTATAGTGGACGTTGACATAATTTTGTAGAATGTCGCTAACATATTGCTGCTCAGCACCGAGAAGGTTACAAACCTGTTGCAACTGTGCTAGCAGATTCTGGTACAGACATTAATCATGGCAATCTACATCCTTCAATGTCAACATTAGACTTGGACATACACATCTAGTTAATCAATCAGGTCCTATCTCGTAGGGACTCTACTTCTTCTTTTGTTCTTTCTACCACACCTGGTACTTCTTCATGGCTTATAGACTCTGGATGTTTTAATCATATGTCAACAAATTCAACTTTATTCACCCATAAAACAGTAGTATCTAATCTTTTTCTTGTGCACACTGCTAATGGCTCATCCTTACACATTAGTCATATTGGTACTGTTGTTAATTCTGAGTTTAACATTCCATATACTTACTATGTCCCTGACTTGTCTTTTAATTTACTTTCTATTAGACAACTATGTGATCTTGATCTTGATTTATATTTTTCTAAACATGGTTGTACTATTCAGGATCTACAGACAGGCAAGCAAGTTGGGACAGGCTGTAAAGTTGGTCGCTTGTTTGAGTTAACAAGCAGTGCAAAAAGCTCATTACTGATGTTGAATGGAAACATTTGGTCCTAGTTTTGGTTGCTAATGTAGCCTCATTAGCTCCTTTTGAAAATGAATTACTTGCGCATTCAATACAAGGAGTGGAGGCACAATTATTTTTTAGTAGGGGCACCATATAAATTGTAAGTTCTTCTTGAATATTTATGCAAAAAAAATGAACTCCGGAAAAAAAATGAACTCTGGATCAACTGGTAAATCACTTAAATTAATTAAATAGCTGTAGTAAGTACTAGATAATAACCTACATATTGAACATCTTATAATATTTATTTAATAAATTGTCGTAGTAATATTTTCATGTATTTATTTACATCATTCAATAAAATCATTTAATTTAAATTTTCAAATTACCATGTTGAATTATTATATTGGTTCCTTATTTTGGGATGTGTTACAGTTTAGTCCCTTGTGTATCACAATGAGCTAATTTAATCTCTAATCTTTTAAAATACTAGCCAATATAGGGTTTGATTAAAAAAAAAAATTGAGCAAATTAACAGTGGAGCTTACGTGATCTTTAGACACATATGATTAGAGTTAAAAACCTGAAAATGAAAAAAATTACTGTCATTAGTTTTTGTCACTGAAGATTGTTTGAAGAAGATAGGATAAAATTAAGAATAGGGAAATGAGAGAAAAAGAAAAAAAAAATACTAGGGGTATGAGGAATGAGACTTTTTAACCTTAACATGTTTGTATTTTAAAGATCACGTGATATTTAAGTGACTTCCCCCATTAATTTTTCCATTTTTTTTTTGTTAAAAGCCCTACATTAACCAATATTTTGAAAAATGAAAGACTAAATTAGTTTGTTCTAATACATAAAGGACCAAATTAGAACACACCCCAAAAATAAAGAACCAAAATAAATATTTTACCTTAGTGGTAAATACTAAACACAACCAACAATCAACAAACAGGTAATAGGCTCAATGAACAAAGGTATTCACCAAACAATGTCTAAGCTCAAACGTCATAATCAACGCCACAGGATCTTCTGTCTGACATCATATTCCGCTCCCTGTAACATTATTAAATAAATTGTCGAGATTTCTGTGGAATAATTTTAGTAGAGTAATTGTGGACAGTTCGTTTGGTAATGTAACAGAGAGTGAAACAGAGTATGGACAAAAGATCCTTACCGATAATTAACCACGGTATAATTTCATTTCTGTTTTTATGTGAGAAGATGTAAGTGTTTACAAGAAAAAAAAGAAAAGACCCGTCAATCCTCATAAGAAAAATGGATTAAGTTCTTATACTGTTATATTTATAGATGTTTACTATATGTGCGAAATTTACATTTAAAATTTAAATAATAATTATATGACATACATTTATACCGTTAGCATAAAAATTTAATTTTTCACATTCACGATCTATTGTTGATTAATCCATAAAAGATTATTACACCTTAGACCAGGTTTTACTTGGTAATATTTTACCAAATGGTTGGTATACGTTAATTGAATAGTGCATAAACAACATGAATTACAAGGGGAGAAAAAAAAAGAAAAAAGAAAGGAGATCTCTATGGATGAAATAAATATCAAGTCAAGCAAACTTCAACAGTTCACAATCTCAATATTATGGAAGAGGATACTTTACAAAGATTATTTACTAGTAGAATTACTTGACCTTGCACTTGATCACAACTAATGTTCCTTTTTTTTCTAATACTTTTGGAGAGGCTTTGGTTCTCTATTACATTTTTTTTTTCCGTCACACTCATTATACCATGCGATAAGGTGATATGTAT
This sequence comes from Cinchona pubescens, assembly GCA_025175665.1. Classification (NCBI taxonomy): domain Eukaryota; kingdom Viridiplantae; phylum Streptophyta; class Magnoliopsida; order Gentianales; family Rubiaceae; genus Cinchona; species Cinchona pubescens. The sequence continues at coordinate 328,393 of JANKKI010000226.1, forward strand.
ATTTTTAATATAAAAAAAATATTAAATAAAAAATAAGTGTCATTCATCACATGATATAATACAGATGTAATAAAAAAAATGTAACAAAAAACTTAATGCTGTTTGGATATGGGTATGTGTATCTTCAAGAAATGCACTAATACTCACATTCACTAAACGTAAGTGTCCATCCGTGCAGTAGTAAATACACAACATGTGTTCGATTAAATGCTCAAATATAATATTGCACAGGCATCTTCAATATCTGACTGCAATTTTGTGGAAATAATGAAGACATGGTACTGATTCAAAAACCCAAAAAATGAAATGATTAAAAGGCTTTAATTATTTGACCAGAAATCAGAATTTAGAACAGCGGCGAGAGAGAATGAGAGATTGCCGGATTGGTGACTCAACCGTACTGAAGATAAATGTAGCAGCAATATTGCTTATCAACTAAATTTGAGAACCAAGTTAAAACTGCTTTCGAGACATTTATGAGCTAATGCACATATGTCAATTGAAGGAAAAATTCAGAGGGGAAAAAAATTCATTGAAAAGGATAAGCTACACAAAAGCAAAGTTAAATTTATTTATTGTTTATTTAGTTTTTGTTCCTTTACGAATTTGATACAAATGGATTGTGGGTTGTGATTTGTCTAGGAATCTTATCTTCATTTCTTTGGAAACTCAGAAGGTCATAGTGATTGGTCCATTTAAACGCTAAATTAAGTTTAATATCAATATGAATTTGATGACCCCTAACTTTGATCAAACGTAATTCTCCCGAAATTAATTTTCTATAGTTGCACTAAACGAATGCCATGTATGTCAAATTAGGTTAGCAAGAGTTTAAGTCGGTACTAGATGACTTACTCCGTTATTCGGAATAGTCAATACAGCCGTTCACATTGCTTAACAATGGAGGTTTTAATATTTTTGAATCATCAATAGTTTAAGAGATTCATTCCATATTGTAAAGTGAATAATAAAGATTTTTTCGTCTAATTGATGTGTACAAAATTTGCATAATATAATCTTCATTTCTACATATATTTAGGCATCGAATCAAATTACTCAAAATTAACCAAGTAAGTTGGAGAAATAAAGAAACAAAATTCCGAAATACTGGTGATGATGCTCAAGATTAGTACATGGTACATTTTCCGAGATTGTTCTAGAAATGTTTACGTGGCAGCCTCATTAATAGCAAATTTGTAATTTACATGTAGGTTTAGCTAGTGGAATAGTGGCCCAACTCCTCTCATATAAATCTAGAAATAAGGGGTTTGGGTGCTAAGATTATCACTTCTGTTCCAACTAAAACCTTCTCTCAATATAATTTCTAAATTCTCTCTTCACATATTTACTTTCTCTGCTCTATAATTTCCTCTTCATTATTTGGTGCCGTCTATGGGAATCGACAAAAATTCTCAACTTTTTCAACTACCTTCAACAATTTCCTCTGTTAGCTTTGTTTTGTGAGGATGAAGAATCGAGGCACGAAATGTACTGCTAGCAAGGAGATAGAGGCGAACAACTCGCACCCCTTGCTGCAAAATGATTAGGTTGAAAATTTCAGAGCATACATCGAAGCTCAACAAAAATAGAATGCTGTACTGAAGTATATTGCTAAACATTTTGAGTCTTTTAGAGCATTCGTTGAGCAGCGTGAAAATCAAATTCCATCTAAGCGCTCAAATCTGGCTATCACACTGCGAACCGAGCAGCAACAAAATCTAGGCCGAAGCCTGGAAAACAACCAATAAATGCTATGACCCTTAGCGATCTCCGGCACAAAATCACAAAGTTGCACTCAATTGAGTGATCAGATGAATCACATTCAGCTACAAGCAATCCGGAGAGATTGTCGATACATAAAAGAGAAACATCGGTGCACAATCCTCAAAGAGCACCAAACACAAAGGCCCTTCCTCGGCTGTCTTGAAACAGTTCAAAGAGCAAAGCCTCGAGAACAAAATCTGGGAGATTTTGAGAAAAAGCAATCTAGTATTGCATGCTTCTACTCAGACAGCAATAGATAGAGATCCATTTATGATCTCTATCAAGACCGAGCCCATCCCGACGTGGTTCAAGTTTCCCGATCTTGATCGATACAAGGGAGACTCTGATCGGATCTGATCAATCACTTGCAGCATCTGGTGGCTATCACAAACCTCTATGGCTATAGTGATGCCATCCGGTGTAAATTGTTTGCTACTACGCTCTGTGGACCAGCTCAAAAATGGTTTCAAGAGCTGCCAACGAACTCAATTGCCACCTTCGTTCCTTGGTCATTTTCTGAAGCAAATCAGTGTTGCAGAAGGACACTTCATACCTCATGAACATTCGTCAAAGGCCCGACGAGTCGCTCAACAAATTTGTGTACTACTTCAATGACAAATCTTGTGTAATCCAAATAAAGAACGTTGATGAGAAAATTCTAATTGCTACTTTTTGTAGCGACATCCGACTTGGAAGCTTCAATGCTGAATTAGCTAAGAGGATTCCAGATTTATACTCTAAATTGTTGGAAAGGACATCGGAGTTTATTTGGGGTGAAGAGTCTAATAGGACGAAAAGAGAAATGTACGACTTTTAAAAGGAAAAGACTCCAAGGATTTCGAACCCCTTATCCTCCAAAAAGCCAAAGGTGATGGATAGGCTGAACTATCCTAATAACAGGCCATTACCAAATCAGGTAATCTACCTGAACAATAATATTGAGGCCTAACCTCCAAGGACAAGAGTCTTGCTAGACTCAGATTTCACGCCGCTCAAGACATCAAGGAGGGAAATACTATATCAAATACAACACTTAGGGATCCTAGAGCTTCCCCTTCCAATGACGTCAGGCCCCGACCAAACAGTTTAATCTAAGTACTGTGCATTCTATGGCCAGCACGAGCATGATACAGAGGCTTTCTGCAATCATTTAAATGTTGGGATAGAGAAGGCCATTCAAGAAGAGCACCTACAATAGTTCATTAGCTTAACTGCTGCAGAATTCCAAAGAAAAGCCAACAATAGAGCAAATCAGGTGTAGGCTCGACCTTACCCACCTCGTCAGAATAGAAATGGCTAGAATAGGAATAATCCTCCAGCCCAAGATGAGCAGATCCGCATGGCCGGAGTGATAAATACCATAGCTGGGGGCAGGGCCTGGGAACTCCAGTAAAGCAAGAAAAAAGTATGGAAGATATGTACCCTCTGGTGAAGATCGGGACAAACATCTAAAACCATTCATGAGCCTCGGGTACACATCAGATGATCCTGTCCCTAGTCGCATGCCACATAATGATCTCATGGTAATCCATGTTCAAGTGGCCGGTTACAAGATGCATCGAGTATTTGTAGATACTAGGAGCTCGGTTGATATCATTTTTTGCAATGCTTGGGAAAAGATGCATAAGGATTCATCCCTGATAAAACTTGTCTTTCAAAACCCCTTTGGTAGGCTTCACAGGTGACTCGATCGTGTCAGAAGGTCAAAGAATGATTCCTTTAACCCTTTGAACTCCCCCCGAAACACAGAATTGGGATGACCAACTTTGTCATCGTAAAAAGGGATAGTTCATAGAACATTATCCTTGGTCAACCCAAGCAATACACATATAGGATCCTTTCCTCTATGTTCCACATTGCAATTAAGTATATGTTGAGGGATGGATCTGAGGGAACCAGCAGGAGGCTCAGGTCTGTTAGATGATGTCCTTGCGGTCCCAATCGCAGACCATGTCTATTCCTGATAAAGCATTCCTACAAACCTTTGACTTTCCATCTACCTCGGGCATTCCTAAAGAGCCAATGACCGATCCGAAGATGGGAAAAAAAGATGTGAGGCCACCAAGGAACACGACTGTGATCCCAGAGTTACCCGAGCCCAGGAAAGGGCAAGGCTAAAATTGAGCCACAAGACGAGGTGCCCATCAAGGAGATATCGCTGGACCCAAGCATCCCGAACAAAAAAATAAAAATTTGTGCCATCTTGCCCGCAGAACTCAAAGCTCTTCTTTTCAGACTTCTTGCCAAATACAAAGACGTCTTCACCTGAACCCTTGAGGATACGCCTTGCATTTCTCGAGAAATTATCAAGCATAAGCTTGCTATAGATCCAGAATACAAGCCAATCAAAGAAAAAAAATGCCTTTTAAGGTCAAAGCGTAGCTTAGTAATTGAAGACGAGATGGATAAACTCTTAGCGGCTAAAATCATTAGAGAATTATTGTGTCCAGCCTGACTTTGTAATCCTGCCTTTTAACTAAACCAAACTCGTCTTGGCGTATGTGCCAAGACTTTACTGATCTCAATAAAACTTGTTCAAAGGATAATTACCCGTATCCCCAGATTGATACAATAGTCGATTATTTTGTTTGATTTTATATTTTACATGTCTTATATGCATTTAAAGGGAACCACCAGATCTACATGGCAAGAGAAGATGAAAAGAAAACCTCATTGGCATATCTGACCTAGGCACGTATTACTATACTACGATACCCTTCGGACTAAAGAATGTGGGAACCACATATCAGAGGCTTGTCAACAAAGCCTTCAATTCCCAAATAGGATAAACTATGGAGGTGTATATAGATGATATGGTGGTAAAAAGATGAATTTTTGAAGAAACTTTAGAGGATCTCAAAGTGACCTTCGAGACTTTAAGATTAATTCAGATGAGGCTGAACCCAAGAAGTGTACATTTCGGGTCCCCTCAGGAAATTTTTTAGTATTTATAGCCTCCCATTAGGGGATTGAGGCAAACCACAAAAAGGTGTAGGCCATAATTGAGATGAGAACTCTCACCTCGGTAAAGGAAGTTCAGAGGCTCACCGGGAGATTGGCAGCCCTAAATTTGTTCCTGTCTAAATCAGTAGAATGAGACCTACCATTTTTCCAACTTATAAAGAAAATTGAAAACTTTCAATGGACAGAAGAAGCTCAGAAGGCCTTTGAAGAGGTTAAGAAATATTCAACCTAGGTAATTTTCGAATCTCGTGTCGTCTCACAAACAAGAGTCGCTATACTTGTACATTTTAATTGTAGACTTGGTAATTAGTTCTGTCATACTAAAAGAGGATGAGTACGGCAAGCAGTGCCCTATATATTTTATAAGCAAGGTGCTTTAGGGACTAGAAAGGAACTATACACTCATCTAGAAAGCTACATTTTCTTTGGTTATGTTACCTCAGATGTTGAGGCCATACTTTCACGAATAAAAAATAATTGTCTTAACGAACTTCTCGTTAAAAAACATATTGAGCAAGCCTGACATTTCGGGAAGGATGTTAAAATGGTCTGTAAAACTATTTGAGTTCAATATTGTGTTCAAGTCTCGGACAGCAATCAAGGCGCAAGTTCTAGCGGGCTTCATAGCTAAAAACTGCGAGACTAAGAAGTTAGAACTAATCATGGTAGTGGACCAATTGAAGGATCTTCAACTCAAAGAAGACCTTGTATGGGAGCTTCATGTAGATAGAGCTTAAGCTCGTGCGAATCTGGAGCTGAGCAGGTAATATAATTAGGTCACCAGAAGGGGATTATCTCACATAAGCTTTAAGGTTCGGATTCCCAGCAACAAACAATGAAGTTGAATACAAAGCACTCATTTGCAAGATGAGAATGGCTCACCAAATAGGGGCTCGGACCATAAAGATACACTCTGATTTGCAACTAGATGTGAATCAAAGTCTGGGAAACTATGAGACTCGAGGCGTGATCTTAAAAAAGTATCTATCCGAGGTGAAGAACTGGATGTCAAAATTCAAGAAAATGGATAAAATTAAAATCTCCCCTGCAAAAAACACACACATTGATGCATTGTCAAAGCTGGCTTCGGGAATATACTCACACCTGACAAAGGAGATATTAGTGGAGGTCCAAAACTTTAGGTCTGTAAATCTTATGGAGAAAATCCTAAATATCCATTTGGACCTCGAATGAATGGAGCCTATAATAAAATTTCTTAGCAAAAATAAGCTCCTGAAGACCCAACTGAATCTCTTGGCTAGAAAGATTAAGTACATAACCGTAAAATATACACTGATTAATGGATTTCTATACAAAAAAACTTATCTATGCCCACTATTAAGGTGTCTCGGACCATCGGAGGCTAACTATGTGTTAAGAAAAGTACACGAGGGTGTATGTGGAAGCCACATCGGAGAAAGAAACTTGGTTTGCAAAGTCCTGCTTGCGGGATATTACTGTCCCATTTTTTATTCAGATGCAGATGATCTAGTGCAGAAGTGCCATCAATGCCAAATACACACACCCATTCCTCGAAGATCCGAAGTAGACATGGTCCTCATCTAGAGCCCTTAGCTGTTCGCTCAATAGGGAATAGATATTTTAGGTCTGCTTCCAAGGGGGGTAGAAAAGATTGAACTTTTGGTAGTAGGAATTGACTACTTCACAAAGTGGATTGATGCCGAATCTCTAGCCTTGGCTTTTGGGAAGTTAATGGAGAAATTATTTTCAAAAAACATTGTTTGTCGGTTCGGGATCCCCTCAGTTCTATATATATGAAAATGGAAAACAATTTCAAGGAGAAACTTTTAAGAGCTTCTACTCTAATCTCGGCATAAAACAACACTTTACTTCGGTGGCACATCCACAAGCAAATGGACAAATAGAAATCTGCAATGAAGCCTTACTGATAGGACTCAAGACTCAACTAGAGTGGGCCAAGGGTACGTGGGTAGAGGAACTGCCCAGTGTCCTATGGGTATATAGAAACATTCTTCGAACCGCGAATGGACACACACCGTTTAGTCTAGTCTATGGTTTTGAGGCCTTCATTCCTGCAAAAATTGGGATGCTTTCAACCCAGGTAGCACTGTGTGACTTAGAACAAAATGACGAGGCCATAAGAACTAGTTTGGATCTATTAGAGGAGAGAAAGTTGGATGCATCTCTTGGGAAGCTAAGTACAAGCAAATCATGGCTAGACATTACAACTCCAGAGTCAAGCATAGATACTTGCGGCAAGGATATTTGGTGCTTCGAAGAAATAAAGCAAGCTGTGGTTGAAGGAACGAGAAATTGGATCCAAATTGGTAATACCCTTATCGTGTGATAGAGGTTCACAGGTCGGGGTATTATAAGCTTATTGACATGAAAGGGGACCCTGTTTCTAAAATGTGGAACATTGTCAATTTGAAAAAATATTATCAATGAATGTAATGAAAATCCCTTTTTCCACAAAAGAAAGTGATTCTTGATAAAGTGCATAAGCAAATGAACGAATACCCTCGACATCTGAGACTCAGCAGTTCCCCTTCAAGAAATTTGAGCCGCTTCAACCCGCCGAAATGCTAAATAGGTCCGAAACAGTTTCAAGGAAAAGAATCATGAGGGCAAAGACCTAGAAGTCCCCCTTCAAGGGTTGAGACTTAGTAGTCCCCTCTCAAGAAATGTGAGCTGTTCCGACCCGCCGAAGTGCTTAAGAGGTCTGGACCAAGCTCAAAATAAAAAGATAAAATTTAGAAGGTTGAGACTTAGAAGTCCCCCTTGAGGGCTGAGGCTCAATAGTGACCTTCCTCCCTCAAGAAATTCTAATTGTTCTGACCCGCCAAAATGCTTAAGAGGCTGGGATTAAGTTCAAAATAAAAGAGAAAAATACAAATTTGAAGGCTGAGACTTAGAAGTCCCCCCTCAAGATCTGAGACTTAGTAGTTCCCCCCTCAAGAAATTTGAGTCGCTTCGACCCGCCGAAGAGCTTAAGAGGTCTAGACCAAGTTCAAGAAAAAGAATCAGGAGGATAGAGGCCTAGTGGTGTCCCTCAAGAAATTTGAGCTGCTTCGACCCGTTGAAATGCTAAAGAGGTCTGGATTAGGTTCAAGAAAAAGAATCCGGAGGGTAGAGGCCTAGTGTTCCTCCCTCTAAGGCTGAGACCTAGTAGTCTCCCAAATAAAGGATTCAATTACTCTTACCCCTAAAGCACTTAAGAGGTCTGGATCATATTCAAAGAAAGTAAGAGAAACAAAATTCAAGGGCTACGGCCTTGATGGGCCTTCCCGAAAAATAAAAACTTATCCAACCCTTAAGATCAGTTATATTAGAAGGAATGGAAGAGTACAAACCTTAATTGTAGGTGTTTGAGAATGTACTTAAGTATTATAGGGAGACAGCAGAATAGCAGCTATATGTTTGTTATTTTATAAGGCTGAAAATTAGAGCATCTGGTATAATTTTGAGAAGAAAAGCATAAAGCCGAAGCAGGAAAGAAATAAAGATGAAATAAAGTATCAAGAAAGTTGGAATTTTATTAACACACGAAAGCTTTAGCTATTACAAGAAGATCCTAACTATTACAAAAACAGGTTATTACAAAATAGACCTAAGAAACTATATTAGAAGGTCCAGTTGATGAAGTGGAGAATAGATCCATAGGTTCAGACTCAGTCTCGGGAGCAGTAGTTGCGGACTCATCGTGTGCCGAGGTCGTAGCTTCAAGAGCTCCTGTGATTTGTACGGGGGTTTTGAATTGTGCTTGGAGACCATTGATGACCTCCTCATTGATGATGGCATAATAAGGCAACCCCTTGTATAGATCGGGCTATCTTCTTTACCAAGAAGTTACATGCCACAGTGAATCCCATAGTGAAGACCTTCTCCATGAATGCCTTCAGTATTGCGTCCACCTCGTCTGAAGCGACGAACACATTTCTTCCTCGGATAAGGAGCTCGTTCTTCCAAGAGCTGAACTTCACCTCGACCATCTCTACTTCCTCTTGGAGTTGAAGAATTTTCTTCTCTTGTTCAGAAATCTTTTTATCACGATCACTGATATCAACTTCCAAAGTTTTCTTCTCTATTTTGGCCTAACGAAGTTTTTCCCTCTCCCTGTCCAGTTCGGCCCTCCACTCATCATACTTCTTGCCGACGGCTATATTGTATCTAAGTTCATTGACCTTCATGGCCTCCTTCACTTTTTGGTCTACTGCGGCCTTGGTGTGGGCCAACTCCTGCTTTATTGAGTTTATCGCGAAGTTGAAGGAGGACTCCTGCTCAACAAATGCGGGCAAAATGGTGATGGCCTGGAACATTAGAAAGGATATATCAGAATAGTCAGAATTTTAGGGAATGAATACGGCAAAATATGATGAGAAGAGTAAAGCAGGAACACTTACATTCATCAGGTTGATATACAGTTTGCCAGTTGTTGTTGGGGAGTGAGTTTCTTTACGTAAGCCACATATCCAGGCAAAGCGATAAACTTTGTCTGCTCACGAGCCACCCTCACAAATTGGGATCAATTATTAATGTCGATCGAAGGAGTAGGTTGGAACTGACTATTTCCCAAGGTGGAAGGGGCCAAAAAAGGATCAATTGATACTTGGGCCCAAGGTAACTCCCGAGACCCAGCCGACTTTCTCTCTTCCTCCGGACTATACTTTCTGCTTCCTGAAAATTTAAACAGAAAACAATTAGCCAGGGTTTACTGCTGCACAGCAGAAGGAAAAAGGAAAAAAATTATAAGGAAAAAAAATCTTACCATAAGCAGTAATTAATTGCTACCTTAAGGAGTGGTTCTTGAACTCTCCCTGGGAGTCCTCGTCAATGAACCCAAGCCTAAGGGTCCCGATTGCTATGATTGTGATGAGGTAGGAATGACCTTAAAAAGGTCTAGTTTTGTGGGCAACAATTTCTCTGGTTCTCTTCCTAGTGACCTGAACTACTTCAGGCTCGGGTCAGGTCGCAGGTTGTATAGCTAGGGTGACTACCCGATCATTGCCCGAGCCTCCCAGAGCAACTTCTGTTTCGAACGTTAGATCCACTGTTGCTATCGGGATAGCACTGGCACTCTTAGAGATAGCACTAACGATTGCGGATGAGGACTCGTTGTAGTCAATGATGTAGGCTAGCTCAATGAACTTGCACCAGTGGCAGGGGTAGAGGAAACTAGTCTCCTCAAGAATGCTCTGAGCTCTACAAAAAAGGATAGGTTAGTCAATTCGGGCTTCAAAAATGTTAAAAAAAAATACTTTGTGAGGATCGTAGTCCTCCGGAATGCTATGGGAAGGAAAGAGCTCATCCTAGGCCAAGATATTGTTGGAAAGAATGGCCGGTTGGTTGTGATATTCTATTCTAAGATTAGATTCAGCATGATGAGCCTCCTAATATCATCAAAGTCTGGGGGAGAGACATTTTTTGTTTTTAGGTTTTCTTTTACAAGGTTCCAAGGACCCCAGGGCATACAAGGGTTGAGGTAACGGATAAAGAAGAAGGCTTTCTTCCAGTCACGGATGGAGGAGAGGTTCCCTGAGGTAAGCTGTTTACCCGAGGCTCGGGGTGAATCATAGAAAAAGCCCTTCATCGAGGAAAGTTTTAACAACATTCTAAAAGTGTCCAAGGATAAGGGGATATTATACAGTTTACAGAGGAAAGAGAATCCGGCTCTAAGCCGGATGGCATTGGGGGTCAGTTGGGATACACTAATATCCCAATGGTCAGAAAGCTAAATGAAAAGTGGGGTGATAGGGAGCCTCAGCCCAGCTCGAGTTGCTCCTAGTAAACTGTTAAATAACCAAGAGGGGGCAAATGGCCTTAGTCCTCAAATGTAGGGAATTTGATATGTATATTCTTGTGGAATCGGTATCTGTCTCTAAGAATTTTTATGTCCTCGGGGTAGAGAGTGTTCAGGGTATTTAGGCTCTAAAGGTCAGGTAGTCATTATGAGGGGACTCGACTGAAAGAGGTTTGGAAGGAAAATTTAAAGGGATTGCTATGAGAAAAGCTTCGTCGAAGGGATTAAGCAGTCTATCAATTTCATTCAAAGGGGAAAAGGCCTGTGGAGTGCTAATAAGAGAGGAAGGAATTAACATACCACCCATTTCCTCTAGTCGAAAAGCTTGGAAAACTTGAAAAGCTTGGACTTTGTTGAAAAGCGGGGAACAACGGTTGGCTGAATGACGGGCAGTGGTTGCAGGACAAAAAGGAAAGGAGCAAAGGTAGGAAAGGAAGGAGAGGGGAGCAACAGGCAAAAGAAGGTAGGGGATTCTCTTAGGAAGGCAAAGTGTAAAGATAAAAATAGGGAAAGAAGTAAAGGTATAAAGAATAGGGTATAAATAGTGTAAGCCCTTTTTATCTCGAATGTTCCTTAGTGGGGGGAAATGCAAGTTTTTGTTTGAACAATTGGGAAGAAAATGAAGGGTTAAATATTTTTTGAAACCTGGGTTAACTTTTGAGTGAAAGTAATAAAAGTAGGAGAAAAAAATGAAGTGTTCTGCAGCAAAAACAACAAAAATACGGCACAATAAATGCATTAATGTGCTGGAGTAGTGCATATAATAATACTTCCTGGGACTCGGAAAGCAGCAAGCACAATGTAGGAATAATCATTGCGATGACAACACACTTCATGGGGAAACTCACTATTATGGGAAAAAAGAAAAAGCCTTGGGCTTTGTGTTGAAGAGGCTTGGGGAAGTTCGGGGTTCGTATAAGCTTCGGCTTGGGAAACTTGCCCCTACTTCGACACATTACAGAGTTAGGAACCGAGCTTCGGTATCGCTGCTCAGAGAAATTAGTTGGGGCTTATATTGACTGATTTCGACTTGGCCCTAAACTCAAGGTTTGACACCAAGCCGAGGGGACTAGTGATAATGCTCAAGATTAGCACACGACACATTTCTCGAGAATTATCAGTTCTAGAAATGCTTACGTGGCAACCTTATTAAGGGTCAATATGTAATTTATATGTAGGTTCAGCTAACGGAATAGTGGCCCAACTCCTCTCATGTAAATCTATAAATAAGGAATTTGGGTCACTTCTGTTCCAACTAAAAGGCTTTCTCAATATAATTTCTATATTCTCTCTTCAGCTTTCTACTTTCTCTCTCTATAATTTTCCTCTTCATCAATTGGAATATGTTATCTGCCAATAAATTAAAAGGAATCAGTGATAAAGAAGTTAGTAAATACAAAATTTCTCAGCCATTTGTGTTTCTTTCTTATCTTAATGCAAAATGGCTTTTGGGATATGTCTATCATTGTATTTAATTATTTTATATGTTTGATCGTAAACATAAGAATTCATGATATCCAATTTATTTCTTCTTTTTTATTAATATCCAATTTATATCTCTGATCAATCCACCAATCACTGACAAATCCTGTAGCAAATTTTCAATTATAATCCACCGTTCTTTACTGAATATATTGAATATTCTAATCTAAATCGATTAATCAAGTCAATAGACACAAATCTAGGAACTAGCCGTTACTTCCAAAAGGAAGAAAGATCTCTGAGAGTTGTTTCCTAAATCCGAAAGAGAGTACTTGGGTTCTCCCAATAACTAATACTAGCCGTTATAACTAGCTGTTAGAACTAGTGTCTTTTGTCTCCCTTAATTATTTTCAACACCCTAAAAAGTTATTTTAGCAAATTTAGTCACGGCAGACATAGGCTCAACCTCAACCAAGAAGAGTATCTTCAAAATTAATACCAACAATGGTATTGGAATCAATCTCACAATATTCTCACTTAATGGCAAAAATTTTTCAATATGGATCAATGCTACAACAAGGGGTTTAATAGCCCAAAAGGTCTTTGGCTACGTAAATAGCTATATTCCATGTATATTCACAATTGAATCCTTTGATGGTTGATATGGAGTTGGTTAAGAAATAGATAGAGAAGTTTCGTATGCCTAATTTTTTCAAAGTGAAGGTTCTACCTCTGACCATCGACCTTGTGTAAACTCTTTCGTGTATGTTTCCATATATTTGGCACAATTAGAAGGAAGATTGAGGTTCCCACTACCGTTGTTCTTTCATAAGGTGTTGGAACATTGTCAAGTTGGGTTCAGACAATTGCATGCCAAATCTATTCATAATATCGCACTTATTTGATTACTTGTCCCATCCTTGGGTTCAAACCTTCAATAGCCACTTTCAAGGTGTTTTTTTGAATTGCACTGAGTGGTGTAAGGTTTACTTTTAGTTGGTGGTCTAACAAAAAATTGACCTAGAAAGCACATCCCAAACTAGGCAAATGGTGGACTTGTTACTTTTTAATCCAAAGGCAGCCCCAATGAAACTTTCCCACTTGGAACTATGATTTGAAAGTTTCGAAGGTCAACAAACTTACTTCTCTAAATGGGCACAAGAATAGGCATCTTTCCATGCTTACAGAGGCCGAACTGCCCTCTTGGCAAGCAGACAGTGATTGATGAACAAGTTTTAGTGTCGGCGGGATTGAGCTCGACCGATCTTGACCCACTTGTTTCTTTAAGTTGACATGTGTATGCATTCTACTTAACATTTTTTGCACATGTTTTCACTCATCTTCATTTGGTATTGATATGAACTTAACTTTTTCTTCTTGATCTTGTAGCGGATGCCATGAAGGATGCTATTTGTGATCGCGCTTTGAAGATAAGTCACGTTTGCATCAAGGTTCATCTCAACCCCGCAAGGAATCTACCTTTGGAATCTTGGGAACAAAAGCCAGCTAAAAAAAGTCTTGCACCACCTCAACCTAAAGAGAAGACAATACATTCCAATGACGCTATTTGATCACTTTTGGCTCAAGTTGAGGCTCCAGTTCAAAAAGTTCCTATCCATTAGTTTTTGATTGAAGTCTGCCTCAAGTTCAAGCCACTGTTCAAGTTGAGGGCTCTACTTCCACTCACATGATCTATACCCCTTCTTGGGAGGTGTCAAAAAATAGTATGAGGACTCTTCTTTGGAAGAAATGAGCTGCTCTTTGGCGGAAGCATTAGCATTGCCCAAGTAATGAAGGGAGAGAGTCGGGCAATCCTTGAGCTCTCCTTGCTTCACTATTGCCAACGCCATATTTCCATTTATTGCTTAAGTAAGTTGCTCCTTCTTTTCATAAAAATATCTAAGTATTTTTTTGATAAATAACATTGTCTTTCTCTCATTGGCTTTAGACTGGCAACCTCTACTATCACTTGAAAAAAGTTCAAGAGTACCATCTATCACAAATTTTGGCCTTGGAGGCTATGCTTAAAAAAATGGAAGAAGTGAAAGAAACACACTTTCAAGTTATGTGCGTTGCATCTAAGTATAGCCAAAAAAACCTCCAAGAGATTGCCAAGTTAAGGAAAGACACCAAAGAATTTCAAGCCTCTCATAAAAATGAGATTAATAAGATTCAAGCATTTCATAAGGGTGAGATGAAGAAGCTTCGCATGTCATACAAGGATGAGATCGAGCAAATCAGTGGAAAAGAATAGTAGAGATTTGGCTACTTTGAGTTTTTTGATTCTTAGGACTACCGGGATCACTTGGAAAAGCACTTGGCAGATTATTGTGGCAGCAGCGACTTCAAAGCTTTGATGGAGAAAAGTAGCATATGGTACTTAGATAAAGGTTATGATTTGGCTTTAGCTTTTGTGAAGAAGAAGTATCCAAATTTAGATTTGGATGACTTAGACAGAGGTACAATGTCTCCTACTCTCCTATACCCTAGCTTTTCAAGCTTTTGACTGAGGTTGGAGTAGCTTAGCTTAGCTATTTTCCTTTTTGGAGCTTAGAGTTCAGGTCTCTTATTTGTACGAGCTATACCTTCTGCTAGCATTATGTTATAGTATTTACTTTCCTTACATTTGTTGCTTAGCTTTGACTTGGAGCCTTCCCTTGTACCAACTCCACCTATGTTATGCTTTCCTTCTTTATATGATATCACGACTTTCTTTGCTAAGTAGTGCTTTTGTTTAGTCAATCTTCAACCATTCCTACACACACTTTCAACCCCCTTAAACATTTGAATATTTTTTCAGGTGACTACATTTGTTAGGATGAGCTTTCATTATCACACTTAAATAAAGAAGTTTCTTACCCCCGGAGGGTAAACTGTGGCTTTGGTATAACTAAAGTTACTCTAGGTGTAACTCTTATATGAAGAATTTTAACTTCGCATCCAGAAGGGCTATGATGGCATACTTAACCAAAGAACTACCTCTCTAAGGAAAATTTTATTTTTGCCTCCCTATAAGGGTTATCCTAGGTGCAAATCTCCTAAGTAAAGTCTTAGTGTTAGGACTAAGGTTACCGTAGGTGTAAATCTCCTAGGAATATTTTATTTTATACGGAAAGGCTGTATGGTTGCTCTTTTGAGCATACTTAACCAAGGAACTACGTCTCCTAGAAAAAACTTATTTTTGCCTTCGGAAGGGTTTTCCTAGATACAAATCTCCTAAGTAAACCATTAGTGTTAGGACTAATGCGTTTCCTTAGGTGGAAATCTCCTAGGAAAATTTTATTCTTGCCCCTATAAGGGACTGCAGTTTCCCTTTCAAGTATCCTTAACCAAGGAATTACTTCTCCAAGGAAAAGATTATTTTTGCCCTCAGAGGGATTATCCTAGGCACAAATCTCCTAAATAAAGAGTTAGTGTTGGGACTAAGGTTACCTTAGGCACAAATCACCTAGGAAAATTTTATTTTCAATCCCAAAAGAATTATGGTTGCTCTTTTAAGAATACTTATTCAAGGAACTACTTCTCCAAAAAAGTTTATTTTTTGGCCCTTGGAGGGGTTGTTCTAGGCTCAAATCTCCTAAGTAAACCCACAGTGTTGGGACTTAGATTACCTTAGGTGCAAATCTCTTAGGAAAATTTTATTTTTGCCACTATAAGGGTTATGGTCGCTCTTTTGAACATACTTAACTAAGGAACTACTTCTCCAATGAAAAACTTATTTTTGTCCCTAGAGAGGTAATGCAGACTCTGCTTGCTAGAGAAGAGTGGTCTTTGATTGTTGTTCCCCGAAGAGAATAGATGGTCTTGGAAAGTGAGATTTCTGAGCATCGGAAGGGTTAGCCTCTGTCTTGGAGTTAGATTTAACTTATTGAATTCTTCACTTGAGAACGTGGTGACCCTGAAGGATGAGATTTTTTAGCGTCGAAAGGATGGTTGAACACAACTTCAGAAGCTCCAAATAGTTGCGGATCCTATTTCAGAGAGTAAGAGCAAGTAAGAGCTCTATCCTGGAGGGTCATAGTAAATAAGAACTCTACCTTGGAGGGCAAGAGCAATTAAGGACTCTATCCCATAGTGTACGAGCAAGTAGGAGAACCAAGGAACTATGTACTTTGAAAGATAAGAGCAAGTGAATGAACTCTGTCCTCGAGGGCAAAATCAATTGAAGACTTATTCTCAGAGGGTAAAAGTTAGTAAGAGCTCTACCTCAAAGGGCAAGGGCAAATGAGAGAACTCTACATCAAAGGGTGAGTCCCTTCAGAGAAATTGAGTGCTTTTCCCTGAAGGGTAAGAGCAAGTAGGAGTTCTACTCTGAAGGGCAATAGCAAGTGGGAACTCTATTGTGTAGGGAGAGAGTAATTGAGGAACCACCCTAGTGGGTAAGAGCAAGTAAGAGCTCTACACTAGAGCATAAGAGCATGTGAGAACTCTATCTCGAAAGGTGAGAGAAAGTGAGGACTCTTCCAAGAAGGGTAAGAACAAGTAAGAACTCTACCCCAGAGGGCAAGAACAAGTGGAAACACTACACTAGAAGGCGAGAGTAATTGAGAACCTATCCCAAAGGATAAGACCAAGTAAGAGCTCTATCCCAGAGGGCAAGATCAAGTAAGAATTCTACCTCGGAGGGCGAGAGACATTGAGAACTCTTCCTCGGAGAGTAAGAAGAAGTAAGAGCTCTACCCTAGAGGGAAAGAGCAAGAGTTCTTCTCTTGAGTGGATGTTCAAGTTGTAGTCTAATGAACATATCCTCTAACATAACATTTGGTTGTCTTTCAGCCTATAGATCTCTCTATCCTTGTTCATAACTTAGGGATTGGATGTGTATAAGGCTACTCCCAAGTCGATTAGACATTTTGATTGATCAATTTGACTGATTTCAGGGGTGATCTCTTTTCCTCAGTCTTAGTTGTTGTCGTGGGTGTTGCGCGTACTAGGAGTCATCGGTAAAAATGACTTAAGATGGCTTATTGTTCAAATTTCACAGATGGTGCCAAATGTTGATACTTGAAAAATATAGCACCAAAGTGTAATGCTAAAGTTTGAGTCCTTTGTTGTCCGAATCCTCCAACACTAAAGTAAAGGCGCGCATATATCCGCGATACATGATACTTGCGACAAGAACAAGAACAAGACGGCCGGGCTATGTTCCCCGAGGGATGCTCCGACACTCAAGTTAGAATTTATGCAAGGAATAGGATTAAGAGTAAAATTAAAGATTGAAAAGGCAAATGAGTAGTTGTATGAATAATAATTGTTCTCTCTTGATTTACCTTACCATTTTATTATTTATACTAATCCTTGATGGGTTTGAACAATCCATGGGTTTGGAAATAACTATTTGGCCTATGAGACCTTGAATATTTTGAATTTTTTCATGGCTTGAATTTAGGAAAAAATTATCAAAATGCCCTCATGTATATTTGACCATTTTGACTGTGTGGCCACGTGTCTACAAGTCATTGAATTGTATATTTTGGTATCATCAACCATATATATGTGTGTACTAAAAATGCCCCGTAACTAACTAAACACCTACAATTCCCACTTTCATATTCTTTTTCGTTTATTTTTCTTCATTGATATTTTTAATTTGCACGCACTTAAATTGTGTTGCTTCCACTACTGTTAATTAAGTAAGATGTTAGAAAATCAAAATAGGATCTAGCTGAAACCGAGTCAAAATATTATTTTGATGATGTCAAGCCTAAATCTAATTACTTTTATCGATTGGGTCACTTTTTTTTTTTTTTTTTTTTTTTGGGAATCTATTGAGCCTGAAGTTGGCCTGTCTCTTAGCTAAGCAAGTGGAAAGATCAATTGGGCCATCTTAGTGTGGTGTCTGGTTGGCTAATCTAGCGGGAGTTTTGTTTCCTTTTCCTTTTATAGATATTTTAAATATATAATAATTAGAAGGTTACAAGTTATATCTGCACTATTGTTTCTGCCGAACCCTAAAATTAGAGTTTTATTAGAACTCTGTCATCTTATTGATTTAGTTTCATCCAATTTCAGTTGATACAGTTTTATACAAAATCAGATAACGTCCTTTCAATACGAAAGAATCTCTCTTCTTCCCAATACAGCAAGGCAGCAAACAACTCGAAGGGCAAAAAGTAGCAGGTTTCGCCGCTCCATTAGTCAATTATCAAACTTCTCAAATTTAAAACGCTACAAGTCGTCCCTACTCTTTTACCAAATAACTCTTCTTCTTTTATTTATTTTAAACGAAAAAATTTCATAAAATCTTTATTTGTTTCGAGAATTTTTCCTGTTTTTTTTTTTTTTTTTGACATTGATGTTGTCTTCTATCTTCTTCACTAATTCTTATACGTTTAGCAGGGATGACAGACGATAATTATAACAACAATAATATACCCTCGAACGAGGAGGACAGCAACCACCACCTCCACAACCACAACAATAATAATAATAACAACAACAATACCGAAGTCGGCAATCATCCTGCATGCGCTGCATGCAAGCATCAGAGAAAAAAGTGCCCGAAGGATTGTATCTTATCAAAGCACTTTCCTGCGGAAAAAACCGCTATTTTCAAAACAGTTCACAAAGTTTTCGGAACATCCCACTTAACCAAGACGATCAAAGGCTTACAACTGCATGAACAAGAGGAGGCAGTCAAGTCTTTTGAATGGGAAGCATCGCAGTGGGAGAAAGATCCAGTGCATGGACCTTTAGGCCAGTACAAAATTATGGAGCGAAATTATCAGCAATCGGTAATCCAGCAATGCGACGAATTGCTGAATGAGAATAATTTTCTAAAAGAAAAGCTCAAAACCATCCAGCCCGGGGTCGAGAACATGCAGAATTATTGCAATAGTAGCGGAAATTTATCGCTATTTCCTGCTAGAAATAATAGTAATTATAATGGTGTTTTTTTTAGGGAAGACATTGGCCAAGGAAGTAGCAACAATGGAGCTCAGGGTTCTGTAGATGGAAACTTTGCACATGATCAGCAGGGAGGAGAAGTTGTACCTGCAGGTTGTTATAGTGTAAATCATGTAGGGATGGGAAACCAACATGTTGGTCAAAGCAGCAGAACAAGTTATAATTCATTTGTGCATGGAATGATGCATAATCCTTATTCTACAACTCATCCTACCAATATTGATATTCGGAATGGCGATCGGGGATTGGGAATCCCAATCCGTGCATACCCTAATACTCCTGATCAACACCGCCAGTTCACGAATGCTAGTCAGAGAAATACTCCTGGTAAATCTTGAATTAATCCATTTATTGGTTCTGCTTTGATTTGTCGCCCTTTTCTATATTTTGCAATCTATAAAAATGTACTGTTTTTGTTTTAATAGTATCATAACCGAAATTGACCGTTTTTAACTTTAAAAGCATCAAGGGCACCATCACTCTGTAATATATGAAAATAAGGGTAGTTATACCTAAAATCTAGATGAGAGGATATGAATAAAGGGATAGTTATGCCTAAAATTTAGGCATGAGAAAGTAATTAGACTAAGGTTTGAACAGATTTCAGACTTTGATATTTCTATCCTTTTTTTAACTCTATTGGATGAGATATAGTATTGGAGGTTTGAGGACAAATGACCCCTTGTAGGGAAAATTTTGTATTATAAAAGTTAATTGATAAATGTTAGGGATGGTAGTTTTGGTTTTTCTTTAGTTTGTTTTAAGTTTCTTTTAAATTTTGCCCCACATCAAGAATGTCAGTATTCTAGTTGAGGAAATACTTACGTAAACCTGGTTTTTGACTCCACTTGTAAATCCTGTGGTGTAGATTAAATGTTATGGAATCTATGACATCAGATGGTATAAAAAAGATTTATAAGATTTAATTATAAAAAATCGGGCCTATATAAGTCTTTTCCTTCTAGTTGAACTATAAATCTTGAAGGTTAGTTTTTGGATTTTGCATAACATTAGATAATCTTTTTACTGTCTTATATTCTATACTACTATAACACTAATTGCAACAATCAGCGCACTGAATTATGAGCGCTAAATTATGTATATTCATACAAAGTACTGTAAATGTTGGTTAGAACTCTTAAAAAAGTTCACATAGCTGTGGAAGGAATAAAATACAAGAAGATAAGATAAAACTTAAAAGGTACAAGTAAAATAGAAAAGGAATAAAGGACACGCAACTTGATGCCCCCTTTGGAAGAAACAGCGGAGTTTGGTGTTCCAAATTCCAATCGGACGTCAACCAAAAACTCAAAATTTTGCTGGACTTTATAAACAGTATACAAATTATATGAGCCAGTTTTATGTGTACAGAAACTTTTTCATGATTATATTTTATACCTATATCAATCAAGAATCACTTATTGCATGGACTAAAGTCTACGCACCACAAGATATAATGTAAGATATAATAATTTAGGTCCTTCCAAGAATTTTTTTTATCAAGTGAACGTTTATATTGTTTGCGAAAGGTCGTGCTCCTGACCACTTCTCTGCTGATAATCCTTCAACCGCTTGTTTCCAATAAAAGACATTAAGAACATGTTTTATAAATTTTATTTTGGAACCATTCTATAGCTAATTTGTGTAGGACAACACTTTAGTGATGCATGTACTATACTCCATAAGTTAGCGGGGTGATGAGGGCCACTGTTTAAGTAGGTTTGTGAGTTGGGTATTTCAAAGTCCGAACTCCCTCTATTTCAGAAATCGCTCATTCAGGGCTAAAATCAATTCGATAAGACTCATAAATATGCAACAAATACCTAAATTTCAGTTCAGAAAATTATACTAAGTTTTAAGCTTTAATTAGATCGTTCCAATCTCAACTTATTCCAATAAAAAAATTTATAGATAAACTATTAAAATTTTATTTTTAACATCCTATCAAGACAATATAAAATAATATATATAGATACAATATAAAATAATATGTAGATAACTATTATCTATATTACTGAGTCACAACATTACAATTAAACTTCCTAATCTGGTTAGTTATTATTTTCTTTGTGAGGTAGTTATCCAAGTTTAGTTAAAGTAATTAGTGAACGTGAATTTGTTTTTAAGTAAGTAGAATATTGGAATTATTAATCTTTATACATGTAAAATCATTGAATATTATCTAATTTAGGCCAACATTAGTTTGACAAGTTTGCTACTTTATAATATGTATATATAGTTATTGGGGTCTGGATTTATTCGAGTCAAGATTAGTAAAGTCCAAACTTAACTTACAATCAAATAGGATCTAATATTTAAATTTAAATTTAATTGGATTCATCTTAATATAAGATTCGACCGTTTAATTATTGGTTTGAGGTCGACCCGATTTGTACAGTCCTATAAATAAGTTGTGATTATAGCAGAGAATATGTTCACGTAAACATATTATTTAGTGAAAGATGTGTTATATGGAAGCATAAGGTTAACTTGAGATGGATAATTAGGTCCTATTGGTTTTATTTATATTTAGGAGAAAATTAATTGCATCAACCTTTTAACGCACTTTTAACTTAGTTAATCCTTGAAAATGAACTAATTGTATAGTGTGTTCATTTGGACTGAAAATATTTTCCTGAGGAAAATATTTTCCTTTACATGAAAAAGTCCATTTTCCATACAATTTTCCAGTGTTCGGTTGACAAAATGAAAATATTTTGAAATAAAAAATTTTAACGGTTTTATCTTTAATTTTATGAATACAAGTTAAAAAAAAACTTATAACAATGGTAATAAATACCTTAAAAGTAATTGTGATTAATAAAAAATTGATTTTGTTCAAAATTATGATAGTACAATATAGTAGTAAAATATGCATAATGATAGTTATATTAGTGTGGCACCCATAATTGAGAGAAAAACGAATGAAAAAGAATTAAAAACGAAAATAAGTTTAGCAAACGAAATTCTAAAAATAAGTATTTGAGGTTTAATGTCACTCTTGAATTATCCGAAAAATAACTTACACTCAAAAATTTCGTAAGTTAATTTCAGCCAGAGAAAGGAAAATTGGAAAATTGGAAAATTTCCGGTGTTTGGCACCAAAAAATTTTCTGAAAAATATTTTTCTGAAAATATTTTCAATCCAAACGAACATTGTAATAATAACAAAAGTTATACATATGAAATGAAATTGAAAAAAAAAATTGTATGACAAAAGATTAAGAGTTCATGGACTGCATATACTATTGCAGAAAGAAATCTAGTAATTTTCAAAATAATTTACATATTTCCTTTTTTTCTCGGTTTGTTTTATGCCTTTTCTTTTTTGCCGCTTTTAAGAGTGTAAATAAATATAAATAAGTCACACACCATGGTATTCAAGTTTATTTGATTATTTTAATGAGTTTTAGTATTTTATTCAAGTTTGTCTGGTTTACCTGTAGAGCCAAAATTGAACAAGTTTTTATGGGGTTGAATTTGAATCGAGATCAGGCAGTTTAGATTATTTACATATAAATTTAAATATTTTATCTTATCGAGTCAAGTTCAAATAGAACACAGAATTAACGAACGATAAATCATGTTCAAAGTTTGCTTGATTATTTACGAATTAAATTCCAACAAATTCTTAATAAGTCGAGTTATTGAATAGTTTTGTTGACTTTACCGCTAGCAGTTTTGTTTAAGGAAAATTGGTAAGTTACAGTTTAGTAATAATGTTTATGTAATAACTTATAACTTATAATCGTCTAATTCGTTCCAATTCGCCGATAATTATCCATTTCTTCCCTTCCGGCATAGCCATTTTGTTTAAATTTCCCGTAGTTTTTTCTTTTTTTGGTAATTGCCAGTGATTGTTAATCGAGGCTAGCTGCTTAATTCTATTATTATTTTTTTGTTTTTTTTTTTTTGCTTTGAATTTTGTAGATATTCAGTGCAGTTATATGAATATGAAGCCCAAAGGAGGACCCAACCACGAAAAAAAACAATGAATAGTTACATCGCATGCTTTGTTTACTTAGCCCAGACGTGGATTTATTTTTGCACATGAAAAGTTTCAATCTTTTTTTTTTGACTTCTTCCTTCTACCTTTTATCACTCGAACCTGAGCAATAAGTCAGGGAAAAATGAAAAGTTTCAAGCTAAAATTGAAACTTTGTTCGTACTTCATGCACAACTAAGGATTCCTTCTATAAGAACAGCACCATCACTATTGCATTCTTTTGTTTATCGCAGTTATAGGAGTATAATAAGCAAATTTGTTGACGTGAAACTGGAAATTTGAGATCTTTTATTGTTTAAATTGAATAGTTGTGAATATGGACTCCTTTGTGATGGCTGCCCAGTTGTTATGGGTGATTAGGAAAATTATTTAGTTGTATTGAGAGTCATTAACAATAAACATTGAATCATCGATAAAGTATTATAATAGAAATTCTGTATTTTTTAAATAGGTACTTTTATTTTATAAATAATCTAATAGTTGTGCCAATGCTTTCGCATGGTACAATAACTGACAAAGAAATACTTGATTTTTTTTTTTATTGATTAAATATAATTTTAACATGTGAATTGATTTTGCAAGTAATTATGAATTTGTGACTTTATAAATTATTATTTTTTCTTTCTTTTCTGGTAAGAATATGTGGTTTAATTCAGCAATCTATTTCATTTTTTCCTTATTATTTAATAAATTCAAGGGTAAATTCTGAGCTTTAAAATAGGAAGGAAGGAAGGAGGAGAAGGATTGAATGTCTCTTAGTTTCTTACTTGCTTTCCCATTTAATTGTTTGTCTTTGAGAAGCACTTGCCCATGCGAGCTTTTTATATAATACTTTGTCTTCGAGAAATACTTGCCCATGCGAACTTATTATTGCCTAAACCAACAAAGTTCTTGATGGGCTTGGTGGTTATAATAGGCACGGACAAGTTGGCAACTCTAATTTATATCCACCACTTCCATCTTTAAAAAAATAAAAAATAAAATAAATTATATTTATAACACCTCGAATCTAAACTGAATTAATAACTTTTGAAAGAAAATAATAAATTTAAAATGTTTTAATCAAATTATTATTAGTTTAAAATTTAAGATATTATAAATAATATAATTTTTTTTTTAACTTCTAACACCTCCCTTAAAGGTTAGATTCGATTTACTTATAGAATTTCTAGAAGTGTATAAAGTGTTATCAAATTCAATATCTGAAAAGATAAGAATGATTAATCAATCTGTCTCTTATACACATCTAGATGTGTATAAGAGACAATTAAAAAATACACATCAAGGGAAAATTAGTAACAATCTAGCTTGTATAAGCGTGACAGGAGTTAGGTAGTTTAATTCAGAAATAATTTTCTCTATATTGTTCCAATTTTAGCGGATATCTAGCCAAACAATAAATGCACCGCAAAAACCAAACCCATCCAACGCCCCCCACCTCCCCCTCACCACCAAAAACTAAAAAAAATAAAAAAAAAAAAAAATTACACACACGCAATGGTAACTCTGTTAAATTTTCAAGTCAAACAAGACCAAATGCTAGAATTCTTAATTGCTCCACCTAACTCATTCTCCTACCCTAAACCGACCAATTCTTTCTCATCCACGTGGTCTGTCTCTTATACACATTTACCTTACATTAAATGTTTGTGCAAAGTTCCACTTGACATTTGAGCAAAATAAGCATTAAAATAAGTACAATGATTAAACAAGGGTACTCTGTGATGGTGTCAACTAATTTTAGTACAAACTCATAATGTAAGATAAATATTGTCCGTACTAGGAGAGATGATATATTGACTTTATTTTTTTACTCTAAAAATCCATGTTATGTACGAAAATAAAAGTAATGTGAAATTTAAAGTTCAAATAATGAAAATTGATGGTACAAAAGATTTAATAATTAAATGAATTTTGATAATTAAAAAAAAAGTAGTACAATACAATTTAGTTATATAACACCAAAATCTTTTTTTTTATTTATTTAAAAAAGAGATCAAAGAAACATACTTCTCTCGAATACTAAAAATTCTTTAGAGTTCAATCTTGCCAAAAAAAAAAATGATAAAAAATGGCCTTACTCCACTTTGTATCCCTAATTTATAGCGGATTTTCACATTGTACACTATACTTAATTTTGAATATATTGCACCCCGAACTTTCAAGATTTATTTCACTTCAGACCAAATTTTGACATTGTTACTAGAATTCATGGATATTTGGTACGTGCACGCTACACACTTCTTTAGGAGCGTATTGTACCAGTGAAAGTAATCATAAAAATTTTCACTTTGCACTTCCTGACTTATAATCAATTCTCATTTTGCAATCTCAATTCTAAATTTTGGACACATAGCACCACTAACTCTCAGATCTACCCCACTTTGGTCCAATTTTTAGTAATGTTAAAAAATTTAACAAATATTATGCTTTAGGTACGTGGTGTGCACAGTTAAAATATCCATTACTTTGATAATAGTGCTAAAAATTTTGACTGAAATGGGATAAATTTGAGAGTTCATAATACAATATGTCTAAAAAATAAGCATGAGACGTAAAGTGAGAATCATATACAAATTAAAGGGTGCAAATTGGTATAAGCCCTATAAAATTTATTATAAAGATAAATATTTACTATACGAGATTTATGTAAAATAATAACTTAGTATTTAACTTTATCCCTGGTTTGTTTTCCCGAATATGCATACATTAATTTCCAATCAACTTTAAGAATAAAAGATGCTATATATGGAAATTTAACATCATGCACGGTCTCTGACACTAAGATAATAAAAGTAAATAGTTTTCTATCCAATATTTGTATAAATTTTTGAAGGAAGGTGTACTCTATTTTCCTATATCAACTATAGTATTTGAGAAATTTGCATATAAATTATAAATAATATTGATAAATATAATGTAAATAATGATCATGTTAATTTTTTTAATTCATCTGTCTGTATATTGTAGAATGTATTATGGCTATATATCATATAAAATGATATCTCTCATTCATGTACTATCCTTTATAACCATTTTGGACTTTGTAGCCAATTTCAATTTAAGTACATCAATTCTTTCTCTTTTCTAATTTATATATATATCTTATACATATATATATATATAAAAGATTACCTTTGAGTAGGATGCGTGACTGTCTAACAGCAAATGCCAATTATTTCTTATTATATCTTTATATAACATGCAATTAAATTTATATTAAAGATACATATCTTGATTACCAGTAAACTTTCAATTTTCTTGAAGCGGTTGGAGATGATTAATGCTTGTAGTGGGTATTTGATTACCACTTGGACCACTTAAATATTGAACTAGTTGACTTTCGAAAGTGTGATTATAAATAAAAAATAAACAAAATAGAACATAAAGCTAAGAAAAAAAAATCATAAGTATTAGTTATAAAATTAACTATTTAAATAATTAGACTAAACAACCTAAAATTTTTAAAAAATCTAAAGAAAATGGATTAGTACACTGAATATTTGACACATAAAACAGTGTAATTTCTCCTTACGTTTGCCAAATTTTTTGTCCTGAAGCATTTCTTTATCTTGTAGGGTAGTATAAATTTCTATGAATATATGTAAAAATTGATTTTGTTAGGAAAAGGCGTGCTAATTGAATTCATAAAAATATAAAAAGAAGAAGCATACTTGATGATGCTAAAATAATACACCGAATAACAAAATTACACTTGATTTCGGGTACGGGTTCACTAGGGATATTTTAGTAAATTTACCCTCATAGTTCAAATAGACTCAAATGGGTCAATATTATATATTCGACCCGTGGATCGATCTGATCCAACAACTATAGGTATAAATATCAAAATTGCAGGTCAAATTCATTAATTACTTTCCTAAGTATTCAATCTCTTATTATTTTTCTCTAAGATTTACGTTCTTGTTGAAATACTGACTTGCGCATCGAAACCTTCAACGGAGGAATAAAGCTCCACCCTTTTTATTTTCAAGTGATTCAGATATGGGTACTACGCAAGATGCTCTACTTTTGCTTTGAATGATAATGCACACGAGCTAACCCTAGCTCATATTTTTGTATTAACATTTGGCGACGTCTGTAAAAACACTAAACTAAAAGTCAAACTAAGACATGGCACCTCGCACACGTAACACTCACAGAAGCAACGTTGACAATGGCAAAAAAAATTCAACTCAACATCACTCTGGCCGATCTCCCAGGGAGATAGATCAACAGGGGGGACACGAAGGGGATTTCTTATAAGCTGAGGCAACTGAATGCTAAAGGAGATGCTCATAAGGGAGCAGCTGCCATGTCACTCTACCAAGATAAAGAGCCCCTACACAATTCAAGTAGTAATCCCCAGATTGCCCATTCCATCATTATGTCAGTAAGGAGGATAAGGGCACCCATGGCGAGAAAAACAAAACTGAGCAAAGGACATATGAGGTTACCCTAGCCAGGTCTGCCCGGTGATTGAGCATGCAAGTTGGTCTGCCCACATTATGAAGAAAGGCCTCGTTTAGGCCGAGTAATACCAGGGAAAGAAGTCCAGGTGAAGCTACATTTGTTGCTCACGAGAAAAGAAAACACTAGGAGAGGGATCAAAGTGTGGTGTTAGTCCCAAAAGGGAAAATGATCTAAGAAAGGGGTTGGAAGAGCTGTAAGTTAGAGTGGACAGAATGGATGAAAGAAAAGAAAGGAGCACCAGAAACAAATATTCGCTTCCCTTCATTGATGATATTATGCAAGAGCCTCTTCTGAGAAGCAAGCAGACTCCAAACTTTGACTCCTTTGATGAGATTACTGATCCATGGGAACACCTAGACACCTACCACTTCAAGATGTACCTTCAAGGAGTTTCGGATGCCATTATTTACTGAGGGTTCCCCGAAACCCTTAAGAATGCTATATCATACTGGTTTAGAAGATACAAGAAATGTGATATCAAAAACTTTAACCAATTGGTAGACTTGTTTTTGAACAAGTTTAGAAATCAGAAGAGAATCCATAAGATAAGAACCCATCTACTTACTCTTAAGTAGAAGACAGATAAATTACTCATGGATTATGTGGATAGGTTCAAGAAAGAGACTATCGGAATCCAAGAAGTCACAGAGGATATGCAGATCATGGCCTTAAAAACTGGGGTAAGGCTAGGAAAATTCTCCTTTGACCTCAACTTCATGCCTGCAACTATTCCTACTGATCTTTTCCGTAAGGTTGAGAAGTTCGCCCAGATAGATGAAGGTGAGAAGAAAAAAGAAGAAACTGGAGCAGGCAGAGTGAATAGAAAAAAGATGAAGGCTAATGGCTCGACCAATGCAGTAAAGCTTTCAAAGAAGAGTAATGTGAGGCCTGGCTATCCGTAGCCGTGCCCCATAGGAAAAGTCCTGAAGCTCCTAAAACTTACGTCCTACTTAATATCATGTTTTCATGAATTTTGGTAGTGAATGAGGAGCCATACGTGAAGTAGCCAAGAGCACTACGGAGCAATGAAGAGCGAGCTAGAGTGTCACAACAAAAACAAGTTATGCTACTTCCATAAAGACCATGTCCTTGATACTAATGATTGCATTTTCTTAAAAAAAATATAATCGAGAACTTGATCCAAAGAGAATATTTGAGACAGTTCATCCAAGGAATGAATAGAGGAAGGTTACCCAAGTGATAGGCTAGGAGCCCAGACAAGAGAAACCGAGCTCTGTCTTGGCGAAAACAGAGTAGCTGGAGTGGAGAATAAATGAAGAATAGTTATACACACCATCTCTAGTAGAGCAGCAAGTGATGACTCTAAGTCACCTCACAAGGCTTATACTCGTTAGGTGAACTTAGTCCAGTCAGACTTGAAGCGGCCTAAGTTGTGTCAAGACATCATCTTTATAGTAGAGGAGGCACAACAAGTATCCATCTTCACACTGATCCTTTGGTTGTAACTTTGCCTGTGGTGAATTGTGATGTTAAGAGGACACTTATTGACAATGCAGTTTTGTTGATATATACTATTCTATTTAGCATTCAAGTAGATGAAGTTGGAAGCGAAAGATGTCAAACCTATAATCACACCTTTGGTAGGTTTCTCAGTGAAACGGTCATTCTACTTATATACATCAATTTTCCTATAATGTTTGAAACAGCTCCGTGGGATGCTCAAATGATGATGGATTTTGCAGTGACTAAATCATCATCTCGTTAAAATGCCATTATTGACCTGCCAACCATAAGGGCACTTGTTGTAATCCATCTTCTCATCATATGAAAATGAAGTTCCCTAGGGAATATAGAGTAGGAGAGATTAAGAAAGATTGAGTTGTAGCCAGGCAGTGCTACTTTGCCTCATTGAAATTAAAAGGAAAGAAAGTTGCCACTACTTTTAACATCAATACCATGAAGGATATGGAGAAGTGCCCACAAAATAGAGAACTAGCCTAGGAGTTGGAGGAGGTCATCTTGGATGAGCATGAATCTATCAAAATTGTAAAAGTTGGAAAATCCTTCCCGAGGAACTTAGAAAGAAAAATCATCTTCCTACTTAGGAAATTCAAAGATTTTTTGCTTGGAATGCATTAGACATGTCGGCGATTGACCCCAAAGTAGCCATGCACTCCCTGAATATGGATCTAAGGTACAAGCCAATAATTCAGAAGAAAATGAACTTTGGCAGGGGAGGGGCCATGTAATAGAGGTAGAAGTAAATAAATTGCTGGAGGCTGAGGATATAGAAAAATCCAGTACTTGAAATGGTTCACCAATATAGTAATGGTGCCCAAGCCTAGGGCGAAGTAAAGGATGTGTGTTGACTTTACTAATCTAAATAAGGCTTGTCTAAAGGATTGTTACCCTACCTCTCGTAGTGATCAAATAGTAGACTCAATCTCTAGATTCAAGGTCTTGTCTTTCCTAGATGCTTATAAGGGTTATTATCAAATTTGACTGAATCATAAGGATCGAGCAAAGATAACCTTTGTCACTGACTCAGAGACTAATTGCTTTAAGGTGATACCCTCTTGGTTAAAGAATACCTGTTCAAGGGCGACTTACCAACAGATGATTGAACAAATGTTCACCAATCAATTGGGATAATATGGAAGCTTACATGGATGACATATTTGTTAAGAGCAACAGAAAACTTGATCATGTGAAGGACGTACAAGAAACCTTCATTACCATGAAAAAAATTAAAGATGAGACTTAACCTTGAGAAGTATGCCATCGGAGTGCTAGGGGGCAAGTTCTTGGGATTCATGGTAACTCCGCGCAGAATCGAGGCCAACCCTGTTAAAATAAAAGCAATTCAAGACATGAAACCTCTCAAAAGAGTAAATATCATTCAAAGGTTGACCAACCGCCTTACAACCTTAAGCCATTTCTTATCCAAGTTTAGGGATAGGAACTTACCATTTTTTAAAATTTTGGGAAGTGCTAAGAACTTTCAGTGGATTGAAGAATGCCAACTTGTACTTGGCATACTCAATCACAGTAATGAGTGCAGTCCTTATCGAGAAGGAAAACAATGTTCAGAAGTCGGTGTATTATTGTTAGTAAGGTGCTAAGCAATCCTGAGACTCGATATCTTACTATCAAAAGGTTGGCTTTGCCCGTGGTGATAAAGGCAAGAAAACTCAATCCATATTTCCTAAATCAACATATAGTAGTGCTGACTAACCATCAACTTAAGATTGTCATGAAGCTGGAAGTTTCAGGGAGACTAGTTATGTGCTCCATTGAACTAAGTGAATATGAATTCGCTTCTAGCCGAGGACAATAATCAAGGCTTAAGCTTTAGCAAATTTCATCATTGAAGGAGTAGAGGAAGAAAAACAATAGGGGAGACTACTACACTAGGGAGCAAGTCAGGAAATCCCATTAGTGGATTATGCATGTGAACGGGGCAAGTAATAATGAAAGTTGTGGTGCAGGCATAATTCCTACTTTTCCAGAGGGACTCCAGACAAGTTATGCCTTAAGATTTGAGTTTCATGCAAGTAATAACGAAACAGAGTACGAAGCCTTGGTCTCTGAACCTAGGCTAGCCAAAGATTTAGGAGTAATAAGAAGAACTTTGTGGTGAACATGGACTCCAATTTGGTAGTGAAGCAAGTTAAAAGGGAGTTCGTGGCAACAGAACCATCACTGCAGTTCTACTTGATAAAGGTGAAGAGTTTAATCTCACACTTTAACAAATTAGAGAAAACTCACGTCACTAGGGAAAAAAATAGAGAGGCAAATACACTATCCAAAATAGCCAATTTAGTGCACTCAAATGTCTTAAAGAATATTTTCCTTGAAGTGCCGAAGAAAAATATAAGTGTTGAACAAGCAGAAGTCATGGACATTGACGCAACTCCAAATTGGATAACCCCGGTCATTCAATATCTTAAGGAAAGCAAATTGTCGGAGGACAAGATAGAAGCCCAAAGGATTGAGAGGAGATAAGTAAAATACTTGATCATTGGAGAGACTTTGTACTGAAGATCTTATTCAATTCCGTATCTCAGGTGCCTAAGTTCAAATGAGGCCAAATATATCTTGGTGAAGTGTATGAAGGAGTTTGGGGATTGTACCACGCTGGCGACAGAACACTTGCACAGAAAATGCAAAGGTAGGGATACTATTTGCCAAGGATGTTGGAGGATGCCATGGACTATGTATGGAAGTGTGAAAAATGTTAACTCCATTCAAACCAATTCTGACTCGCGTCCGAGTGGCTTATCCCTATCCTTATACCTTGGCCTTTTGCTTAGTGGGGTATTGATATCCGAAGACTTTTTCCATTAACTTTGGGTAAGAAGAAGTTCGTGGTGGTCACAATTGATTACTTCATTAAGAGGGTTGAAGCGGAAGCCTTAGCAACAATCACTCCTCAACAAATCATCAACTTTTTTTCAGAAGAACTTGATATGCCGCTTTGGCATTCCTAAGACACATACCTCAGACAATGGACAACAATTCTAAGAAAAAACTTTCAAGAAATTTTGTAAAGGTTTGGGATTAAAGCAGTGTTTCACCTCAGCAAGTCATTTCCGAAGTAACGGCTTGGCAGAAATCACCAACTGTTCTATCTTAGATGTGGGTTATTAAGAGGTTAGACAGAGTTAAAGGAAACTAGGTGGAGGAAATCCCCAATATACTTTGTTCATATCGTACCACTTACAAGAATGCAACTGGATCGATCCCCTTCAACCTTACTTATGCTATTGAGATGCATATTTTAGTAGAAGTTGGAATGCCAGGGTTTCAAGTCTACAACTTCAACTTAGAAAAAACTGATGAAGTTTTGAGGTGAAACCTTGATCTACTTGAGGAGGAAAAGGATAACACATTCTTCAAAATGTAGGTAGACAAAGAGCAGGAAACTCAGTATTATAACTGGCAAGTCTAAGGCAGAAGCTTCAAAATAAGCGATTAGGTTACCAGGAAGGCAAAGTTCAGTCTCCTCAATCCCAAGGAAAGCTTTCACAAAACTAGCAAGAACCCTATGAAGCCATTAAAACATTTGCTCATAGAACTTACGAACTAAGAACTAAGGACAAGAAGATTCTATCTTGCTCTTGGAATGTTTAGAACCTTAGAGTGTCTAGAAATTTTATTTTTAATTTCAATATACTTTATTTGAATTTCTTCAATAATAATTCCTGAAGCCAAGTATCATTTTCCATGACTAATTAAAACTTGTGTAATTTTATAAATTTTCAATTTTATTAAATAAAATTTCCTAAGTGTTGGGAACATGTAGTCGAGTACATCTTCCAGCTGTGCTTGGACTATAGTAAAGTCCTCCCGGATTCTACTGCCCTCCAAGGTCAACTACACCCTTTAGAGGAAAACAACAATACCTACTCTCCAAAGTAGGGATAATCCTTCTAAGGGTAAATACCCAAAAAAAAAAAAAATACTAATACCAAACTTGTATGCTTAATCCGAAGTACTTACCCCTCTAGGAGCAATGCCAAGGTCTTCCTAATGTGAAGCACCTAACCTATACCTACTCCTTAGAGTAGGACTTAAGCTTTAGAGGGTAATTCTAAGGCCTTCTACCTATACCATACCTACCCCTAGAGTAGAACTTACTGTTGGGATTTCCTAGCCATGTGCAATATAAAAATAACGCAGCGGAAAAACACCGGAAATCCCTATAAGAGGATCCATGCGTTCCGATTAAATCGTCTAGGGTTTAGATATATATACCTTTGATACTCGATAGCAAAACCCTGGTTGCGATCTGAACCTTTCATGATCTGAACACCACGGTCACTATTTGGACACCACGGCAACCACGAACTATTCGTAGAACACGTCAGACCTTAGGCGCTGCTCTGGATTGAACGAACGCCCTCTACAGGTATCCACACGAGTAGCTTTTCCGATTTTAGGGTGTTGCTTGCTAGAGCAGTGTTTCGGAACTATTTCGTCCGACTGTGTGTTACTAATGAGTCGCATGTTAGACCTTACGAACCCTAAAGAATCATATTCTATATATAGCGGTTAACCTAAATTCAAAGAACTCCTCTTTGATTAGAATTCTTCTATCACACGTATTAGGTATATAAACGCGTATGATAGTAACCAGATATAGTTCCTTACGAATTATTATAATTAGCTATTTAACTGGACAATCCAGTAAATCCATTGTAATTAGTAAATAATTCTCGTTCATTGAATCTAGACACAAATTCTTATTCAACGAACTTAGTCAACAATTAACTTAATCCAATGCTTACTCTTAGTGTGTGACCCTTTAGGTTCATTTAACGTTGGCAATAAGTATAATTTCTAATTCCAACACTGTTGCCTTTAGTACATAAACCAACAATACTCCCACTTGGACTAAAGACAATTAGCAGGATATACCTTAATTGAATAAATTAAACACCTTTAATTTATCATTAACAGATTATACTCATAGATCAAGATTGGCCTCTAGCAAGGCATCATGACCACCCAAGTTAAATGAAGATCATTGATCTGACATAACCTGATCAAATAACCCATGTCTTAATCCTTTTGTCTCACGATGTCTTAGTTGGACATAGAGCATGGACAATGTCATCTCTATTTGTGTCCAACTATTTGATTTCTCGATCTCGAAGTAGAATGATAAATAACAAATGAATTTGATCACCTTATCAATCCATTTGAGCACGGCCATGCGTTTTATTAACTGTCTACTAATCGACTTGCCCAAAGACATCTCTCTCATAATAAGAGGGACAAATTCCATCTTAATCACTCATTTTCCTCCACATAATTTCTACATGTTCAATCACAATCTTTATAATCATCCGGTTAAAGACAACGTTTGATTGTGTCAAAACACATAAGTTCTTATGTAGGAAACTATGGTGATCTCAGGTCTAAGGATGAACAACATGTTCATAATGAGAATTACCAATGACATAAAACCATGTTGTATTCTCATAACGGGTCAATCCAGACTTTGTTCGCCAGTGGAAATCCAACCAACATTTTGGATTGTATCCGAATATCCATAATCATCATATGATTATCAATCAAAATCATACTAGTCTTAAATCAACACAGTTCCCACTATATTGAATAACTAGGGACATTTAGAATAATAAATTATTCATGGATTCTAATATTAAAACATGCTTGAATAATAAATCTCTTTATAAATAAAATATCATGATGACAATATTCGTTTTAAAATTATCCATTAAAAGTCTCCCAATTAAACAATTAGGTCCAATCATACATATGTCTAAGACCTATTGACCGAACATGGCGATCATGTTTTGGTTGTGGTAGTGGTTTAGTTAATGGATCAGCAATGTTGTCAAAGTTGGTACTTTGCATATTTTGACGTCTCCTCTCTCAATGATCTCACGAATGAGATGATAACGTCTTTGGATGTGTTTGGATCGTTGATGCGATCTAGGCTCTTTGGCTTGTGCAATAGCCCCATTATTATCACAATAGATATCAACTGGATTAGTGATGCTAGGAACAACACCTAATTCAGGTGACAAATTTCCTAATCCAAATCGCTTCCTTAGCCGCATCGATCTTTGCTATATATTCTTCCGTTGTAGAATCTGCTATGGTCGCTTGCTTTGAACTCTTCCAGCTAATGGCACCTCCATTTAAACAGAACACAATATATCCTGACTGTGATCTAAAATCATCTCTGTCAGACTGGAAACTTGCATCTGTGTAACCACTTACAACAAGCTCTTTTTCCAGTCCTCCATAAACCAAGAAAACATCTTTAGTTCTTCTCAAGTACTTAAGGATATTCTTGACTGCTGTCCAGTGACTCTCACCAGGATCCGATTGGTATCTACTCGTTATGCTCAAAGCATATGAGACATCCGGTCGAGTACATAACATCGCATACATGATGGATCCTATAGCTGATGCATATGGAATCTCACTCATGCGATTTCGCTCATCTTGATCGCAGACACCGAGCCTTTCCAAGGCCGATGCCATCCCAACAAATGAAGCTTGTTCGAAAGATGACTTTCCTCTCCCTATTACCTGTCTCTTATACACATCTAGATGTATCTAGATGTGTATAAGAGACAGTCCATGTATGGAGAGTCCAGCTTACATACCAGTCAGAATTCTAACCGCTATATCTGTGTACAATACACATCTAGGTTGTGTCATATACACATCCTCGAGTAAGTTTCCATTAAGAAACGCTGTTTTGACATCCATTTGCCATATCTCATAATCATAGTATGCTGCAATGGCAATAAGAATCCTTATGGATTTAAGATTAGTCCAAGTGGGTTAAAAGGTTTCATCATAGTCTATACCATGAGTTTGTTTGAAACCTTTTGCAACCAATCGTGCTTTGAAGGTATGTAGATTGCCATCCATGTCAGTTTTCTTCTTGAAAACCCATTTACACCCAATAGTTTTTATACCATCCGGTGGATCAATCAAAGTCCAAACTTGATTGTCAAACATGGATTGCAATTCAGATTTCATGGCACTTTGCCATTCCTTAGAGTCTGGACTAGTCATCTATCTTGGTAGCTTAGTGAGCTCATGGTGATCCATAAGTAACACATCATTTGTATGTGTTATAAGAAATCCATATCTCTCAGGCATATTTCTAGCTCTACCAGATCTACGGAGTCCTTGTGTTTCATGTGGAAGCTCAACAACTGATTGTGAGTCATTCCCATGTTCCAATTGTGTTGTCTCATTCGAATCAACAACTAATTGTGATTCTTGATGAGATTGCACAGAAGAGAGAGTGTTGTCTTGTGGATCTTGAAATTCTTCAAGATGTACTCTACTCCCACTAGTTCTTTTGGAAAGAAACTCTTTTTCCAAAAATATCCCATTTCTGGCAACAAACACTTTGTTTTGGAGGGATTGTAGAAGTAGTATCCTAATAAATATTGGGCACTAGAATAACGGTTAATAGTTGGGAGCTAACTTATCTGAAATATGCCGTTTGACATAAGATGTCATAGCCCCAAATCTTAAGAAAAGACAAACAAGGCTTTTTACCAGTCCACATCTCATATGGTGTCTTTTCTACAGTTTTAGTTGGAACACGATTCAATGTGAATGCAATTGTTTGTAAAGCATAACCCCAAAAGGATAAAGGGAGATCTGTATGACTCATCATGGATCGAACCATATCTAATAGGGTTCGATTCCTTCTTTCAGATACACCATTCCATTGTGGTGTTCAGTGGAGTTGTCTCTTATCGTGCTGCATCTACATTGTATAAAGTGGTCATCCAACTCCCTTTTGACTGTAGAAAAGCCACCATATGAGATCTGGACTGATTAAATTGCCTGTCTCTTATACACATCTAGATGTGTATAAGAGACAGTTTATGACATGTTCATAAGACTCATTTATGTTTCATTAGATCTTATAACCAATATATCTACTGTCTCATTGAGAAAGTAATGAAGTGCTGGCCGTGCACAATATGCAAAGTATATAAGGAGTTGGACATTCATGATCCATTAACTAAACCACTACCACAACCAAAACATGATCGCCATGTTCGGTCTGTCTCTTATACATCTTTCCCAACAAACAAGATTCGAGATGTACCTTGTTATTCAATAAGTCAAATTGATTCAAAAGCCCATCTTTATGGAGTTTTGATATGCGCTTCTCATTTATGTGACAAAGGCGACAATGCCATAAGAAAGTTTGATTTGAATCATCCAATCTAGGTTTCTTTGTATTTATGTTATAAACAATCTCTGGATTGGGCTTTTCAATGTTTAGAACGTAAAGACCATTATGCAAATCAGCATTTCCATAAAACACGTCTTCACGGTGAATGGATATTTTTTATTCTTAATAAAGAAATGCAAAGCCTGGAAGAGTCTAAGCAAGCGACCATAACAGATCCAACAACGGAAGCAGAATATATAGCAGCATTGCCAATGTCGCATGGCATCAGTCTTGGAACTGTCTCTTATACACATCTAGATGTGTATAAGAGACAGAGCAGAGAGAGATGCTTACAGTAAGCATTCTACAACGGAAGCAGAATATATAGGAGCATCTTATGCTTGCTACCATGAGCCCAGACCTGACAATCATTTGGAACATTTCCTTGAGATGATTGACCATCTCGAAAGCTTCCAAGTGCTCCAAGTCCTTCTGAAGGTCTGGGCTCATGGTAGCAAGCATAAGGCATCCAACATCAACAGAGTCATTAGAATGCTTACTGTAAGCATCTCTCTCTGCTCTTGGAGCATTGGCTGCAGGCTGTTCAGGGATAGGATTGTCCAGAACATACAGCTTCCTTTCTTGTTTGAGAACAATTCTCAAACCTCTGAACCAGTCAAGGAAGTTGGTCCCATTCCTGCTATGCTGGACAATGAGCTTGTCCTTCTCAAGGATAGATCGCAAAGATAGTGTTGAAGTGTTATTAGCGGCCATCGATCTACAACAATTATGCAAAGTACAATATTTCGATATTAATATAAAACTCCCACTAAATCAATTACCCTCATAAATGAATACACAACAGTTTGTATTTAGTGGGTTAAGATCCATATTTCACTTAACTTTAACTCACTGTATGTTCTGAGGATGTATCCCTGAACAGCCTGAGGATAATGCTCCAATTACAGAGATGTAATGCTTACAGTAAGCATCTCTAATACACATCTCTGATGTGTCTAGATGTTTAATCTCATCAGATGCTTGTTATGATTGCAGACCTTTATTTTCACAACTTGGAGCCTGTCTCTTATACACATCTAGATGTGTATAAGAGACAGAAGCACCATTACTTATCCTTTCGACTAAAATAACTAATGTACTTTTACTTTAGCAAAAACGCACATCGTGATCAAAGTCTTTGGAAGGTGTTTAAATTTGGTGGCATCTTGATTATAAATATTGAGGGCTTAACATGTTATGTGAACTTGTTAATTGATCATATGTTTTCATGCACCACATATATTTAACATTTAACATCTTATAAACATATACAAATAACAGTAAGATAAACGTGTCATAGCATGGCCCTTAAACTATGGTGATCTTCATAAGCCAATATGAAGATCAAGGTCAATCCTAGGGTCAAATTACAACTTCAAAATTTCTTCCATCTTCATGGAATACAGCTTGTTGTTGATTGACGCCAAGTTGCTCCTCTTGCCTTCTTTACAAGCTTTGTAATACAATAATACAAAACTGTAAAATTACAAAAAAAAGAAATACGACTCGCAGGCCGTATTTATATAATTACACCCCAAAATAGAAATAAATTACTATTCTAGTAGATCAAAAGGGCCATGCTATGCACCATGCATATGAACACATCATAAAACAGAAAACATACTATTATTTATCCGATGTTATAACCAAAACGATTTTAAGCCACTATGACAGAAAGTACTGAGGCGGTCCCGCAGAATCTATCAAATAGAATCATCAAATAGAATCAACAGAAACATACGTATATCACATCTACATATAGTTCAACAACAGAATCTATCAAATAGAATCATCGAACAGAACAGGTTTCTATCGAATAGAATCTTTGCATACATCATATGTATGTATTGAGATCAAGATATCAAACAGATTTTCAACAAAGGCATACATTCAGCCGTAACTACGGTTCATGTACTTGATTATGTCCAACATAATATGTTTTTAACTAATTTCATCAATCCGAAACGGTTTAATTGAAAGCAAGCGGCTCGATACCTTGTTGGGATTTCCTAGCCATAATATAAAAATAACGCAGCGGAAAAACACCGGAAATCCCTATAAGAGGATCCATGCGTTCGATTAAATCGTCTAGGGTTTAGATATATATACCTTTGATACTCGACCGCCGTACTTTCTGTCATAGTGGCTTAAAGCTTTACATCTGTCTCTAACACCACTGTAAATATTTGGACATATAGATGTGTGCATGATGAACTATAAGTAGAATGTGATGACCTTAGGCAGACCCGGATTCTGACCTGATGCTTCTCCAGGTATAGACACCTGTCTCTTTTCCGATTTTAGGGTGTTGCTTGCTAGAGCAGTGTTTCGGAACTATTTCGTCCGACTGTGTGTTACTAATGAGTCGCATGTTAGACCTTACGAACCCTAAAGAATCATATTCTATATATAGCGGTTAACCTAAATTCAAAGAACTCCTCTTTGATTAGAATTCTTCTATCACACGTATTAGGTATATAAACGCGTATGATAGTAACCAGATATAGTTCCTTACGAATTATTATAATTACTATTTAACTGGACAATCCAGTAAATCCATTGTAATTAGTAAATAATTCTCGTTCATTGAATCTAGACACAAATTCTTATTCAACGAACTTAGTCAACAATTAACTTAACCCAATGCTTACTCTTAGTGTGTGACCCTTTAGGTTCATTTAACGTTGGCAATAAGTATAATTTCTATCCCCCTCCGGGGATAATGCCAAGATTTTCCCAATATGAAGCACCTAAGCCATATCTACTTCCTGGAGTAGGATTTACCCATCCGGGAGGAATTCCAAGGTCTTTCAAAAGTGAAGTACATATGCCATACTTATTTCCCAGAATAGAACTTACTCCTTTGGGACAATGCTTAGATTTTCTCAATGTGAAGTACTTAGGTCATACTTACTCTTCGGATTAGGATTTATCCCTCTGCAAGAAATTCCAAGGTCCTCCTAATGTAAGGCACATAGACCATACCTACTCCCCGAAGTAGGATTTACCCTTTCGGGCACAATTCCAAGGTTTTTCAAAATGAAGTACTTGCGCCATACCTATTTTTTGAAGTAGGACTTATTCCTCTGGGGGCAATATCATGATTTTTCCAATGTGAAGCACCTACACCACATCTACTCCCTAAAGTAGGGCTTACCCCTTCAGGGGCAATACATCCTTCCAAGATAAAGTGAAGTACTTATACCATACCTGCTCCTCAAAGTAGGACTTATCCCTCTGGGGCCAATGCTAAGATTTTCCAAAAGTGAAGTACCTAGGCCATACCTACTCCTCGGAGTAGGACTTACCATTTCGAGGGTTGTTCCAAGGTCTTCCAAAGAGAAGTACCTATGTTGTACCTACTCTCTGGAGTAGCACTTTCCTAACAAGAGAAAGATGAACACTTTAATAAGTGCAACCTATTGAAGTAAAGCTCTAAAGTACTATTAACAAGGGAAAATAAAGTCTAAGTCAGCTAAGGATAATGATAGCACTTAGTTACTTCAGCTGAAACTAATTGACTATGGGGGACAGGAAGACTATAGAGCTCTGAACCCAATATACTGTGGACAAGTATTAAACAGAAATGCATACTACCATAGAAAGATAGAAAATACAACATCTGAGGAGTTGGAATATGGAGAGACCCCAACCCAAAGCCCAGTTAAGCATAGCAATGACAGAAATTATTTGAAAAAGATAGCACGTAAAAAAAATGTATAACAAAGTTCAGGAGTTCATATAAAAGAAAGACCCTGAACTCTAAGGCCACAAAATAAACAACTAAGAAACTATGTACTAATCTAAACTGGTAAAACTACTAAAGTGACTATCTAATCTACTCCTATTCCTCAGTGGTTCTCGAACCTGTCTTTTGCATCGTCACCTGGTACACCTCTATCAGTCAGGGCATCGGATGTACTAGGATGAGTAGGGATAGTCTGAGTATTACCCTAGATTAAATCTTTAAGATCTAGGTGGAGATGAGCTTTCTTCACGACCCGTAATGCATTAGTGTACCCCTTGTTGTAGTAGTTAGAGCTTTGGTTAACCACTAGTTCATTGGACTCCTTACTAGCATAGTAGTCTTCCAAGTGTTTCTGTAGGCAATCTTGGTAGTCTTGGAATCAAAGAATTCAAGTACTGCCAGTTGTTTGCTCTTCTTCTTCATGATTGTGAGCTCCTCCTGTGTCTTCTTCTTATACTATGGGCGTTACCATCTTCTTTTCCTTGAACCTTAGTTGGAACAATTTTGCAGTAAAAAAGTCAACAAGAGCAGTAACCTCTTGCAAGGACTCTATTGCATGATCTTTGATTTTCATCTTCTCATTGATCTTCTTTGTTACTTCTTTGCATTCCCGGTTTGGCTCATTGCGCTTCTTGGTTTCCTTCTTGTACATTTTGGTCTAGTAAAGTTTATTCTCAAGTTTAGAAATACAGGAAATATGTAAGTCCTTAGCTTGCTGTAGATAGTAGTAAAAAGAACCGATCTCAGGAGGAGCACGAACCCTAACTACTTCCTGGACGGTTGACGCCAAAGGCTTAGACAATTTAGCAAGTGGTTCTGTAGCAGGAGTCGACTCAGTAGGTTCCTCAGCAGGAGACCTAGAAAGCAAAACAGGGTATAAGAGATGCATCCTGATTTTTTTCCTCCAGCAAGTATTGGTAGAAATGGTGATCTCTTCTTTTTCTTCCCTACATTGTGAGGTTTTCCTACGCAGATCATGGATATAAAGATCCATTTCCTTTTTTTGGCTTAGTGCTATTTCCCGGACAGCATCTAATTTAGTAGCCACTATACACAATAAATAAAATACAAGTTATTCTTTGGAATAAGCAATAAATCAATTCAAGACAATTAAATTATGGAAAAAAAAAAAAAAAAAGGCATCATAGGGAAAGAAATTTATTTCCAATGATACCCTATGGGACTAGGATGGTCGAGAGAAGCAAGGCTCAATCCAGTAGAGGCTAACACTAATTCATTACTCATTACTTGCCAAGGGATTTTCTCTACGTCCCTAAGGGTCTTAATGCTTTCTAATCATGGTTGCTCTGGGTGACTAGCTTGTTTAACCCCGAAACATCTACTTCAAAATTCTAATTTGGAAATTTCCAGTCTGGACTCTTTCACAATAAGAATTTTTTTTCCTAAGTGTCTTCTTTTGGGGATGTGATAGATCTTATAAACCCATTTTCGATCTGAAGTTGAAGGTAATGCAAAGTCTAGTGGGTGGATTAATCAAGGCTAAAGAAGGGATCACTCCCAATTTCCAATTGATGATGATGAACGTGTTAATGCATCCAAAAGACTTGGCAAAAATCTGCCCAAACCTAAATCCACATCGTCATCGG
This sequence comes from Cinchona pubescens, assembly GCA_025175665.1. Lineage (NCBI taxonomy): Eukaryota > Viridiplantae > Streptophyta > Magnoliopsida > Gentianales > Rubiaceae > Cinchona > Cinchona pubescens. The sequence continues at coordinate 370,777 of JANKKI010000226.1, forward strand.
CTGCAAGTAATTGGGAGTAGATGTCATTATGGTCCTTGGTTTGATCTTGAGCCTTGGTAATTTTTCCCAGTAAGGGGGAGAAGTATCACCCCCACTTGATTCACCATACTTTACTTCGGTCTCAGCTACAATGTTGGAATTATGGTGTGGTTGTTCCCTACTTAGGCCAGGATATAGGGGCAAATATGGCATGCCTACACATGAGGTAGTGGTACTGGACAAGTTCACTCTAGATTTACGCGATGGAAAACCACACCCCTTGGGGTGTATATAGTGAAAAACCATGCCTCCTGCATCTATATGATAGAAGACCTCGAACACCCCTAAGCATGGGTTATTGAGTTCCGTCTGGCTCAAGGATACCTCCTGCATCAACTATACCTTTCTCACTCTATCTCAACCGATTTCGTTGTCATAGTCAAAAAAATCTAAGGCATTGATGGTTCAGATGCAAGACTATTGTTAACATCCCCATCATTATCAAAGTCTTCTTTGTCATCAATTTTTGCATGGTCATCCTTGGTGTTATTATCGAAGCCAAGGTTGACTGAGAAAGCTCAGGTATCCATGTTTGAGAAAGAAACCATGGTTGGCCAAGGAGCAGGATGCATTATTGTCACAAGGAAAATTTGGTCTACCATGGATGTGGTGGAGTTGAGATTTGTTATTCTAAAATTTTTCATTCTATTGTTCTTCCCTCTGATAATCTTAAGCCTAAAGATTAAGTATTACAATGGTATCCTAGGTTACTGTGGCTTGTTGTGTTTTCGTAAAGAAATATTGTAGGAATTGATCTCATGAAAACCAATTCAAGTATTAAAGAATCTATTATAATACCTAGCAAAAAAGTAAATCCAAGGCATGGGGTTTACATGTTGCGTTTACAGGCAAATCCTATTTGCTATTCTTAGGTGTTGTTTGATATTTATCTTGTTTTCAAAAATGAAAAAAAAAGAAAAAAGTAACGATATTTGAGCAAATGAAAATCAGTAGAGCAAAAGGCTTAGGGAGCTTACTTGGGAACCAATCAGAGGCAGTTCAAAGTTGTGGGGTAAATAGTACAAGTAGTAAGGGAGTGCTTTAGCGTGAATTAGTAGTAGTAGTACTGGATGTGGAGTTGTAGTAGTACTGGGACAGTCCAAAATTCTAACTATTTGGCTCATGTATATCCTAAGACTATGGGTTACACAACAGTAAGGAAGTAGGGAATTCCACAGCACTACTCCATAGTAGTAGGGAACTCAACAGTAGTATTGTTGCTAATGATAGAAGAATTCCAAGGATATTTTACTCCAAAGTATTGTTGCTAATGATAGAAGAATTCTAAGGATATTTTACTCCAAAGAAAATTCTAAACAATAATTTAAGCCTTGATACATGTACTCCCCGGTATAAATATTTTATTTTTATAAGAGACAGCTTTTTATATTTTTATGCTCTAGGGAACAAATTTTTTTGTACAAGGCTTGGAGAAATTCAATATATATATATATATTCTCCCAGGAAAATCATTTTCAAAGTTATGAAATTGACTTTGGTAAATACTACGGCTCCAGCCGGGGTACACAAATATGGTATCAAGTACTACGCACTCTCAACTCGAAAAATTCAACTTGTGACCCGGGGGCAAATGGTAATGCCAAAATAATACACCCAATGACAATATTACACATGCCAAAATATATTAGAAAATTTGCTCTCTAGTTCCAATATGCCCAAATGGGTCAAATATTATATATTCGACTCCCGAATCAATCCGACCTAACAACCACATGTATAAATATCAAAATGGTATGTCAGATTAATTAAGTACTTTCCTAATTATTCAATCTCTTATTTTTCTCTCCAAGATTTACGTTCTTGTCAAATAACTGATTTGAGGGTCAGAATCTACCTCGGGAAATAAAGCTCTGCCCTTTTATTTTCAGGTGATTGAACGTGGGTACTATATAAGGTGCTCTACTTTTACTTCCAAACGATATTACACATGAACTAACCCTGTTCTCAAAATTTGTATCAACAATACTAATAAAATTTTACCTTTTTTCTTGCGGTTGTTCACATTCAAAGGATTTTTTCCTTTACCTTTTTTTCAAAAGTTTTTGTTTCCTTTCAATTCTAACAACTTTACGACCAAGATTTTTTGTAGTCTTTTAGTACGGCGAACTCCACGTTAGTACAATACTCAAATAATTTGAAAAAAGTAAATAAAGTAAAAAAATGATGAGTTATTTCACACAAGAGAATGTAATAATTAAAATTGATAAATTTGAATATATTTGATGTCGTAAGGCTATACTACACATATGATAGACAATGATTTTTTCTTTCAACATATGATAAAAGAAAGCTTTTCACTTCTCGCATCTAACATAAAATGAATAAAAGAAAAGAAAGTGAGGAAGAAGTATTGAATTGCATATAAAATTGAATTTTATGCATGACAAATTGAATTACGTACTCGAGAATAAGGCAAAGAAAAACAGAATTAATGCCAATTCCGATAATGTTTGAGAAATAAGATATCCTAATCCTCTCATTTAAGAAAAATAAATACAAACTAAATATATAAGACTTTGGAAAAATATTTCTTAAGTGTTATGTTTTATTTGATAACTTATATCTACAAAATTAAGCTCATTCTTTTCGAAAAAATTATAAATTTATCCTCTATCTTTGCAGTGAACATGCTATGTACGTGGATTCTTTTTTAAGCAAAGACTAATATTGTTACTATCATATATATTTCCATACAGTTCTTAACTATAATTAATTTATATAATTACTTTTAATCATTGTTTGTAGGATAAAAACAATATATATATGTATACTCAACAATTATTTTCCTTAATTGTCTTCTTATTTTTAATTTTTTATATTGTATAATTTACAAAAATTGTTAACTAATTTTATTCATTTTTATTTGATTTAATTATTAAAATCTCTTGCATGCTATCATCATGATTTCACTAACATTACTTCATTTTAAAAATTAAATATATTTGTTTGTTATTGCATAACAAGATATTTTCCTGCTTCTATATAGGTTTGATAAACCCTTTGATTTAGCCAGAAGCCACAAAAAATGAAACGTAACAACCCATTGCTATTTCTTTTCTATCTAGCATACTATCTCTAATTAAATTTAAAATTTTTGATGATTTTGCTCATAACAAACTTGATAAATCTTGAATATTCAAAAAATTTAAAGTGGATACTAAATATTGATGTTTCTTAATTATATGTTTTCTCTTTGGTTTTTGGATACGTTTTAATTTTTTAATTAGTTTTATTTAATCTTATCATTCATAGCACAAAATTTTCAACTAGTATATGTATGGCATAGAGACGAAAAAATTTCTAGTGGGGACACTAATGATTATAAATTTCTTTTACCCTCACCCAATAATGTTTTTCTTTTATTTTACAAATCATCAACAATGTCTTATATAAAGTTGTTAAAATCTCAAAAATCAAACAAACAAGATAAACTTTTATATCTGTATGAGACAAGGTCAAACTCCAAAAGTAAGACTAAAATTCTAAATTGGTGTTGTCAACACTTTCACCCTCTTCATTTTTTTTTATATATTTTATATTTTTACTTCTTAGCTTGTGATTCTCATTTACTCACAAAGTCCATTTCCTTTTAAAATTCCAAATTTAAAAGATGCATGTAACTAAGTGGGTAAATGAGAATCACAAAATATATGTTGGGACTATATATTTTGGTTTACCTAAGAACTTACCCATCAATGATAGTAGTTGTGGCTTTAAGCGGATTTATATTAAATGTTGAGTCAGATTAACAGGAAAAAAATTCTTACTTAAACCCACTTTATACTCCAATGCATGAACCTCTTTGAAGAGGCCACATCATTACCTGGGTGATGTGAAAAACTGACTTCTTCATAACCAAGAAGTCATGGCACAAACTAAATATCCAATCAAAACAAAAAAATGTTTATTCGATTCACCTTAGCTCGTGAAATTTCCAATATTAATTAAGCTCGATTTTCCAACAGAAATTTATATTTCCATTCTTTTTCTTTTTCTTTTTTTAAATCTATATTTCCATTCTATGTGAAGAAAACGTCGAAATAATATTCCAATTTTAAGATGAGGTAATTAATTTATATTAGATCATGCACCTCTATATGTTTTTTCCTACTTGATTTCGAATATATATAATATGCAATGTGAGGAAGAAAATTAAGATACTGTAAGTAATGACAACAAAAATACTTGAACTACAGAGTATGCTTAAGATGACATGAAGCATTTGAGGCGAAGCCTATCACATATGCCACTATTTATTTTCTTTTTTCTTTCTTTTTTCTTTTCTCGAGAACATCTCAACTTTCAAGTGATACACTATGTTTGGGAAAAATATCATGTTGGTCCCTTATTTTTAGGTCGTGTTTTATTTGATCCCCTATTTATTACTGTTACTTAACTGATCTAATCCCTACAATTTTAAAGAAAGTGACAAATCCAGGACACTTCACATAAATTTTGAGAAAAAGTTGATAAACATAACATGCATGACTCGCAGGTGACCATTAAATTTGACAAGAAAATTATCGTTTTAATTCATTATCTTCTAAGATTTTATCTAATTCTGTCTTACCTAGTATGATTTATATGGGTTTGACTCGAACATAAGAAAATGTAAAAATGCTTAGTTAGAAATCTAAAAATAATACCAAGTTCTACGAAACATCAAGTGTCATATATGATATGTACAAAAACAATTTCATTCAAAAAAATACACTTAGAACATTTGTTTTGTAAAGCATTATACTGGATTGAAAAAGGTTAAAATTTAAAATATTACCAAACAAATTCAAGAATCGTCAAAACTTCTAAATGTTCATGTATCGAATATTAAAAGATTTTGAAAAAAAAAATTTTCTGGTAATGCTTTTCAAAAACTTTGCCTCCAACCAGAGTATAACTTCAATACAGTACAGGTAAGCTGTATATTGTAAATTTAGAAGCATAAAAATAACAGGTTTAAGTTGAAAAAAAATCATAATTCTTAAAATTTTAAACATTTCAAGAATGAAAATTTTTTGAACAACAGCTAGGTGAAATTTATGAATGAGAATTTTGAAGTGGTAACGTGGGGTAAATTTTTCAAGTATTAGGAATGATAATAAAATTATTTTGAAATTTTGGTTTCTAAATTTATGTTGTTAAAGTATTTTACATTTTTCTTTTACTTTGGAAATAAATTAGTATAAATTAAATCATAAGGGACTAAATTGGACAAGATTTCAAAAATACGGGATCAAAATAATAATTTTTTTTGTTTAATTTAATGGCATATTCGTCAAGTACACTAGATTGACAATTGTTTTTAAAGATAAGGGAATATTGACTAGCAATAGTACATATAGTACCAAAATGGTATTGTCCGTAATATATTTATATCTTAACTTTCTCATTCAAAAATATGTTTGGGAAAAATGACCCTAATTTATCTCTATGCTTTTTCACTGAAATCTTTGTAGTCCTTGTATTTTAATTTTAGTCTTTCTGATCGTCCAACTATTTTTTGCATCGATTTGATCCTTAGTGATGGCGCCGCACAAAATTTTATAAATTGCAGCCGTTGACCGATCATAACAAGGGTAGAATGGGAATTAAATCGTATCATACCTTTTTCTTTCCTTGACTTGAGAGAGATGAAGATGTTTAGGGATCAATTTGAGGAGAAATTTGAGAGGAATAAGAAATCCTTAATTTTTTCCCAATTTCGATTCAATTTAATGTATCAAATATGATGTTTATATAAATCTAATATTGTTTTCCATTGTACCCTTGTTTTGTCGAACTTTCATATGTGAGACCAAATTTGCACAAAAACTTTAGTTGGAGGATTAAATAGGGTAAAATTAAAATATTAGGACCGAAAAGGTTTCAGTGAAAAGGCTGGGGAATCATTAGGGTTATTTTTTCGAATATGTTTCAACTATCCTACATGTTTGCTTCCTTTACTCATAACTAGCATGTCAATATGGCTTTCAAGTTTCAACTTTGAATATTGTTATTTCTTTTGATGTCGCTTTAACCTAACATTTTATTGTCTGTGATTGGTCTAACCAAAAGATTTGTTCAAACCACGTGAGATCTTTCTTTTTTCTTGTTGACGATTTGATACTTGAGAATAGACACATCTCCGTTGAACCTTATAGTTGTTGCATTCAAACACGAAAAATGGTCTTTAATTAATTTATTTTTGTTCTTTAATAATGAATTCTCATTCTCATCCACGAACCATTGCCAATTTTTGTTATGTCACTTTTTTGAAAGTCAAGGAGTAATAAGTATAGAAATTAGATTCATATTTTGTAGGGCCCGCAGTCAAAGAAATATTAAGACCGAATCCTGTCCTAATTAATTAAGGTCACCATCGTGTTGAACATGAATTCCACGCACGAGCCTTTCATTGAAGAAAGGTCTTATTGATCTCATCACTTATGTAGATAGGCCTAACTTTACTTTATTCTAAATTTATACACTATTCTTATTTTATATCTTATATATATATATATATATTTTTAAATATTTATATTTTGAATTGTCTTTTAAAATCTAATTCCGTCAACAAAACTAACGATTCACGCGTCGTTGCTGGATAACCGTTAGTTTTATTGAAGGAATTAAATTTTGGATCGAAGTGGAAAGAATTAAACAGTTTATGGTGCAAAGTAAACATTGTGTACAAATTTTGAGTGCAAAGTAGAGTTAAGCCTATTTAATACTAGTAGTCCCCATGATGATGAATAACAAACAAATTATGAGAAAATAGATGGAAAAGCTGTCCCTTTTTTCTATCTCTCGGGCTTGATTTTTGTTTTAAAAGTTACGTACATGGAGAAAAATGGACTTCACTGGCTAAAACTGCAGCGAAAATACCGAACATAAATGTTCTGTAAGGGCAAAAGAGGACAAGAAATGCGTGTAAATTTTAAGTAAACACAATGTAATTTTTGTAAAATGATGATACATAATGGGCAGCCTCCGTGGAATGCCACATGGCTGAGCTTATTTATGGCATAATTGAAAATTCCCTACTAGATAAGGAGGTTATGATAATTGGGCAGTTAGGGATCCCTAACCAAAATCTATAATTTGGGGTACCCATGCCTCATTTTGTACCTTAAGGTACTCAGAGGCAGACTCACGAGTTGAATTTTAGAGGATTAAAAATTATACAAATATATTCTTAAGGAGATAGTTTTATATTATCTCCGTCCCATTTTATTTATTACCCTTTAACTTTTCTGATTAATAGATCAACTTTTCAAACCTCAATTTTGTATGACTTTTTTTTTAACTTTTTCAAAATTTTAAATTTTCATGTGTTAATATTTGATCTAAATTTCACTTTTATTGAAGAAATTTCATTAAAAATCAAATATATCTAAATGAATTCTTCCTTACAAATTAATCTATTTGACCATAAAAGTAAAATTGTGACAAAAATGGGACGGAATGAGTAATTTTTTTTTCCAAACTTTTAAGTGATAAAATTTAATTTTTTAAAGTTGTTATTGAAATTTTAAAAAATAGATGGACAATAACATATTTTCAGAACTCTTGAGAGAATAAACAATATAAATACATACATAACTAGCAATTTTTTATATTTTCTAAAATTTTTGGGGGGACAAAATCCAATTTTATACTAACGTAATAATAATATAAATAACCAGAAAAAGTATGTACTTTGTACATGTAACTCTCTTGATTTGTTAAAAATTTTAATTTTTTAAAAATAAATAAATATTCAATAAATGATAATATAAAGTACCAAGCATAAAATTCTATATGCTGAGTTTTTTTATGCTAAAGATAAACATTTTAAATATATAATATCTTAGATATTTTCTTTGTAATTATTTTCACCTTTATTTTTAATTTTTCATATTATTTGTTATTTGTTACAACTATGTATAAATTTCATTTTTTTTCTCAAATAATTAACAAAATCTTATCTTTAACTATGAGAACAACATATGATATTGGCATTTTACTTGTCTTTCTTTTCTAGGCACCTAGGTTATAATTTTCTATAGCGATACTACCAACTATTTGATCAGTTAAAGATAAAAATATTTTCACAGTATTAAACTATATCTATATATTCTTTATTACGATTGCTAAAAGATAAAATCACTATAAAAAATCAAACATTATTTTTATAGATGAAATCTTTTGAAATTGTTTTATTAGGAAAAATATTTATAGGAAATCAAGTATATATGGATAACAATTACAGAAATGATTAATTACCATCTCTTATACACATCTACAATGTGTCTCTTAAAATATATCTAGGAGTGTATAACAAAAATTATTTCTTATGTATAGAAAACTAAATGCATTAAACTATTATATTCTCAAAATTATAGATAGATATCACATAGTATGTTAAAATCATTATTAAAAATTGAAATAATAAGTTTTTTGTCATTCTCTAAAATGCATTGGTCGTCAAGAACAATAATAAAAACAATCCTTTATCTTATTTCAAAATACACTCAATGCTAATAAAAAATAGTAATTCTAAAGATATAAAATATTACACGTTATTATTTTAAATGTGATTTACATAAATTTCTATTACAATTAATTTTTATTAACATATTATCTAAAATATGTATGAGTATAGAGAATGTATTGGTACTTTTTCATATTTTTTACTTATGATAATATTCACTTTTGTACTCAATTAACGCTTTAGACTATCCATTCATCTTGTATGGTATATAAAATATGGTTAATTCCAATTCAAAATATCTCTTCTATGTGTCCATGTTATATTGATCAATTATAGATAAAAACTTTTCCATATATTCGACTTTTTAATATATCTATATATTCTTTCTCATTAGCGAAAGATAAAATCACGAGGAAGGGGTAGATTTTTTCCCCTTACCCTCTAGAAAATTGAATTCATGACCAATAGGTCATAGGGGAAGCATCTTACCCCCCAAGTTGCACTTCGTTGTTTTTAGAACAACCTAAGCGTCTTATGGGGGAGTGGTGGGTTTTCTTTTAAAAAAAAAATAAAATAAAAAATAAAATCACTATCAAATATCACATATCATTTTATAGATGAACTGTATTGTTTACTCTAATAAAATTAGGAGTATTACTCTAATGAAAAATATATAATTCTAATGACATCCTAAATAACATGTAAATTTTATATAGTTTCTATCACAATTACCTTTTTAAACATATCATGTAAAATATGTATGCATATAGAGAAAATATTGGTATTTTTTCATATCTCTTAAGTTTATGACAACATTTACTTTATGACTCTATTGATGTTCTAAACTCTTAATATTTATCTTGAATGTCATCGAATGTGGTTAATTTCAAAATTGTATATTGATATATTACTTTAATATGAAATTAAATTGCATGTGTTAAATATATAAACAAAATTAAAGTTAACTAAACAATGACATTTTTATAAATTTTTTGCATTCTTTTTCGGTCAATTCCTTGTATTTCTTATACCAAGACCTTGAATCTACATTTTTCTTGATTTATTAAATAGTGTAATAATTGCATTGTATTTTTCAATGTTGACATGTAAACTCAATCTATATCTGCAATTATTTTAGAGTATTTAATATTATGATTTTATTTGCATAATTTTGTTGTCTTTTAAACTACTTACCTACTTATTTTTTTTACATTGTCATTCCTACAATTTATATATAGTATTTTTGTAGTCTTGCAATGATTACACTCGAATATTTTGGGCATGCATCATATCTTGGGTTAAATTTTTTTTACCTCATCAATAATTACTCTAAGCAATAATTCTTTTTGTATTATCAAATACTTTAACAACTTGCATTATAATTTTCAAAGTTAGAGCAATATTTTGATATTAAAAAGGCATGTTAAATTTTAAATTTTTAATTAGCACATCTCTTATTAATTATTTGATTTTTAAGTAAGAGTAAAACTTTAATATTAAAAAGATATGTTACCAAGTAAATTCAAGCAGAATGCATAAAGTTTGTTAGAGATATTTTATGTTCTTCAATTTTTTCTATTAAATATTTAGTAGAGTTGAGTTCTTTTGCCAAATGAATTATTAACACTAATATATATAATAAATGTATTACAAAAAATAACTAGTCCTGTAAGATTAAATAAGGAAGAAGATTTTAGATATGTAAATCTATTCATAATTAGGGACATGTAGGAATAAAATTATTTAATTAATGGTATATTTGGTATGGCCAAAAAAGAGAAAATTAGTAAATTATATCGGGTATGATTAAATGAAAATTATTTTAGATAGTTCAGTTATATTTCATCAAAGACATGTTAGCATAAAATTATTTAATTAAGGGTATATTAGATGTGACAAAAAAAAAAGGAGAATAAAGTAGTAGATTATTCATAGTTAGAATAGATGATGAGTAATTTAACTATTACCTCCTATTAGGAATTATATTTTATTAAGGATAGATATTTTGAGCATCACAAAAAAGAAAATAGGTAGGTGGAATAGATGAAGAGTAATTCATTTAATTCTTCCTATTGAGAATTGGAAATTATATTTAATTAAGGGTAGATATTTTGTCTCTTAATACAAAAAGGGATAAACATATAAATAGGAAGCATTATAAATAGGTCAGTTGTACTTCATTAAGAACATTTTAGGTGTGAAAATATTTAATTAAGAGTAAAGCATTTATGCATCGTTAGTGTTCAAAATTTTTACACCATCTGGTCTAGATGCATGATACATGTGCATTGTTTAAATTTTAAAAGTTATTTTTGTACATGTGACATGCATTTAAACCTGATGATGTAAAATTTTTATACAGCAACAGTATATAAAAGATTTATTTTTTAATTAAGAGCATATAAGGTGTACAAAAAAACAGGTAAAATAGTTGTTTACCTAGGATAGAATTGTAACACTAAAAAATAGGTAATAACATACTAAAAATTAGGCAGAATGCATTATAAGTAATTTAATTATAATTTCCTATTAGAAATTTTAATCATTATATTTTATTAAATGCATATATTTTAAACATTACAAAAGTGGAGGAACGCTTAAATATGTTTTCCTATTAAAAATTAGAAATTATATTTCACTAAAGGTAAGTATTTTAAATATTACAAAAAAGGAAAAAATACTTAAATATGTTTCCTATTAGGAATTGGGATATTATATTTTATTAAGATATGATATTTTAGACATTACAAAAAAGAAAAGAAACACTTAAAAGGGAGAAACAAAAATTGATAGAAACAATCTGAATATATCTTACTATAAGAGAGAGCCAACTTGATATGGTGGTCTCTCCCTTAGAATTCTTCCTAATTTTAAGGATATTCAAAATAAGGGGAAAAAAAAAACCTATAATTGCCGCATTTTTTTTGATACACTTTTTATTTTATTTTACGCACACATTGAGTGTGCCTTTTCTACCAGTATATATAAATTTAAAGAAAAGAAAAATATAAATTTTAAAATCTTGGGACGGCCGCCCACGATCATCCGCTGCATCAGCACGTCCACGTACTCAATACAACTCGAATACTCATACTATTCTCTCTCTTTCTACTTATAACCTTTATTTTAGAAAACATTGTAATAAAAATCGTCGGTTTTTCTAAAAAATTGAAAATTTGACATGTACTGGTTATATAAAATTATAAATTGGTTCTGTATTATAAACTTCGATTATTGGGTTGCGTTTGGATGCTTGTATTTAAATTGTAGGAAGAATTGGAAATAGGAGAATTTTGTTGACTTATTAACTATTAAAATCACACTCTTAGTTATTAGTGAATTTCAAATCTCTAACTAAATCCCTCAACTTATTTGACTAATATATAATAAATTTAATTTAAATTTAAAATTCAAATCTACTCAAATCCTTTCATGCAAAACACAAGTTAGTGTCAATGAACTAAGGTCAATTGAATTGGATTTTGTTATACGAAGAAGAGCACCCATTTTCCCAGCCAAATGGACTTGTTGTTAACCAGTTGTTATCGTGGCACTTAATATTATACTTTTCTGCATGTTATTTAAGATATAGGACCTTGTTCAAAGAGACAATATTGAAAATTTAAAACCATGGAGCCAACTGGCGTTTACACTTTACACTGGAACAGGTTTGGCTTTTTCTTGGTCATGAGTGAGACTTTTTAATTAGGTTTTTCTCTAGTCATGTTTCGCACTGACAGCTTTCCTAGAAATTAATATGATTATGATAGATGATGTGCTAATCTTTCTCTTAATTTGTTTAAACATACATTCACAACTTTAGAATAGGCACATCTAGAAAACACTGCAACCCAATGTTGATCCAATTCTTGTTCTCTTGTATTACGTAGTTTGGTTAATTCTAGATAATTTTTCTATTATAGACCTGTAGACAATATCAGAAGAACCATTTTCTTCCATTTATTGACAGTTGCCCTTACATTTAAGATAGTATCTAATACTATAGAAAAAAGAAATATTCTAACTTCTACCCCTAATTTAATCGCTAAAAACAATGATAATGAGTTGTAATATTAAGAAAAAAAAAATTATTACAGATGTACTGTTTCACTTTTTATATCAATTTTTTGTCCTACATTCAATATAATTAATACATGATAGGTGCATCTTACTTATATATTATGTAAGAATGCACATGTTATATACCGATTGTATAATAAAATAGTAGGAGAGAGAGTGAGACAGAAATTCTTGTATCAAAACTATTGGAGGACAAATCTTCACATGTTGCACGAAGTTATAAAAGACTGTAAAATTAAAAGCACATTTTCCTCTATTTCCTAGTACCTTCCATTTCCTCAAAATAGAACTCCATGTCCCCACTTGATAATCTAACAATCCTTAAATAGGTGGCTGCAACCACAAAGCACAACATTCCCAAACTATTAGATTTTCAAAGTTGCAATTTTCACTTAATCCATACCCCTTCAGAAATTACGAATTAGCCACATGGTTCCATATCCTCAGGCAGAAATGTTACCTCTTAATGAGAATGACTCACAAGAGGATAGTATTGCATGAAATTCTTAATGAAGCAAATGCCATTTCCTCCTCCAGTTTTCCTCCTTTAAGAAACCAAGTTTTTGTTAATAAAATGCTTCATCAACCAACGCATTCTATTGCCAAAAAGCACTATAGGGGCGTCAGGCGTCGGCCTTGGGGAAAATACGCTGCAGAAATTCGCGATTCAACTAGAAATGGTACTCGAGTTTGGCTTGGAACCTTTGAAACTGCAGAAGAATCTAAGCTTTAGCTTATGATAGAGCTGCATTTAGGATGCGTGGTGCTAAGGCTTTGCTAAATTTTCCTTCAGAAATAGTTGCAGCATCTGAATCATCGATATTAAGCCAAACAGTTCATCATCATCATCCAAATTTGAGCTTCGATCAGCATAAATCTAATTCAAGTGATAGCTCAAATGAAGTTTCAACGGGTTTGGGATTGGGATTGGGATTGGATTCCTTGGAATCAGAGAATGCAACTGGTGATTCGTCGAGTACAGAATCTGAATGAATGCAAAGCACATTTCTTGGTGTCATGAATGTTTAATGACAAGACTGGATTTCCTATGTTGTTAATTGGTAGAATGTTAGTCCACTTCACATGAATGATGAAATTATTATGCAATATATATAGCTTTTTTTTTTAAATTTTACAATTAAATTCTAATTCTCTAACCATTTGTTCTTATTTTCTTGAGCTTGACTTCAACCTGGTAAATAGCTTGGTCCGTAAATTAACTAAATTCAGCTAAGTTATACAAGAGGATGATATACCATAATTAAACTACAACCCCGGATATGACAATTATCGGATAAATCCTTGAGTATCACTACTTTAATATCTGATAAGATCAAAGGAAGTAATCAAATCAGACTCTGTCCTAATAAGAAGTGTTAGGATCTGGTCAAAATTAATTTTAATGGGCCCTTAATGATGACAATGAAAATAATAACAAAATATGTAAAAAAAAATATAAATGAAAAGAAATACAAAAATTTATGTGGTTCAATCTAGTTTGACCTACATTCACAGAGGGAGCAATATTTCACTATATGAACAAGATACAAAGACTTGGGAAAAAAGTCCCAAAAAATTGAAAGAAAGATATTCCAAAAAAACAGCTAAGAACTAAACTAAAACAAATTCTAAGAATTGTTAAATTTTCTATATTCTATTTCGATTGGTGGTGGTGCACTAAAGCTACAAGTTAGCCTTAGTATTTATAGGCAAACTTGCCAAGCAAACTCTAAATGAAAGGCCAGTCAATTTCCTGAAACTACGGACCACGCCAGACAGCTTTGCTTGTACAAGTAAAACTTAGAGGATGGATATATGAAAGCCATACCTCAAGACATAATTTTGTGGTCCATAGTCACTGTATTAGGCAAATCTCCAACTTGACTTTATATCTGACACAAAAAAAAAATGGTAAAATTACTCCACTTTCTCTAAATAAATCCCAACTGACCTAATTATCACCACGAACACCAATCAATTCCAAACAGTGCTTGAAATTAGTCAACTGGAAGAGGTTTTGTAAACATGTCAGTAGGATTGTCTTTGGTATTGATTTTCTAGATAGAGACTTTCTTCTCAGCAATGGTATCCCGAATAAAGTAATACTTCACGTCAATGTGTTTCATCCTTTCATGATACATTTGATCTTCAATCAAGTGGATGACACTTTGACTATCACAATGAATGATAGTTTCACTTTTATGTAGACTGAACTCACTAAACAAACCCTTCAACTACAAAGCTTCTTTGTTTGCCTCAATGATAGCCATATATTCTGCCTCAGTGGTAGATAAAGATACAACATGTTGTAAGATAGCTTTCCAACTAACAGCACAATTGCCAATGCAAAGTACATAGCCTATAAGTGATCTTCTTTTGTCAATATTTTCGGCATAGTCTGAGTCAACGAAACCAACCAAAGTGTTACTGTTCTTCCCAAACTCCAAACATATGTCTAAATTCCCACGTGAGTATCTAAAAATCCACTTTACAGCCTGCCAATGTCTACTGTCATTTTTACCTGGGTAAGACATATATCTACTTACCACACTAACTCTTTGTGAAATATCTGTATGTGTGCAAACCATTGTATGCATAATACTACCGACTATACTAGAATAAGGAATACCTACCATATACCTCTCCTCTTCATCTGATTGTGGTGATTGAGCAACTAGCAGTTTGAAATAAGTAACAAGTGTAGTACTTATAGGTTTAACATCTTTCATGCCAAACCTCTCCAAGATTTTCTCCAGGTAGTTTCTCTATGTTCAGAATAACTATCCAACTACTCGATCTCTTTTGATCTCTATGCCAAGAATCTTCTTAGCTGCTCCCAAATCTTTCATCTCAAACTCACTGTTCAACTGAGACTTAAAAGTGTGAATTTCTGTCAAATCCTTGACAGCAATAAGCATGTCATCAACATATAACAAAAAAAAGTCTAAATCAAGATCCAAATCCAGACATCAAAATTTAGTGTTATTATATGTTGATGAGCCTTTTTACAACAGAAATTGCAAGAACACTAAATTTTGATGTATGGATTTGGATCTTCATTTAGACTTTTTGTTATCTGTATCTCTCTTTAGATCTGCCCCTAATAAACAAACCTTCCCTTTGATTTTCACTAGTTTTTCTAGTAATATCTCTATCTATCTAATCTTTTGATTTCAAAATAGATTTAATTTTTTTATAAGTAATAATTTCTTTTCCATAAAGAATTATGTCGTAAAATACTTAAATAATTGGGGTGGGGAATACAACAATAATAGGCTTGTTCTTCATCTTCAATTTTAACTTCTATATTACTCAAATCCACAAGAATGGAATCAAATTTATCAAGATATGGGAGTATAAAAGTATCTTTGGTCATGTGAAGCATGTACAGACTTTGTTTGAGCTAAAGTTTGTTCACCACTATCTTTTTCATATACAGAACCTTCAAATTTTTCCACATGCCTTTAGCCGTGGTTTTAGAGGCTACCTCCCATAAAAGCTCATCAGAGATATTTAAGATAATGCCCAACTTAGATGTGTCCTTTTTATCCAGGTTGGCAAAGTTTCTGACATTTTCTCTGGCTTATTCTCCCTCTCTTATAAGGCAATATCAACACCATCATGAATTAGAATAGCCTCCATTTTAAGTTTCCATATACCGAAGTTGGCACTCTGGTCAAATTTCTCAACATGACTTCGTTACCGTTATATTGGCCGCTAGAAATTAAGCCAAGGTATCAAAGCTCTGATACCAATTTTTTAGGATCCGTGCCCCAGGAATTTAGTCAAAGTTAATTTTAACAAGCCCTTAACGATGATAACAAAAATAACAACAAAATTTGCAGAGAAAATATAAATGGAAGAGACATAAAGATTTACGTAGTTCAGTCAATTTGACTTACGTTCAAGGGCGGAATGAAGCAATATTTCACTAAATGAAAAGATACAAAGTCTTGGGAAAAATCCTAAAAGATGGAAGAGAGATATCCCAAAAGAATACCTAAGAACTACACTGAAAATAAGTTATAAGAACTTGCTAAATTCTGCGACCTGTATTCTATTTCGATTGGTGTGGTGCATTGAAGCTACAAGTTTGCCTTTGTATTTATAGGAAAACTTGTCTAGAAAACTCCAAATGAGAGGCCAATCAATTTCCCAAAATCACAGACCACACCAGACAGCTTTGCTTGTGCAAGTGAAATTTGGAGGATGGGCAGATGAAAGCCATACCTCAAGACATAATTTTGTGACCCATAGTCACTATACCTGACAAGAAGTTTAGAATGATTAATATCCTAAATGGCATAAAACTTATGATAATCATAGGATAATGTTCTATAAATATATCTCTTTCGTTATTGTACCAGATAAGTTTTGGCTATCGTATATACTCCTATATACTATAATACTCTCATATACTGTAGTATTTATCCTCAAGTTGGAGATTTGACTTAAGCATCAGAGTGATCCCAAGGCATAATATTTCCACATCCTTTAATTCTACTTTGTGGACTTGTCAAGTTAATCTGCTAGTTCTTGGATCATCAACTAGTGCTGTTGCAATCAGTAGCAATGAGTGATTACATGTTTTCAAGAATTGAACATATTACCTAGTTCAAATGGTGTAGGTCTATGATAATGGCTAACCAATCAGTTTTGACTCGAAGGCTGACAAGCCAACTACCTTTAGATGAGAAGCCCGTGAAAGGTACTTGGAGCTATCTTGTAATTTAGTAGTCAGTTTCTAGGAGTTTAGCATGATGTTCTTGACTACTTTCTTAAGCAACAAGCTATCTCAAAAATCAACGGACAATCTAATGGCTATAAGGCAAAAGAATGGAGAACCTCTTCAAGAATATGTAAGTCGCTTCAATAAAGATATCCTCCAGGTGTAATAGAATGAAGGAGTGCTGATTGAATGAAGCATACTCCTTGACAATGAAAGATGGGATGCAGAGGGCTCAAGATACAATTTGAACAGAAGAATCAAATGGAAAGAAAAGAGAGATCCTAGAGTTTGTTATAGGAAAAAGTAAGAAGAAAGTAGACACTAACCACCCTAAAGAAATATAAAAGAATGAGTGTTGCTGATAGATTGTAGTTCCTTGTTTGCAATTCACAGTAGAAAAAAAATTATATTCCCCTGAATAAAAGTCGCACTAAAATATTTATACAAGTAAAGAAATAAGGAATCTTATAAGACTGTAAAAATGGTTACTCCCTCCTTTAGGAGGAATCAAAAGAGATTCTACTTGTTCTACGGCTATCAGAACCATAAAAACAGGAATGCACTGACCTAGCTAGAGAAATTGAAATTCCAATCAATAGAGGTGAACTCGATTAGTTCATTAGAAGTAAAGAAATAGTGGACAAAGGTGTGATAGATACGACAAAGATAAAAGATAGGATAGGAGAGACATAGATGATATCTGACAACCCAAGTGAGGTAGGAAGGAGTTTAGAAGACAAAACCAAGAATGAACACCTCCACCACATCATGATGCTGATAATGTGGCGAGGAAGATCAACATTATAGCAAGCAGATCAATGGGTGGTGATACTAAATCATCTAGTAACTGAAGACGCACATACAGGCTGGCCAGAGTTGGGATACATGTTAGTGTGTGTAATACCCAAAATATCGTTGCCCCATTTTATTAGAGTTAGTAGTTGAAGTTAGAAATTATTGGGGTCAATTTATAATTAGAGGAAAAGTTGAGGGATCAAATCTAAACAACCAAACTAACCTACAACTATTAAACATATCATTTCTCTAAGTTTCCTAATTCTTCCTATCTAGAGCTAGGGCTTGACTTCTAGGAGCTGAAGGAGGAGGAGAAATACCAAATTTGTCCAGAAATTTACAGAATTAAGGTAAGAAATCCTTTTCCTTCTAAAGTTTAAATAATTATATATTTTGATAGATTAAGAGGTACAGTTAAGGAGTTTCTCAAGGATATAGTGGGTTTTCATAAACCTAAGTTGTGGTGATGATTCAATGGTTAGAAATTAGTTTAATTGGGTTTATTTTCTCGTTCTTTGTTATTAAAGTTAAACCCATGAACATATGTGTTGAATTTAAAGATTTGTGTTTTTATGACCAATCTTAGTCAAGAATTTAACTAAATCTATAAGAGATACACATCTAGATGTGCCTAAAACACATCTATATGAAAATTAGCTATATATCTAAGCATAGAAATTAACAAAAGGCTCCTCATTATTCAAAGCCTAACAACTTAGACTCATAGCTCTTTGAAACGGTATAAATATGTTGTTCTATTTCTTAGTATGTTAATACCAATTCATTTATAAACTGGGCTAAAAATCTAGTTCTACAACAGAGTATTTTTTTAATTACGAGCAACTTTGGAGCAAGTTATGTTTGAATTCTGGAATATTGTCTTCTTAAAACTTAAATTTTGAGTCTAGTTTCTAGTGGTGCCAATTTTGTAGCTTTTGGATACGTATAAATTTGGTCAACATTATCGGTACTAAAATTACCAAGGTTCAACTTGAACTCGCTATCCTATAGATCATCCTTTTCTTTCTTAAGTTTAATTAGTTGTTTTGATAGATTAAGAGGTAGGGTGATAGGAGTTTCTCAAGAACATAGAGAGTTTAATAAACCTAAGTTGTGGTGATGATTTAATGGTTAGAAATTCGTTTAATTGTATTTATTTTCTTATTCTTTGTTATTAAAGTTAAACCCGTGGACATATGTGTTGAATCTAATGGATTTCGGTGTTTTTATGACCAAGTGAAGTCAATAATTTAACCCAAACCGTAGTTGAAATTCGCAGGCAGCCCTGTGCATCTGTAGAAAATAAGCTATATCTCAGCATAGAAACATTAGAATTGTGCACCATTTATTCTGTTGGAGACTAGACTTACAGTCCTTCAAAATGTGTAAATACGTTGTTCTATTTCTTTGTATATTAATACCAGTTCATCCATAAAATGGGTTGAATATCTAGTTCTACAGCAAAGTATTATTTGATTTGCGAGCCATTTTAGAGCAAGTCATGTTTTGAATTCTAGAATGTTGTCTTATTGAAACATATAGTATTTTGAGTTTAATTTCTAGTGGTACCGGAATACACTTTGTGGCTTTTGGATATGTATAACTTGAGTTATGATCAATTTTGGTCAGCATTGGTGGTGTTGAAATTACCAATGTTCAACTTGAACTTGCTATGCTATAGATCATGAATATTGGAGACCTAATGAGCTATTATTGTTTCAGATTATTCCTTAAACTATGAGGAAGTTACTTATAACCCGATTTTACTATTTAGGAAGGATTAATAGGTGTTCAAGTAGCTTGAGTTTCAGACTTGGAAATATTTTTGGTGACTTGGTGAGTGGCTTTTTCATGTCTATATTGCTCTTAAAAGATGATTTCTTAAGTATTTTTATGATAAATGATTAATAATGCTTTGAAAATATATTTGTTGTATTAAATTGGATTCAGCCAATGTGTATTTTTTTGGTGATTATATGCCTACGAATAGTCCTTAATATGCTATCTTTTACATCATTAGACTCATTAACTCAGTAAAAGAATGGGAAAGGCTATTGAATTGTTATGTTAAACTACTGTATCTCGGTATGGCCCTCTCATAGTATACAATAGTGGACAAATTGCCCTGTCACGGATCATAATAATGACCGTAGTATGATATCCGGAGCTATATTTTAACTAACATATAGCCCTACCACGGATAAGAATAGTAAGTAACGGCCTTATCACGAGTCATAATAATGACCATAGCATATTCTTTAGTTGAAGGCAAATGAAAAAGGAAAAAAAGATTCTAAGAATTAAATAGAACAAAATTTGAGAAAATGAATCCATACATAATTGTATATGTTGCACATATATGATGCTTGACTATGTTTAAATTGTTGTGAAGTGATTTTCATTAAATGTTATATGTACTTTTAATGTGTTCAATCCAATGGATATATGACTGAGTCATTTACTAAACAAGTGGATGCTCAACCCACTTTACTTATTCCCTACTGATGATTAGGTTTAGACCGCTTCCAAGTGGAGTTTTGATCTACTATTGAGTAGAGTTAGTTTTGTCAGGTTTCACTCTATATATTTGTATCTATATATAATCTAGTGGTGATCCTAGTGTGATGTTGTAGTTGTGCTTTCTTTCTAGGTCTAAAACTTGTTGATGGTTTGAAGTTATGTAAATACTTTGGGATTGTATTAATATAGGTTGGCTATGAATTTTTGGTGATTATTATTTATAAACGTGATAGATAGCTTTGTATCCTCTTAGGAGGATATGTCTGCCACATCCCAAATTACAGGTTGATTTAATATTTTGAGTTTGGGGTGTGACAGTGTGACTGTATCCCGCATTGGTTAATGTTAAAGAGAGTTGAGTAGGCTTAGTCTTATAAATAGAAAGCTTAGTCTTTGGGCTTGGTATACCAAGCACTAAACATAAGAGAACTTAGTGGGTTATTAGGCTTTTGGTCATTAAGCCTTGTCTTATTTTAGCTTCTTGTGTTTTTTTTTTTTTTTTTAATTTTTATTTTTTTTGTACTAGAGCTTTTGTAGGCTTAGGAGCACTTTCTTTAAGATTTTGTATTTTTCTCATATAGTGATAAATATTTTGCTCGCCATCGACCGTAGACGAAGGTCTTTTGACCAAATCACATAAATCTAATGTCACTATTTTATTTTCTCTTTTATTTTGTTATAGTTTGTTTCGGATTTGTCTCGGTCTTTTGTTAATTTCTTGGGATCTTTCCTAATAAATTGGTATTGGAGCTTCCAGAAAAGCTCTAAGGCATTATGACGATAACAAAGACCCATATGGAGAAATTTGACCGAAGTGTCAACTTCGAGATGTGACAATTCAAGATGACAGCTATCCTGATCTAAGATGGTGTGGACATAGTGTTTCATGGAATGGAGAAAAAGCCAAAGATGTTAGTAGAGGATTTTGAGGGCCTCAATAAAAAGACCAAATCTTATATTATCCTAAATCTCTTGATGAGATTTTAAGGGAAGTCACTACTAAAACGATAACCAAAGGTATATGGGATAAATTGAAGATTTTGTATATAAAAAATACTATTGAGAATCGGCTCTATTTGAAGCAAACTCTTTGTATGCTTCGGATGATTGAAGGTACATCTATACTGTATATAAGAGACATTTATTCCATTATTATAGATTTGGAGAATATAGATGTAAAAATTGATGATGAGGATTAGGCCCTTTTATTGTTATGCTGCCTTTTCCTGTCATTCAAGCATTTTTGTGATACTGTGATTTATGGTAAAGAAACAATCTCATATTGGAAAATTAAATCTACTTTAAAATCTAAGGAGCAAATTGATAGGGATATAATCGGGAAAATTGGTGGAAATCGAGTTGAAGTCTTGATTACTAGGGGTAGCTGTAGAAAGAAAGATTTTGATAGTAGTAAATCAAAATCTAGATCTAAATTCAGACATCAAAATTTGGTGTGTAATTATTGTTGTGTAAAAGGGCACATTAATTCCAAATGCTCCAGGTTGAAAAATAAAGATAAGCATACAGAGAAATCTGATCTGAAAAATATTGATACTATCGAGGTTAGCATTGTAGCTGATGAGAGTGTATAGAAATATTTTCTTTGTCATTAACAATAGAATAAGGTCTATAAATGAGTGGATTTCATATTTGGAATGCTCTTATCACATGTGTCCTAGTTTTTCACTTACGAATCTTATAATAGTGGAATTGTTTTGATGGGCAATAATGCCAATTGTGATGTTATTGGTAACGGTACATTCCGAATTAAAATGCATTATGGTGTTGTGATGACGCATACTAATGTTAGACATGTTTCTGATTTGAAAAAGAATCTTATCTCTTTATGCATCTTAGAGGCTCTTGGGTACAAATAAGCAGGTGAAGGTAGAGTTATGAAAGTCTGTAAGTGTACTCTTATTATTATGAAAGCTTAGAGGTCTGATAATTTATATATTTTGTAGGGTTCTACTACAAGTTCTACAACAATCTCTTTATCATCATTATTTGATTCTAACATCACTAAATTGTGGCATATGCGATTGGGGCACATTAGCGAGAAAACTAGACTATGTTGAGCAAAGATGGCTTGATTATGGGCAAATTACTGGGGCAAAGGATTTTTGAGAATATTGTGTTTTTGGAAAGCAAAAAAGAATCAATTTTAGTTCACTAACAATTCACAGGACAAAAGGTACTTTATATTATATCCATTCTAATCTTTGAGAGACAGTTCCTGTTGCGTCTAAGGGAGATGCCAGGTATATGTTGACTTTCATTGATGATTATTCAAGAAAAATTTGGGTTTACTTTCTGAAACATAAGAATGATGTTTACCTAATTTTCAAACAGTGAAAAATTTTGATTGAGAAGTAAATAGGTAAATAGATCAAGTAGTTTAGAACATATAATAGCATAAAATTTTGCGAAGGTTAATTCGTTGAATTTTGTAAAAATAAAGGAATTGTTCGGCATTGTATAGTTAAGATGACGCCTTACCAAAATGGTGTGGCCGAACGTATGAATAGAACTCTCTTTTAGGAGAGAGAACACAATGTATAGCCTCTAATGCAGGGTTGACAAAGGACTTTGGGCAGAGGATCCAATTTCCATGGCTTGTCACATTGTCAATCGAGTCAACTACAAGTTTAGAGCTACACGACGTTAGACACGATTTAGGTCAAAACCCTACCCCACAGTAGACTTCAGCCCCTCACTAAAATCGTACTTGTTTTCAAAAGTTGCAAAATGTTAAATTAATAGGGTGAACAAAATACGAGATTAGTAAGCGGTTCATATCTCTTTTCACCGGATTGAGCAAGTTATATATAATACTAATCAAACATGCACACATTCTTCACATGCGACATAATATACCAAAAATCATACAAAACATATCATATACACAGATATATAATGGAAAAGATAGATCATAGATTTCCAAGGCTTATTGGCTGCTAGATATAGGATTAACTATTATACCCGCTAATCAAGGGCTGTATAGAACCAGTCCCTTGGCCTGCAGAAATAGAGACAAAAATGAGGACATATTCTTATCGAACTACCTGAGTTCATCATGAGGTTAACATATAGAATGCAAACATATCTCTATCACATGTAACAGAAGCAATTCACATTCATCAAACATATAAATATTAAATATTAGGAATTCACATTTACCTCATGTTCAAACCTCTTTATATAATAACATTGCTTTTATAAATTGAAAAGGAGTTTTAAAACATTTTTAAAAAAAAGGAATGAAAAGAGACATGAATCACTTACCTCAATCCATATCTTATCATTTTCATTCCCAAACACAAACACAACTTCCCAATCTAAGGGATACAATAAGTTAACAAAATATCACAACCCTCTTAAAAAATGACATTCTTATAATCTGATAATCATACTTATATTCCATCATAGATCATATTTTAACTATTACAACTTATCAAACCTCACAAACACATAAGATAGCACAAAAAATTCTAATACAAATAATTTTTATGAAGTCAACTTATAAACATAAATCAATACTAAAATACACCAATATAGGTAGCAACTTCCACCAACTACTTTTCATTGATTAGACCAAAATATCCAACTAAACAATTCTATGAATATAAAAGTAGAATAGTTTGAACAACTTTCCAGATTAGGCACTATTTAGTGAAACTAGTATATATTGAAATGTATAAATCCTATAGGTGTGATCTTTACACGTAGAAAAATATATTCAAAATGCTAAAACTTTCATTTGGGAGTTATCCCTTAATAAATTCTTTAAAACATCTTAATTTAGTGATAAAATTTCAAAATTACATTTTAAATTTGCAAATAGTTAGCGTTTTGGAAAACTTCTATATCTGACATATATAAATCAAAAAATGCATACATTATATATAAATCATCTAGAAATAATATGAAGGAAGTTTACTCAGATCACTACTCTAAGATACACAAAATTAGTCATGAATATATTAATCATATTAAGTTAACAATATTTTACAAATCAGACCAGTTTCACAATAATTAACATATATTAGCTAATAAAGATCGGATTACTATACTCTCTATAATTGTAGAAACTAGATTTAAAGGTCTACAAATATTATGAATCTAAATCAAATTTAGGCTAAAAACACAACATATTCAAAAATTATGAACAAAACAGAACATATAAATTTTCGAGATAGATTTTTAGTCAACTTCCAAGACTTCCCATTATTAATCTATAGGCGCCTAGTACTTGATTTTTTATATAAAATAAAGCTCTAAAATTCTAGTTTCATGTATAAGAAAATGGCACACTAATTTGAGTTTTCTATGTTAATCTGAAACCATTTTATTTAGGGCATGTTGTGCTGTCAGCTGTCACTTGGTTTACAAGTTTCTTAATTTTCAATCATGAATATCTTATTTTAAAGATCTAATTATCGTATAAATCATACACAACCATCCATATGTCATATACAACCTGAGAGTATTTAAATTTTCAACTTTTCTACATTTATGTACTCTTAAGGTTGTATACTACATGTGTATACAGATCTAGAACTTGTATAAGAGACATCTAGATAGAATCACATAAGAGACATATTTACTAAATTATGAACAATTAAATCATAAAATTCTGATGATTCTCTAAACCAAACCCAACTAGAAAGCTGAAGAATAACTTACCAAGAGTGACATATGAAGACTAGTAGTATCTACTCATATTTTCTTTCACTGTCTTTATCGTTCACCCTTTTCTTCTTCTTCTCTTTTTTCTTCTTATTTTTTTTTTCTTTTCTTCTCTAGTGTGACGTTCTCCTATTTTTTCTTTCTTCACCTCTCTTATGTTCCCTTTAGTTGCCTCCTTATTTCCTTATTTCTTTAACCGTAACTCCTTTTCTCTGTCACTTTTTTATTTGTCTGATAATACTAGTTAGGGTTTATTGGTTTATCGGATAGTTATGGTAACAACTTAAGTTAAACTAAATCCTACTACGTTTAGGTTTCTTATTGGATAAACTAGTTTCCTAATTTGATGGGATATTTATTCCTTTAAATTTTTTATAAGTTTTTTAATTTGTTTATTATTCCATTATGATTCCATTATGATTCTAAATGCAATTAAAAAAACAATTATTTAATCATGTTAATATATTCTTGCACTATTATGATCGATTATTTCTTAGTGGGGACAATAAAAGAAATATTCAATTAATGTAAATAAATAAATAGAAACAAATAGGTCAAAAGGATTTGAATTTCACAGATAATAAAGCAATAATTAACAAAATTTTAATTGAATTAGTACAATTAGGAACAGGAATTAAACCTCCAGAATTTGGAAAAATCATTAGTATTAGGTAAATGAGTATTTTGTTTTTGCTTCTTAAGTTCATACTATTTGTTGCGTGATCCAAAGGCAGGAATGAGTGCAATTTGTAAGAACCAAAGGCAAGAAATTTGCTTATTTGGGCTTCGTTCCTTGCTCTAATAAAGGCCTCCTCAAACTTTACGCCCAAATAGATAATTTTTCTATGATTTTGTTTTAAAATTTCAATTGGAATTTGATGTTTGGTTAATGGGGACCTTAGAGCGATTTTGTTAGTTTTAAAGTAGGTTATGCTTTGGAATTTGTTTATGTTGTTACTATTATTGTTTATTTTGTTTTATTTTTATTTTTTTTTTTGGGTTGTTGATTTCTTGGTAATATTAGTTCAATTTATTTGAGCTATGGGAAAAGATGGAAGTGATTTTATGAATGTTAAATATTGACGTGATTTTATAATGATAGAAAGAGGAAACACCATCGGTGAATCTTGGATACAAAGGATATCCAATGGCAATGAATCTTTTAGATAAAAGAGGATATCAATAGTAGTAGTTTTGAAAGTTTCAACTTTCAAAATTGTTTTTTTTTTTTTTTGTCCTTTTAAGTATTTTTTCCATTTTTATTTGGCTTGGAACTATATATAGAATGATGTAAGGTAAGGCTCAGACTTGAGAGGCTAAAGAACACTACATAGTCCAGTTGAGATATGAGTGGGTAGAGGATGTATAACTTTTGACCGATTCTCACAATTCAAATTACCAGCCAATATAGCTTCCTTTGATAGTAAAATTTGGATCTTCCCACTCAAATAATTCTTGGGCACTTCTTCCTTGATCTGTTATGTTTTATGTACTGCATTCTAATTCTAGGTAGAATTTCAACTTCTTTCATGCATTAATTAATTTTTTTGAGATCAGGGTTTTAATTTTGAAGAACTTGAAACTTTCTTCCTTGGTCGGTGTGCTTAAAAATGAAATTACCTTTTGATCTTTGCTTCATGATTAACATAGTCATTTTAGAAGTTATCTTGAAGTCCCAAAAATAAACGGATTTTGATAATTACAAAATGTTGAATGGATAATTTTTAGCCAAATAGGAAATACTAGAAACATCCACATAACCTATTTCAATTGGCTACTAATTTTTTTATTTCCCTTTTGTCTCCATGATGATTTGTTGATTCTTCTTACTTGGTTGGGTATGGTTCAAACAAGTGACTTGAATTTATTAATGACCTAATGTCTGAATTTGTTTAAGAGTTTGTATCTCGCTTCATTGTTTCTAGATACTTGAATATTTTGATTCAAATTTTTAATGATGTTTTTTCACAATTGACATTGCTTTTGGGTCTTCGAAGTATATGGAAAGACAATACATCATTATTCTTAGGGTTGTTCCAATTCTTGTCCTTTACTTGTTCTGCTTCAATAAGTTTAGTTAATAAGATTATTAACCCGTAGTAAGTTAATAGAAAGGAGGTTATAATCGTTAAGTACGAAATATATAAAAATCACAAGCTACAAACGGCAGGAAAAGGATTCTACCAGATAAAGCTGTCTTACTGATCTCTTCTTTGTAGTAATACATTCTTTGTGAGTTTATATTTGTAAGAGGATTCTACATGCTTCAATTATATTTTAGTGCATAAGTTACCGAGCACTGTGATTCATCCTGAGATGATATTTTCTCCGTATATTTTGCTACATGTTAGTTTTGAAATACAGTTATACTTCATTTAATGTTCGAATAGGCTATTATTAGATTGATTCGATCTACTGAAAATCTGGACACGCTCACATGAAGTGTGATCCTACAAACTAGAAGACAGGAAAAAATGAGACTGGTCCATGGCTTACCAAAGTCTGAAGTAAATCTAGAACTAGATAGTGACAAATGCAATGACGGATATCCTATTCCAACTTGCGCTATCTTGTAATTAACTAAAATATGGAGTAACTTGCTATCATTCTTTAAAGTGTAGGTAGGAAAGATGTTTTTTCATGGGCTATACAGTTGCTATTCATAATTGACAAAAGAAATTACACAACATTGTTTCAGTTTTTTATGGCCAACAAAATTAAGAATTTAGCAAAATTGGAATGTTGAATAAGATACAATTTAGCCTACGAATAATACCCAGATCTTATATAATACTGTGAATTGAAGGTAAGAAACATAAATGGAAAAAAATTCTCAAAATTTTCATACCCCTCAACTATTTTTTATTTTATTTTGCCCTACGACTTATAAAACTACAAACTTTAAGTTTATCTGTCAATTTTAACATTGAAGATTGCAAAAATAAGGTCATATTTAGGAGCACGACAAAAAAGTTACTTTTCAACTCTAGGGTAAATCTACTAAATAGTCCACTAACTTTTTACTAAAACCTAAAGTGGTTCTTGAACTAAAATTTTAGCCAATTTAGTTCATCAAATAAATATTTATATCCAATTAATTTAGTTCGTATTTGATAGTAACATCTAAAACATATGTTTAATGTATTTTGACCGATGTTGACTAGGGTATAGTCGTACAAATACTCTACACAGCTAATTGAACCAAGAACATCACACCCTTGCCACCGTGACCAAGGGTGGAAATCACTCTGAGAATTTTTAGGTCTACAAAAGCTAATTGTTATGGCCAATCTTGGAGGTTATTATTGTCTCATTTGCTCATGGCAAAGGAGCAAGTTATAAAATTTTTGGATGTTTAATGATGAGTTGAGATTACAGTAATGGTGAAATTGACAGAGAAATTTAATTGTCTATTAGAAGTTTGATGAAAGGCTAAAAGAGATAGGTTGAAAACAATCTAGGTTAGAAACCGATGGTTTACAGGTGGGGTCTCCAGACGAGTGAAGTTGTCTGGGGAAATTGGAAGGCAAATTTTTTATTTCCTTATTCACCTCTGTCAACACTGTCGAAGATGGTAAAAACTTCATGTTTTGGGCGACATCGCTAAATAGGAACTAAACCGAATACAAATATTTAGTCGAAGGACTAAATTAACAAAAATTTTAGTTGAAAGATCATTTTGGTTTTAGTGAAAAGTTGGAAGACTATATAGGTGATTTGCCCTTACTTTTTTTTCCAAAAAAAAATGGATCTACAGTGGATCTCCACCTACTCCTATGGTGATTCAAACCCATGACCTAATTCACAAGTGAAGTGTAGTCTTACCAATTGGGTTACACTTCATTATCAAATTCGCCTTACCTTTTTCAATGTTAGTTTTATTTTTTTTTATTAAAATTTCTTTTATGATTTATCTTGGTTTCCTAAAATTCAATCAAATCATGTAAAAAATAACATCAACATTATCCCTACAACAAGGAGAATATGAGTTTAGCATCGATTTAAGTATTCATAGCCATTAGAGAAAACGGCCCAGAAGATCACTTAATTAAACAAGGATTGTCGATTTGGTCACTAAACTTTTTTGTGACTTAAATAGTCATTCAACTTCTAAAAATGTGTCATTCCGGTCACTCCTTTTATTTTGTCCATTCAATTATGCATTTAGTCAATATGACTTTCACAAAACTTTTCTAGGAAGTAAAATTATCAAAAACATTTTAAACCCTAGCACATCTAACCCTACCTCTCCTCCACTCCTACCATTGCTTAAAACTTAAGACTTCAAAATCTAACCAGCAACAAAAAAATCAAAACCTACCAAAGTGCCAACAAAAAATCAAATATCAAACCCCGATAGTATCTCAAGATCTAAACCCACAAAAGTCAATAGCCTTCCTTTTCTGTTCTAATTTCACAGGCCGAAACACAAACAATTAACATTAAAACTATCATATTGGAAGAAAGGGAATGAAAATAAGAGTGACTTGGGGAGTTGGGAAGGTTGGAGGTTTCTGAGTTATTGGGAGTGTTAGAGGGGTGGGCAGTTTAGCAGGTTAAAGAATGAGGAAGAGATATGGGGGAGGCGAGTAGAAGAATGGGGTAGAGGATAGGAAAAGTGGAGGATTAGGAAGAGAAGTAGAGGAATAGGGGAGGAGAAGGGTAGAAGGAGGGGTCGAGGATGGGAGGAGAGTTGAGAAGTGGAAGAGGGTGTGAAGGAAATGAGCAAAAGGAGGGAAGAGGAAAGAGAGAAGAAGCAAGAAAGGAATAGAGGATGGGAGGAGAGGAAGGATATGGGAGTGGAGGAGATAGAAGTAGAAGAAAGGAAAAGAGGAAGAGGAGAATGAGCCGGAAGGAGAGTGGAAGAGGATAGAACATCTAGATGGAGGATGAGAGGAAAGAATGAGCATGGGGTAAGAAGGAGATAGAAGAGAAAGGGAGTGCTGTGTAAGAAGTCTCAGGGGAGGGAGGGGACAATGTTTTTATTTGTTGTGCAAGGGTTCCAAAAGTTTTGATAATTTTATCCTTACCTTAAAAAGTCACATGAAAGTTATGTGACTGATTAAATATAGAATTAAATAGACGAAATAGACAGAGCAAATAATGTATTTTTATAAGTTGAGTGACTATTTAAGCCATAAAAATAGTTGAATGACTAAATCGGCAACATTTGTATAGTTGAGACTAAAGGAGCGGGAGAAGTGGAGGGATGGAGAAGACAAGAGTAGAAGGAGGGAAAGGAAGGAGAAAAACTTTTTGTTAGATGTGATTGTGTTTCAAAGTTTTAAATAATTTTACCCTTAAATAAGTCATGTGAAATTATTAAACTGAAGTATTATATAGATAAAATAGATGGAGTAACCCAAATAACGCATTTTTAGAACTTGAGTTACCATTTAAGCCATAAAATAGTTAAGGAATCAAATCGGTAACCCTTGTTTATTTGAGTGACCTAATCTAGACCGTTTGCTCTGAATATTACAACAATCTCTATGAATTGAAGTAAACTTGAGACCCACTTTATGTAATTTAGGAATGAACATTATTATTTCGTCTTAATATATTTATCACCTTACACATTTGTATAAAGTTTTAGATAATTATATACTTCTACAAAATTTTATAAACACCTTTATTGAATTAAATTTATATTCACATTAGGTGAAATACAAATATTTGTTGAAAATATGGTAAATTAAAGCACGAAATCAACTATAACATGCTCCGATACTAAAGTAAGCAAATCCTGAAAATTTTATTTTGATAGAAGAATATATTTTCTCCATCAAACGTAATTCAGAGTGGATTCTAGTTTTGTAGGCAAATCAAGGCCCAATTTGTAATCACATAATTAGAAGTATAGTTACTAAATAGGTGGTACGGAGTACCGAAACGGAATACATCACATTTTTTTTAGAAGTATAGTTACTAAATAGGTGGTACGGAGTACCGAAACGGGATACATCACATTTTTTTTTTTTAAAAAAAAAAAAAATTACATGTATATGGTATATCGGTATTTAGTACGGCGTAGCAATACGCACAAATTAATACGTCGCTACAAAGGGATACCCAATGAATCCGATAACTATGATCAGAAGTCCCACAAAAAATATCAGAACCTAATACCCAACTTACGAATTTTCTAGGACATGTTTTCCGAGCAGAGAAACTCTGTGCTTATATGACCATTTCTCCGTTTCCTTCTGATTTTGGCGCACTAACAATCAGAAGTGAGTGAGAAATGAGTAAACAAAAATCTGATTTGTCTATGAATGTGTAGGCACTATATAGTGAAAAAATCCATGAAAAACTTCAGCCTCGTAAAGATTCATCATGAGCATTTTCATAGGTCCACAATTTATATGTCCCATAATACATCACGCTGTAGTCTTTTCCCCCTGGAAAAGGAAGAAACTTCAAATAAAAAATGTGTTTCTTCATATATGATCTAAGAAATCTGACTTCAGTGTAATCTTTTGTACATAAACAGCTTTGAGTTTAATAAGTCACACAGCACAAAAGCCCGTTGTGGCTTTAAACATCATGACAAACTACATAATCAAGCTATAATAATGTAACGGGATACTCATCATGACAACATATGTTTTCAGGACATTGTGTCGTGGATATATGGTCCACAAATATGTTATCTTATACAATCTCCCACGTGAGTGATCACACGGTTGTTTTTAGACTAAATGATTAATAGTATAATGTCGTGATCTATTCAAAAAAAATTTAATGTAAATAATTGCGAGAAAATCTTTAAATGTCACTATATTCTTAATTAATTGCGACTACTTTATCAATTACAATAAAGATAGCAAAGTGTCGAAATATTCACTTCCAAGATTTTGAAATTCTAACACATCAATATCACTCATAAGTATTTCTTCCCAATTTTCCATTCTTTTCGGTGTAGGCTGGACAGTGCTGATGACAGAGTTCTCCGTTTTGTCCCAATCTCTTAATACCCTTTTTCTAGAACTTGATATGATCTCCCCACAAGCAACAGATGCACTAGTAGAATCAATAGTTAGATAAGAAGTTGATGATGAATCCATATAATGTGTTTGTGCATTAGAATTAGATGTTCCCATATTGGCCTCAAGAACTGTTTCAAGTGGGAAGTTAAGATATGCCTTTGGACCTCTAATTCTCAATGCAGCTTTGTCATAAGCCATTGCTGCTGCTTCTGCTGTTTCAAAAGTCCCAAGCCATAATCTAGCCCCTTTTCTTGACGAATCTCTTATTTCAGCTGCATATTTTCCCCATGGCCGCCTTCTCACCCCGCGATAATGTCTTGTAACAACCTTCTCTGCCTTTACTACTCCATTATCTTTCGAATCAATTTTGTTGCTATTGCATTTATCTTCTATATCATCAGTCCTTGATGACACTGTATTGTTCGGAAGATTGACTCCGTTGAGAAGTTCTTCCCATGCTTCGGCTCCCATTGACATAAACCTGTTAGACATGAATTGATCTTTAATTTAGACTTGTAAATTATTAAATACGAATTCAGGGCATACCTTGCACCAATAAATGTACTGCAAACCTGCCTAAACTTGGAAAAGCCTTTCTAATATTGATGCACTTCTAGAATCTAGTCCAGGCAAATCATCCCATGTTTGGGAAGATTCAAATATATTTTCTTGTTCACTTTCTACTTCTTTTTTGGCAATGAAATTCGCCCAAATATTCTCCAAAATCGTGTCGGATGAAACATGATCATCCCTTTCTAAAGTCATACTTACCAACCGCACCAAATATTTTATAACATGAAAAACTTATAAGAAAATAAAAAAGGATCAGGAGAATGTTCTCCTTCTTCAGTTGCATATATAGCTTTATAGACTTTTTCTTTGTTTATGATGGCTCCAGCTGTGGTTTATCCGATTTCATGAATAGGTATCCAGTAAGATGCTTGTGCTGCAAATTAGCTAATTTCAAGGATGATACTCGGGTGTAGACAATAAGAAAAGTAGCTGGCATGGCTTAATTTATTTATTTTTTTCTTCCACTTGGTTTCTTGTTGAATACTCTGTTTTGTTTGAATAAATTATTTATTCGTGAGAAGGGAATATGCATATGGTGTGATTTATGGGAAACGATTCCTGTACTTAATGGTAAACGTGATAAAGTAAAAAAAAGGAAGGGGTATAGATACTTGTAAGGTTGTTAAGGAGTAGCTTTTGAAATCAAATTTCGATCTCAAACTAATTCAATGTAATTTGACATATCCTCAGGATTTGTTTCTAACAAATCATTTTAGTCCACGCCCACTGCGCTCATCAGAAAAGATCTTAATAATTCTTTTTATGTATATTAGTTATCATTTATATATATTTTTCATTAAAATAAATGAAACCTGTGCATATATTAGAACAGTGTATATATATAAATGACAAAGTATCAAAGTCATTAATGTGTTAATAAATCAATAAAAGAAGGATCGAAATTCAATCAATTATTTAAAATCAAGGAGTTGGTGGTTTAATATAATTTTTTTTATATGAATTGGTATTGATAAGTGATTCTAAATGTATGAATTTGTAAATCATTTTCCATACTAAAAAAATTAATAAGGGCCTTAGGATCTGTCATGTTGGATGGAAATATTTCACTCTGAAGAATAAGAACTTTTCGGTATGGATTAAAAAAAAAATTAAAAAAAACTTTTGATATTTAGTTGGTAATTTGAAATAATTTGCAAATCTATTTTTATGTACATTTTAAATATAAACGATTCGTTCACTGTAAATAATTAAATTACATATGGCCGGGGAATTATGGTGTATTTATAGTAAAGGTAAATTCTTAGACTAAGCTCCACGTGCATATACCTAAACATATAAATTGTGGACCTATGTGCAGTTCATGATCAATCTTACACGAGGCTCATATTTTGTGTGTCCAGATATATGTGAATTTTAGTCGATATAAGAATTTGTTATATTAAAGAAGCTGAGTAATTAAGTTTGTTATATCGAAAGTGATTAAAAAAAAAATCTTATGGCACATAATTAAAAGTGGGACTAAGCTTACACAAGCCTTTGCTCCAAATATATTTTGACTAGTCATTCTTTAACATGTAAAGTAGATAAGCAGTTTTTGAGTTAATTGAAAAAACAAAAAAATTTACTATTTTTCAATTATTCAGAATGAGTAACAGAGAATTTTTGCTTTGCCCGAAATCAGAGCAAGAGACACGTAAGAAGAGGGTGGCGACCGGAGATGGAAATACAGAATATCAATGATTAATAGCTATAAAGGATTTCTTATTACTCTCGTTGATTGGAAATATACCTACTTTGCTGATGTTTCTAAACTAGTTTTAAATCCAGAAAAGAAATTAGTAGTACAATAACTTGTGCTGAAATTTCTTTTTGGTGTTTGCCAGATGGAGAATTGAGACCCGAGTAGAGTTATCCTTAAAAAATATTTCCATTCGGCTGTTTGTCAAGTTGCTTCCATGTCAAGGTTACGTTTTGCGTGCTCTTGAAAAAGTGGAAGGAAAAGTCTTTCTTCACATTGGTCATGCGTAGATAATTCTAATATTCTTGGGTGATACTTCATCCGAGCAAGATGCCAAGAACAAATAAAATTATAATGACAAGGAATTTTAAAAAACATGGTCCTTGGTCATGATGTTTAAGAAACTGTGGGTGGCAAATAGTCCTTGATCCACAAATTTCAGTTTTGCTGATTGTTCCGATCCAATGGCTGATTTTGTCCAAGAAAAGCAAATGCAACAATTCATGCTATGCACTTTGTGAATAAAAAGAGAGCTTACTTCACTTTGCACCGCTTAATTTGTAATCGATTCTCATTTTGCATCCTATATTTATTTTTTGAATTTATTACATTCTAAACTCTCAGATTTATCTATTTCGGTCAAATTTTTAATACTGTTACCAAAGTCAATTAATGAAATTGTATGCAAATCACGCACCTAATGCAGAACAATTGTCAAACTTCTTAACATTATTAAAAATTAGATCAAAGTGGGACGAATCTAAGAGTTAGAGGTGTAATGTATCCAAAATTAAGAATTGAGGGTACAAAGTCAGAATTGGGGGTGCAAAATGAAATTATTCATCGCATACTTTTATTGGTGCAATACGACCCAAAACAAATGCATGGTATGTACTTACTTAGCATCCGTTAACTTTGGTAACAATGTTAATAATTTGACTTAAACGGGCTAACTCTGAAAATTCATGATGCAATATACATAAAAAATAAGTATAAAGTGCAAAGTAAAAATCGATACAATTTAATAGTACAAAGTAAAATAAGGCCTAACAAAATTACCATTGGCCCAAAAAATAATTCCATCCCGAATAAGTGGTTGATCCATCATATTTAAGTTATTCAAAGAGAGATTATATTTTTAGTCAGTACATAAATCAATAAGAATGAATATAGCTTTCTTGGTCATTTTCATTGACGATAATGGAATTTTTTGCTAATTCATTACACGAGTAAAACTTTTCCCCAAAATTTATATGCCTCCGCATTATGGACTATTTTAATGGGCCTAGAAGATCAAACAAAAAATCAGGTAAACGCGGCCGCTTTACGATTCCACGATCAAAAGTGATAAGACACTAACAATTTGGGCCGAACTGAAGGCGATGTCTCCGTACTATGACTGATCAATTAATTACTCTGTGGGCTGTAACTTTGACTTTTAGATTAAGTACTAGCAATTTATGGAAAATTTTACATGGTTAAAATAAGAATTAAAATAGCAATTTTATAGTTCTCCAGACGTAAGTTTGGTAATTAGCACCAATTACGTTAAATTACGTGTCACTTATATTTTGTGTTATTTTTATTTTCATTAAATTGCGTTATTAATTTTTCAAATAATTGTATTACTTTTGTGTCTGAATTTTAACACGTTTTTATAAAAAAATAAATAAATAAAACAAGAGGAAGAAAGAAGAAGTGGAAAGAATGAACGGTGACTGATTGACCGCGAAAATCATAGCTTAGTTTTAAATGGGGTTAATTACAATAGTTATAATTCACGGACATCACATTTTTCACTTTATTACATAGCTTTTATTTTGTCTCACTTATCACCTTTGTTGGACAAAAACAATCCTATGGAAAAATCTTTAAAACTTTTTTTCTTTTTTTTTAACTCTTCGTTTCTTTTAGAAGATCTAGATTTGTTCCTAAGTCTCCTTAATCATTTGACAGTACCCGAAGGTACTGGTTCAACCAAGTGAGGAAGGAAAGTGATACATCAACCCGTATCAGAAAGGGAGAGAGGAGAGAAGAAAAAACAAAGGAAAAAGAAAAAACATAAAATTTGAAAAATAATAAATATATATTTGTCTAACAAGAGTAGTAATATATATATATATATATACCTATATATATATATGTATATATGTATGTATGTATAGGCCAATGATTATTATGGGGTGTTTAAGTCATTATTTCAGTGAAATATTAGAGGGAAGTGCCTGAAGTTTCTATTTAATGATACCAAATAAATATTTTTTGTCTTGCCATACAGTTCTAAATATTCAATTTTTTATTGATCAATTACTCTTTTCTCAAGGTACTAATTTTTTAAAGCAATCCAAAAAAAAATAATTCTTTAGTCAAGGGAATAATAATAATTGTTATGATAATTAGCCAAGAAAATTTTTGTAGGGTGCATAAATTTTTTGGAAAAATCACGGAAATAGTCCCTCAACTTTTTTACTTTAGTCAAAATAGTATCTCAATCTTTTCTTAGCTAGGATAGTCCTTCAATTTTTATTTTTTAGCCAACACATCCTTTTGTGGTAGAGCCATACAAAAATCTTTTTCTTTTTTTGATAAATTTCACGTACACCCCCTGAGGTTTACTTATTCTTCACATAACCCCCATATAGTTTAAAATAGAAAAATAGAAAGAAATTAATTTGAAGGGGTAATATACATTTAAGTTTGGAAGTTGTTATAAGTTTTTGTTTGGGCAATGTCTATTTAAGTCATTTCTATTTAATGAAAAGTATAATTTGGAGTGAGTAAAACTTATTCTGAAGTGTGTCAAAATCAATTATTAAAAACCCTTTTAAATATTATTACACTACTAATAAAAAATAAATAAAGGTCTACGCTTTAGTGGGTTAAATTTACTTTCGCTCTCTAAACTTATCACCATTTACCATATTACATCTCAAATAAATATATTTTTTTGATCACTTTGCTCCTTTAAGTTTTTGTTTCTTGACACTTCACTCCATATTTGGACAAAAGTTTAAAAAGTAACAATTATTTGCAGAGTTCTATGCAATCTCATAAGGACTAACGTCCCATTCCAAAACAAACTAAACCAAATAAGTTGAGCAAGAAAGGAGGAGGTCAATGTACAGTTATTGCAAACAAATAATTGGACACAATCAGATCAGTTGCCCACAAATAAAAAGAGAACTTCAAGAGAATGGAGGCAAAGGAAGGAATAGAATGATGGTGCAACAGTGGTGGAGGCCAGTATATAACAAGAATAAAACGGTGGGGCATCAAGGATCACACTAATACGCACTAATATTTCATTACTTTTCTAACTTTCGTTAAAATTCGGGGTGAAGTGTAGAAAAATAAAAACTTTAGAGGGTAAAGTGATCAAAGTATTAGTTTAGATACTGCAATGTGGTAAATGGTGATAAGTTTAGGAGCCAAAGTGGATTTAATCCCTAGTTTATAAAAGATAATTATAATTCAAATCAGACCAATCTAAAAGCATTAAATAAATGAGAAATTCTACGGTCTCTTTTAGGGAACTATTCTCTTGTGCTTTAAATGCTCGTACAGTACAACACCATGTGCTTAAAAAACTTGTACTGTACAAGTTTTTAAAGTCAATGGAATGAATTCTTAAAAGAAACTGTAAAAGAGACCCTAAATAAATACTCCAATAGTAACATACAAGTTTTTAAAGTCAATGGAATGAATTCTTAAAAGAAACTGTAAAATTCCCCTAAATAAATACTCCAATAGTAACATGCAATGTCTTTGGACCTCAGCAGTGCCAATAATTAAAGGAAAAGTTAAAATAAAAATAAAGAAGGGGATAAGTGGAAAACAATCGAAAAGTTATTTATTTATAAAAATAAAATGGTGATCTTTATCTGGGGTTAAGGATAAATAAATATAGAGGTCGCTTAACCTTCAAAAAACAAAGGTACGATTTGGAATACTTGCTTTTGTGGCTCTCACCTCTCAGGGTTATTAAATGTACTTGTTTGAAGAAGGCGGCTAAAAGATTATTACCTGAAACCAATTATTCTACAATTTCAAGTTTCGGCTTTCAAGAATGTCTTGATTGCTATTTAAGATTTTACTTTTAGATTGAATATCTAGATTTAATTAACCGAAACTTCATCAATTTCACGTTCACGTTCACTCAGCTCTCAATCTTCGACCTTCATAAACTTATTCTACTTTGCACCTTCTAAATTTTAGTCAATTCTTATTTTCATCTCATATTTTAATTTTAGATACACTACAATTCAAACTCTCAAATTTATTTCAATTCAGTCTAATTTTAGTATATTACCAAAAGTAATGCATGTTCTAACTATGCATTACTATGCACATGAAGTGAAATATTCATCAAATCATTTAGTACTGTTTACAATCGGAATAAAATTGGGATCGATCAAAAATTTAGCGGTAAAATGTGTCACAAAAATTTAAAATTGAGGTTGCAAAATGAGAATTGATTATAAATTAGAAGATTCAAAGTAAAATTAATCATGACTATGTACACTAATCAATACATTCCTAAGCAAGTGAATTATGTGCACATATCTTACATCTGATAATTCTAGCAACATGTTAAAAATTAGACTAAAATGAGATAAATAGTAGAGCTTGGAATACAATATGTCCAAATTAAAATATAAGGTGCAAATTGAGAATCAAGTATAAATTAGGAGGTACAAAGCAAAGTAAGTCCAACTTCAAACTACAATTTTATGTGAACCACAACATTTATACCGACAGTTCACCTTGTTTGTACCTCTATTTAGAGGATTTCTTGGAATTTCTATTATGCATAGGTGTTCATCGACTGATTATCTAGTCCATATACTTATGGCAATATCCGAATCGATTGAACCGATTCAAGAAAAATTGAATCGTATCTAGTTCCATATTAATAGGGCTAGAACTAGTTTAGAACTTGTGCTATCCGATCGATAATTTTGTACTTATTTTCTTTATTAATTTTTCAATAAAAGAAAAACTTCAAGTACTAATTACATAAATGCCCTTGTAGATAGAAATAGTACTTATTTTCTTTATTAATTTTTCAATAAAAGAAAAACTTCAAGTACTAATTGCATAAATGTCCTTGTAGATAGAAATATAGTGAAAAATTAATGAAAAATTAGATAAAAGTCCCTTGACATTAGCCTTATTCTATAAAATTACAAAGATACCATTACATATGGAGTGGTTCGGATACCCGCCGGTTTAGAAAAATGCAAACTGCTATCTGAAACTAGTCCCTTAGATATTCGAACTGTTATCCAAACTGATATAAATAACCAGTTCGGGTACTCTTCATTTATGGTTCGAAATGAACTAATTTTACTAGTTTTTTGATTCATCAAGTTTTTTTGAACGCCCCTAATTCTGTAACTAAAACATGTTGCATTTACCACATTGAAATAATTTATGGAATAAATACTCGAAGTCCCAAATATTGCGTTAAAGATCCTCTAGCCCACTTTCTATTCCACTCTCTATCTCATTATCTTATAGACGGTCATGATTTCTTTACTAAAATGTACAATTATATTTAAAAGAAATCTTAATAGTTCATTACATAGTGAAATAAAGAGTAGGATAGGAAGTAAAATAAAAGATCTTTTGCCCAAATATTAGTGGTATGAAGAGAGAAAGATTGACATGAGCAAGTTAGACTTACCATACTTTCAGGTGGAAATTCAGGTGTTCTTTTTAACTGGACATTCGCATAAGCAAGTTTATTTTATCATAATATCAGGGAACTCCTTTAAGTTCGTATAAGGATATACGGCCTACCTCTTTTAATGTCCATATAGATAGTAAATCCAGAATTTAAGTGTTTTACCAAAAAAAAAAAAAAAAATTTTACACAAATCCACTTGGGAACTTTATTCCCTTAATAATCCATCTCTTATATTTGTCATGTAGACTCAATTCAGCCATGATGATCAAAAAAAAATCTTCTTGCTCTTCCTTTCCTTTCTCCTTAATTTTCTATTTTCTTTCTCTATCTCTTTGGAAGGCAAGTTAGCTTAAATTTCATATTCAATGAACATTTTAATATATCAAATTGGCAAATGTTATTGCCAGAGCAAATTTGCTTTAGTTGACAAAAATATCCATCATAAATATCCAAATTACTAATAAATTACTTTTCATGGACCCCGCAACCTCATATATGACTCTTGACGTTTTGAGTTGTGACTCCATAGTCCATTCTCCAGATGGTCTCTTCTCTTTTTTTGCTTGTTAATGAACCAGTTGGGGATCCTAAATGGACGAAGATTGGCCACATCCACATCTCTAGTTTTCTTCTTCTCTTTCAACTTGAGACTGGGCTCTTCTATTTCCAACTCAAATTGCATTATCCCGTTCCGATTCCGTTGCCATGCCAGTCATTCACACTTAAAAATTGAATACAAGTTTCAAAACCCCCCCAATTATCTAATTTTCCGATCAATTGCCTAGTTCTTAGATACCAAATTACCAATTTCTAAGAGCTCACAAGCCTATCTAAAACTCCTTCCTATATAATTTTCTTTTTTTTTTTTCTTTCTTTTGTTCGTATGAGCATCTAAATGGATTTTTATAGCAACTTTTGTCTCTGTTTTTTTAAAATAAACTTTTATATCTATTTTATTTGTTTTTTTTTTTTTTGTTTTTCATTATGGTGATTAGGCTGGGGTGGTGTTCATTATTATTTTTTTTTCTTTTTTTTTTGGGTCAGCGGGGATGGTGGCTTATGGGCAAGTTATGGCTTCGCTTAAGGTAAAGGAATTGGAATCTAGTGTGAGACTATTGGTATGGAGAGGGTAGCTTATACTTTTATTCCGGGGTAGAGACTGTTTATTAAAAACACAGGACTCTGCTAAGTGGTAACAGACTCTATACAGTCGACACTGCCTGGAAGGTCGGAAGGAGAAGTGCTATAAGCTTTGAATGGAAGCCCCAGTAAACGGCAGCAGTAATAAACTCTCTAACTGTCCTAAGGTAGCGAAAAGCTCTTATCAAGATCGGTAACCTCCGCCCAAGAGAGCCAAGCCCGAGAAGAGAGGGGTCATCTTGTCCAAACGAAATGGTCTCGTTAGGTAGGCTTGCTTCGCATCTGCTACGCAGCCTTGGTCCCCGGATCCTATCTCGACGAGGCTTGGCCCAACATTGGATTGTTTGAAAACAACCAAAGTGGCGTTCATTCAAAAAAATCTTTTATGCCAGCCCAAAGAAATTTGACTCTTTTTGGAAAGAAACAAAGATTTGCGCAATTATTCCAAGGCGTGGTAGTACAATCACTTTCCTTTAGGCTTAATTTGCCTCTCCCAAAACCTTTTTATTTGGATGCAAAGAGATATGGCAAATTTCCTTTAGGATATAATAGAACACACTAAAATAGTTTTGCACAAACTTATTCTACCCACTTGACAAAGATAGCAATAGCAAAATAATAGTATTCAAGCTCCTTTGCGCAATAAGAACATAAATACTGGCAAATACGAAAGTATAAGTTTGTTTCAAATGTGCAAATAAAAGTCTATGAAATTATAATCAAAAGATGTTAAAATGAAGAGAATATTGTTTATTTATCGAGAATGAAGGGTTCAAATTTGTTTGAACACTTCCTTTCACTCAAAGAAAGCATCCTTTGGTGAAACAATGCAACTCATATGAAAATAAAAGCACATTTTGGTGAAACAATGCAACTTAAACAATGCAACTCACATGAAAATAACTATTTTGAGAAGTCAGGATCAATTCGGCTATCGATCGCGATTTCAATGGCGGACCAGGATTGATTTGGTGATCAACAGTTATTTTGAAAATTCTCCAACATTCTCCTACCATTTTTAAAATAATATTTGAAAATACTCTCACATTCTTCTAATTCTGGAAATTTCATGTTGTCAGTAAAGATATCTTATGATTTGAACCTTTACTTAGTATACCGTGGTTTCACTCATCCTAAATGGAATGGTAGACAAGGTTTGAACCATCTATTCATTCGAATAAGTGTGCACAAGTATACGCATCAAACTTCAATGCTATCGTATTTCACTGATTAACATTTGACACATTTATGATCTTGTGCCCCATATCTTTTTCCTGAGTAATTATGAGTCAAACCTGAGACTCTTTGAAGCGACCTCACTTTATACTCATATAGGTAGACTCTATAAAAAAATGCCCCATAATAAGCATTCTCGCAATGTATGCTATAGGTCTATTAAGAGAAAATGCTTAGCCTTCCAATTTCTTTTATGGTACCAAATGTACTCAAACTTGGGATCGTATTTATGCGAACACTTGTAATTACACTAATGGTGCACTTGATTTACTCATTGAACCCAAGACTTGATGTTAATTAAGTGTGGGCTGAGGCTCCACCGTTTGTGATAAATGACTTTACCAGACTTAATCCCATTCCTTTTAATAATTTACATATCATATCCCTTGTCAGTCCTTTTGTCAAAGCATTTGCAATATTAAGTTCTGACCGAACAAAAAGGTTTTACTGTGATCACACCTCTTGTTATTAAGTCCTTCACATAGCTATGTATTAAGCCTCTATGTCTTAACTTTCCATTATACACCTAACTATATGCCTTTGACATAGTCGATTGACTATCACAGTGTATAGATATAGGCGCCATTGGTTTTGGCCATATTGGAGTTTTATATAGCAAATTCCTTAGCCACTCGGCTTCTTTGCCAGTCGTAGCAAGTGCCACAATTTCTACTGCCATGGTGGAGTCGGCAATACATGTTTGTTTCTATGATCCTAAAGAAACTACACCCCCACCAATTGTGAAGATCCATCCACTTGTTGAAGATGATCTTTATTATAACTTATCCAACTAGCATCTAAAAA
The DNA here is from genome assembly GCA_025175665.1 of Cinchona pubescens. Taxonomy (NCBI): domain Eukaryota; kingdom Viridiplantae; phylum Streptophyta; class Magnoliopsida; order Gentianales; family Rubiaceae; genus Cinchona; species Cinchona pubescens. The sequence goes on from JANKKI010000226.1 coordinate 414,232, forward strand.
TCCATCTAAAATTGAAAGTCTCCCACTATATGAGAAACAATAATCCATAGTGCTCTTTAAGTATTTGAATATTGATTACTTGCCCATGATCTCTATTTGGATTGCTTGTATACCGACTTAACCTTCCCATTGCATATGCAAAGCTTGTCAGATCTTGTACAAGTCATGGTATACATCAAGCATCCAAAAGCTTTTGCATAATCAAGTTGTGCAATCGGACAACCATTTTTTGGTACTAATTTCATAGTTAGGACCAAAAGGATTACTTACGAGATGACAATCCAAGTGTTTGAATTTATTCAACACTTTCTCTATATAGTGAGATTGTGATAGTCTAAAACTATTTTCACCTCTTACAATTCTTATACCAAGGATCATATCCGCTGCTCCTATGTCTTTCATGTCAAAATTACTAGATAGAAACTTTTTAGTTGTTTCTACCTCTTTCAAATCAGTACCAAAGATTAGCATGTCATCTACATATAAACAAATCATGACATCTTTTCCATTGTGGAATTTTCTATATACTCATTTGTCAGATTCGTTTATATTAAATTCATTAACAATAATTACTTCATCAAATTTTTGATGCCACTGTTTAGGGGCTTGTTTAAGTCTATATAGAGATTTAACTAGTTTACACACTTTGTCTCTTTCTTGTCCAAGAGTCACAAACCCTTCGGGTTGCTTCATGTACATCTACTCCTCTAATTCACCAATTAAGAATGTCGTTTTGACATCCATTTGAAGAATCTCCAGTCTGTATATGGAGGCTAGTGCTATTAGCACTCTTATTGTAGCTATTCTTGCCACTAGTGCACATGTATCAAAATAGTCCACTCTTTTTTCTTTGTGTAACCCCTTAACAACCAACCTTGCTTTAAATTTGTCTATGGTTCCATCGACTTTCATTTTAATTTGTCTATGGTTCCATCAACTTTCGTTTTCCTTTTGAAAATCTACTTATAGTCGATTGGCTTGGAACTTGGTGGTAGATTAACTAATTTCCAACGAGTCCATTTCATCTTGATGAATTTTAGAGTGACATCTTATTATCTCATAGCCTCTTCATAGGTTTGAGGATCACCTTCTATATTATAACAAATTGAAATGACTTTCATTGAGTCTCTTGTTCCTTCTACAAGAATTACATAATAAAATCCGATCTAAAATTATTTTGCTTTTCTAGCTCTTTTGCTTTTCCTTGGTTCCAACTCTCCTAATGTATCATTAGATACATTATTTCCTGGATTATGTTTATCTAAGTGACTATTATTTTGAATTTTTGGAATGGATGTGAATCTAAGTTCTTGGAAGATTGCATCCCTTGACTCAATAATTGTATTGATTGGATAAGAGACATCATGACTCTATCACAAGGAATCTGTATGCTTTACTCTTTTCAGCATAACCCAAAAACACACATTCAATTTCTTTTTTACCCAATTTCTTTATTTTGGCTTCAGGAACCTTTACTATTGCTCGACAGCCCCATACCTTAAAATATTTATGATTTGACTTCCTTTTCTTCCAGAGCTTATATGGGATTTTCTTGTTCATTTTACTTGGAACTCTATTCAAAATGTGACAAGCCGTTAATAATGATTTACCCTAAAAACCACTTAATAGACCAGAAGATGACAACATAGCATTTTTCATTATTTCCACCAACACCCTATTTTTTCTTTCAACAACTCTATTTTGTTATGAAGTATATGATATTGTGGTTTTGTATTTAATGCCGGCGGACTCAAAATAACTTAGATTATAGTATTTTTCACCTCAATCAGATCTTAGACATTTTATAAATCCCTCTTGTTGGAGTTCAACTTCAGTTTTGAAGATTTTAAACTTCTCCAATGTTTCATCTTTTGAATACATCAAATACACGTAACAAAATTTAGTACAATCATCAATGAATGTAACAAAATATTTCTTATCATGATATAGTAGGCCATCCATGCAAGTCACAAACATTAGAATGAATCAATTCTAACAATTTAGAACTTCTTTCAACTTTAGGAAGTGGATTCCTAGTTATCTTTGTGAGCATGCATGTAGTACAAAAATTATTAGTTCTTTTCGCATGTGGTATAAGTTCCATATTTCATCATGTCATTTAATTTTCCAAAATTCTCATGTCCTAATTTATAATGTCATAGGCAATCAAAAGAGTCAACAATATAAACAGAAATATACATATTATTATTATTGTCATTACAAATTATATTAAGTTTGGTCATATTAATACAAACATAACCCTTTTCCACAAAAGTAGCCCCTTTGGATATAATGACTTTGTCACTCTCAAGCACAGATTTAAAACCAAGTTTATGTAGCATAGTTACAAAGACAAGATTCTTCCTACAATCCGGTATATAATAAACATCATTAAGAGTTAAAACTTTCTTGGATGTAAACTCTAATTCCATGAATCATTTGCCTTTGAATTCAGCATTTGTTGAATTTCCCATATACATGACAGTCCCATCACTTTCTTTGAGTGATTTGAAAATAATCTTGCTCTTACATACATGGAGAGTAATACTGGAGTTTATCCACCATGCCCTGTCATCATCATCTACCAAGTTGAGTTTAGACATCATTGCAACAAGGACCTTTGAACTTGAGTCAGAAACTTTCTCTTTCTTTCTCTTTTTGAAGAGTGAACAACACTCAACTTTGCAGTCTCTAGCCTTGCCACAAAAGAAACAATTACCTTTCTTCTTTTTATTGGCAGCCTTGTTCTTGTTTGAGTCGTTAAAATGCTGACTTCTTTTCTTTTGGGACTTGGTCATGCCATCCTCTGTTATATGGACACCCTCTTACGCATTGTCCTTAGTATCTTCTTGATTTCAATACTCTTCTTGTAAATAAAGTTTATGACCCAATTGCTCAAGACTTATGTCCTCTTTTTTGTGTTTGAGACTTCTTTTAAAGTATTTCCATGAAGGGGACAATTTATCAATTATAGAAGAGACAATAATAGTTTCATCTATATTCATTTTGTGTTGCTTGAAATTATTCAACAGCCTTTCTATTTAATATAGTTGTTCCATGGCAGGCTTACCATCTACCATTTTATAATTATTAAAACGGGAGACAAGAAATTTCTTACTTGTTGCATTCTCTTGCATGTACCTTGCTTCAAGTCTTTTCCAAAGATCCTGTGCAGAAATTGCATCTTGATATGTGTGAAAGAGTCCATCCGACATACCATTCAAAATGTGACCCACGCAAATGAAGTCATCATCGTCCTATTTCTGCCTTGCACGAGTTTGTTCCAAAATCTCCCCTTTAGTCTCCTTTGGCCTTTCGGTTGTGAGCACATATGCAATATACAATGTTGCAAGAAGGATCTTCATCTTCTTTCGCAATCGAAAAAAAATTTCCACCTTCAATACTTGACAACTTGGTAAAATCAGTGGATAACTCCTTGATGGTTGAAGATTCCATTGCCATGAGATCAACAGAAAAATTAAGCCTAAAGATTGTAAATGTGGAAAGTGTGGCATGCACTTTTGTCCCAAAGATTTGCACAATTATTCCAAGGCGTGATAGTATAATTACTTTCCTTTAAGCTTAATTTGCCTCTCCCAAAACCTTTTTGTTTTAATGCATAGAGATATGAAAAATTTCCTTTAGGATACAATAGATACACTAAAATAGTTTTGCACAAACTTATTCCAGCCACTTGACAAAGATAACAATAGAAAAACAATAGTATTCAAGTTCCTTTGTGCAATAAGAACATGAATACTTGAATATGAGAGTATAAGTTTGTTTCAAATGGGCAAATAAAAGTCTGTGAAATTATAATCAAAAGATATTGTTAAAATGAAGAGAATGTTGTTTATTTATAGATAATGAAGGGTTCAAATTTGTTTGAACACTTCCTTTCACTCAAAGAAACCATCCTTTGGTGAAATAATGCAACTCATATGAAAGTAAAAGCATACTTTGGTGAAACAATGCAACTCACATCAAAATAACTATTTTCAGAAGTCAGGATCGATTCGGCGACCGATCACGGCTTTAGTTGTGGACCAAGATTGATTTGGTGATCAACAGTTATTTTGAAAATTGTCCAATAGAGACTTGGGGTTTTGGAGATTTTTTATCGATTTATTTCCTTACTCGATCATGATGGACCTGATTATCACGGATGAAAAATCTAGTGTGGGAAGGTGGTGGTGGACAAATAATCGGCTATTGTGATGGAGGAGAGACTTGAGTGAGTAGGGAAGGTGGTGGTTGGCTTGGTAAAGGTGGTTGTGGATCAGGTTACACATCTAAATTGTGTATAAGAGTGGGCCCATAATTTATTAGGAGTTCAAACAAAAAGGCCATTTTTGTCAACTAATGTTAATCTGCTCTAACTGGATGTGATTTGCTCTGGCAATAACATCAGCCCATCAAATTTAGTAAAGGGTAGTAGAATCGGGATCCTATGTTTGATCATTTTAAAGGTTACAAAATCAAATCATGAATAAAATTGTAGGATCATAAGATCCTAACGAAAATGCAAAATTGTAACTTTTATTTATTTTGAAATCAAATATTTAATAAAAAAATTATACAAATAAATACAAAATTTTAATATTCAACATAAAATAATTTTATTTAACTTAAATATATAGTATTTGACAATATATACTTGTAATGATCAAAGATTCTGTGTTATCATTAAATTTAATATATTACTCTCCATGTATGTAAGAGCATTTGTTATTTATACCAATAAAAAGAAGTTCAAAAGACTTCTATTAACTTAGTAAATATAAATATAAATCACAAGATTTTAGTGGTCAAACTAACATTTATTTATGATAATGATCCTACCTCTTTGATCAATATCGATTTTAGAAATTTAGAATGTCTAAATCGTAGGATCGAAAGATAGAAAGGATAGGATTAGATTCTAATAACTATGAATTCAGTACTTTTGCATAAAGTACTACCAAATGTGTTATAAGAGACAGATACTAACACTAATGTTCTTTCATTCTCTTGTGTAAAAATAGGTTTCAATCTTAAGAATTGAAAAAGAAAAAAAAATACAAAAAAGTTCAACGTGCTGACATTTTCTCAATTTAATTTTTTTTCCTTTTTAGTTGTAAACTTGAAAGCAATTATGTGAACTATGTATGTGTGCTTTGTTCATTTTTAAAATATAATTTCTTGCCAATATTAATTAAATTTGATTTGTCGGTTTTCTTGGTGAAAATTTGGGGAATTTATTTACACAATGGGTATGCAATTTGAAAAAAAGCAGTGGAAACGCAAGTAGAAAATTATACAAAAAATCAAAAGAATAATATAGGTAGTAGAGAGTAGATGGAAGTTATGGGTAGTTATACATATAATATGAGTATTAACAAAAAATAATCAAGATAAGGCTTCTATTATTGCTAGAACGAATCCTATCTAGCCATAGCAAAATTGCACCATTGGATAAAATTACCCTCTATTATAAGTTTTGACCCCTCACCCTACTTTTTTTTTTTTTTTTTTTTGTGTCCTTTAGTATCTCCACCACTCTTCAACACCTGCTCTACCCGTTCTTCCTCCTTCTATCTCCTTTCCTTTGCTTCCAATTCACCTTCACTCTGCAAGTGTTATTATATTTAACTAAATTATGAACAACATTCAATGGGGTTCAAAATTTGTATCTGCATATAGTATATATTTAGTATCCTATCAATTAGTGTCAAATATGGAACTTTGAGAGGCAGAGTGTTGAATCCTTCTTGGTTGGCCTTGTCCGTCTTGCAAAGTAACCTGTAGGTGTTTTGGAATTAATTTTTCTTCTTTTATTTTTGGGATTAATGACACTACTATGTTTTTGTTCAATAATAAAACCATTGATAAGAGGAAGATTTGTCTATTTCATCAATAGTGCAATTTGTAGCCAAATTGAGTTGGTTGGCCAAGAAAGTCCTCCATCAATGTCGTTTTCTCTTCTGTCTATTCTAGTTGATAGTTCGATTAAAAGTTCTTCGAGTAGTGGTTCTTTCGACAGAGGAAGAAATAAAGTACCACCGAACTATAGTATAGAATCATCCCCAAAGATCTGGGTCAGAGAAGGCATATGCCAAACGTGAATACCTCTTGAAGCCACGGGCAGAACACCTGGACAACGACCCAATCTTGAGTGAAATAAATACTGCAACTTCAATCTTTTTAATAAAATCATCACGTAGTAAACCAACAAAAAAGAGAAAGAGGTGGGAAAATGGATTAAATAGTTCTCCAACTTTTTTCATAAAAGTATTTTTTCATTATTAAATTTTATTCTTAGTCACTGTTGTCCTTAAACAATTTATTTTCGCTAATTTGGTCCTCCCACCATGGATCCACCACAAAAAGTATTTGACACCACCAGATATGATTGCAGGAAATGGCACTCTTGGAAATATACATGATTCTCTATCTTTTTTTAATTCTTCTACAATTTAGATTCCAAACTCAATTACTATCACTCTATTTTCTTGATTTTTCTCTGGCATCCCATTATCATGGCGGTGTCCACCATCTCCAATAGCAAGTTCACCACCATGATCTCCATGCCTAGCTCTTTGGCCGTGTCCTCCACCTCTAACAAAACATGATCTATGATGAAAAATTCTTACATGAACCTGGTCTACGGTAGGTGTGATGGATTCCTTGGTCCATATTCATCCACATCACTCTAACTCATTAAAAATAAACTTACTCTTCAGGTGATATGGATAAATACGGACCAAGGGGTCCATCCCACCTACTGTGGATCGGGTCCATGTAAGAATTTTCCATCTACGACCTATACCGGCACAAACCCCACCAACAAATCCTTCACAAATACCAACACCTAAGGCACCGAGGCCACCAAATCCATTTCCGAAGCCATCACCTTACCAATGCCCTTCGAATAAAGCCACCATGACAGAGGCTACCAATATAAGAGGATACAAGAAAGTCTTTTGTTTGTCAAAAGAGTCTTTTGGTTAACTATAAAGCCACCCCCTCAATTTCTACCATGTGGGTTTTTTAGGTGGTTGCTTTTATTATTATTATTTTTTTTTTTGCGATTGTTAGTTACTGGTTTCTCGGTTGAATTTCAAGCTAAATGCCATACCTACCAGAAAGGGAGATTTGCCATTAAACTATTCCAAACCTTTATTGAAGAAAAAGTACCTAAGTGAGTGCAAACAGCATAGTAGGTCACACTAGCGAAAACTGATGGTACCCAAAAAGAATTGAGATATTAAAATCATCATGAATTTTCTTTTTCGAATGAGTTTGTTCCTTTCTATTATATTTTTACTCGATTTTATTCTATGATCAGAAGGAAAAACTATATGCTAGGAGCCTCTTTTCCTTCTGCCTAGCTCCCTAAAAACAACGTTCGACTTACATGTGTTAAGTATATAGCTAGCATTCCTTCTGAGCCAAGATTAAACTCTTCTTTTGACTATGATTGGGCATTGCAGTGGTAGAACCTGATGAACAAGATCAGCCTCCTAAAAACCTTATATTCCCTAAGGAGGTTCTACCATGCGAAAACGTTTTTTAATAGAACATTAGCTTTAGCTGGTCGTGACCAAAAAACCACTGGTTTCTCTTGGTGGACTGGAAATGCTCGACTTATCAATTTATTCGATCGAAGATGAAAGTTCGCATTTTCTCTTTTTTCAAGGGTTCCCTTCTATTTTAATAGAGTAAGTGTAGTATTCACTCTCCAGTAAAGGCACTTGAACACTCTGGAACAAGTGCTCTAACTTATGAGTCTTGAAGATGGATATAGATAGAACTCGATTGAACTAAATGCTATTATGGTGTGAAAAACTAGTGGTATCATATAATAAGATCACGGCTGAATATAGGAGTGATCTTTCCTTCTTCAAACAAGCTGGTGTGATCTCACTTTATACAGTTGACAGACATAGCGCTCACCTAGTTAGTAGTTTATTTGATTTGAGTAGGGGCATCTAAAGTTTGATTTGGAGTTTTGAATTTTTATAGATTTTTTGTTTTACAATGAACTTTGTTATCTGTAGCTCCCTTCCTCTGATATACCTTCTCCCATGAGCACTCACTCAAGACTTATAAGTTAGAGGGAATTGTTGGAGAGTTTTGAGTTAGATAGAATTGGGAAGGAAATGGGAAGCTTGGATGGTGCTTTGGCTTTCCATGATATTTGTTGGACTTTAATTGTTTCCCAAGATTGTCCTTTTACCCAACTAGAATTAGTGATGCAAGAACCTTTTTTGTGGCAGAGCAATGGTGGAAGGACCAAATTAGTGAAAAATAAATTATCTAAGGACTCAATTGGCTAAAAATATAGTTTAAGGACTATTGTAGTTTTACGAAAAAAGTTGAAGGACTATTTAAGCCATTTGCTAGGGGCAAAGAGTAAATTTAAGGAATTAGGATGAGTTATAGAGGGTATTATTATTAGATAATGCAATTTTACTCTGGCTAGATATGATTTGCTTTCGCAATAAGATCAACCTGAAGATAAGAGTATAAATGACAAATCAAAAATTGACAGACACCAAACTCTCTTTTTCCTCTTTATATATAGTATAAAAACAGTAATTCATGAATATGTACATGTTGTAAAAATATCTATATGAGGGGAAAATCTAAGAAAATAGATAATATATAATGAGCAATTTGTCATTATCCGTTTGAAATTTATAAATAACAGAGTTAGCAATATATACAAGTAGAATTACAATTTATGTATAAACCAAAATTATTATAATATTGTAATCAAGCTGGCCTCTTTCCAAAAATGTAAAATTACGTTATTGCTTTAGGTTGATGGATAACTTTGGTAGGAGGATGGTAATGTTAAATGATGGCAAATTACTCCTTTATTAATATGTGGGAATTGTCCAAGGTTCTACAGGAAAATTGGAAGAAGATGATGTGCCAAAAATATATTATCATGGGTATAGATTTTGAGAAGGATTTACTTCGAGAATACTTTTTAAAAACGATATTATTTGGGAAAAAAAATCCTAGAATAGAATGTATAAAGAGAGAGATTATTTAAGTCCTAATGAAACGCTCCTATCCTGGATAAAAAATTATACTAGCTTCTAAAAAGAGCTACAAAGTTTAGAATTCTAATTTTTCTTGGATGTATGTAGAGTACTTATTAGTATATTATTGATGCTAAAAATATTCTAAATTTTAGGGTTGAGTTCTAAGATGTCTGATCATCACAATTTCTCTAATGCAAAGGTAATTATAAGTGTGCCATACTGTCATCCAGGTTGGCCGTTGGCTTAATACCAATGCCCGTGACCAACTGGCTTAGATGCGCTAGCACTAGGAGACTAGCAGGTGGACTGCAACTCATCGAGCAAAGTGTAGAGTTTTGAGACAATCTCTTATGGGACACTTGCTTGGGGTATGGGAGGATCCCTCGCTGAGTTTGGGATTGATCTAAGGTTGTTTAGTAAAGGAACGATACAACCGGTCACAAGCTTGGGCACGATGGTATGCACAAAGGTACACGCTCGGAGCTCGAGTTTTGTAGGAGACTTGGATAGCCGTGGGACTTGGTAGGATGATAGAGGAAATCAAGATGAAGTCAACACAGTTGAAGGATCATGATCAAGGGCTTTGGATAGAAAGTTATAGGAGTTCCTTTTTTTCAACAACAGTAGTGTGTATTGCTGTCACTTTGAGAATTTTCTCCAAGACATATGTAAGGAAGGCAACCAAGTACGCTTGCTACCATCCTTCTTTGTACTTATAAGCAACCATGGTACTAAATGAACACATCCTACGGAGATCCTAGAGGCCGGCTTTGGGCATTAAAAAAGTGTCTAAGGTCTTCGTTAAGGTTAGGGAACCTTGCGAACAACACTAGCCTACGGACTTTTGTTGGGCCACCCGTGGCGAGAGGCTTCGGTTGTAGCATCTGCTATGCTAGACAATCTAAGCGATTGAGCTATCAAAGTACCACTGAGGTTTCATGTATTAACTTATGGCCTTAGCATCGGATTCTTACCTTGGTTATAAATGTCCATTGGATAAGAGCATGCAACCACAAAGAACCGTTGCATGAGTGGGTGGAAACGATTTGTGTTGGTGGCATAATCCTCAATCTTTACCCAAACATTGGGCAATCTAGTATGGTAGAAATCATTTGGGAAGCATTATCAAATGAGCCATAGATTTAATGTTGTTCCACTCGAGTAAGGCACAAGTCGGCAAGGCCTAGGCAGCAAGAATGCTGAGAGGACTTGTATGCGAGTTTTGAGCATCGAAGATCTCTTCTCGGGTATGTGAATGTCCCTTGGTCCCATTTGGCCATAGTAATATGCCGATTGTGCCTCGGGTTCGAATGCAACCCTTGGTGCTTCGTTGGCACGGCAATATGCCATGGCCTTGCAAGATGCAGACATACCCTATGCAGAGGAATAGGCTTGTTGATGTTTAGGGGTGACTTTTCTTGGTTGCATGCTGATGGATAAATGTACACTACGTACGAGGGGTGCTACTGGCGGAATGCATCCTAGGTAATGGCCGATAAATAGGTGAGCGCTATGTACGAGGGGTGCTAGTGTAAGAAAGCATTCCCGTGTTTGTAAGTGGCCTTGTATGGGGAACTCAAATAGAGGATTATATTGAGGAACGAGTATCATGCGCAACATGTGCATGTGCATGAGAACCTTTATGGGATTTTTGTTGACAATTTTGTATTTAGACGTGTACGGGTAAAATACTAGAGAATCGGAGGTTAAAATAGGCTGGCCTTTGATTCCTTGGTGGGCTTGAATGCTCCGCAAGGGCAAAAAATATTTACTGCCACGTGCTTGGAAAGGCACAAAAAGTTGTCCCATGACACATACTGATGTATCACTGACTTGAGACAAATTAATAAGAGTGGTGGGACTTTGTCTCCTAGAATAGGCTTCGATGCTCAAATTAGAAATTGTTTGACAACATGAAATTTAGTAAATGAATGCTAAGAAAGACAAGAGAATTTGTAAGAAGTGATGGGTTATGGGAACTAACCTTCTAATTTTGCTATTTATACCAGTACTTGATGAGTTTGAATAATTTATGGCACTAAAAATAATTGGTTGGCTCATGAGGACCTTTAATATCTTAGTTTGATTATTGGCTTGGACTTTGGTAGAAATGACCAAAATGTCCTCGTAAATATTTGACTACTTTAACTAACTTCCACTTGTTTGGCGGGTCATTGAATGGTATATTTATGTATCATCAAATATTAATAAAGCTTAATTGTTTGATTAAATATTTAAGGTTACAATACAGTTTTAAAACAAAAATGCCGCTCAAATCATTATACTCAAATTTACAGCTCACTATAATTTTTATTGAAAAATATAAAATTTAAAAAATATATGTTCAATTCAATCTTTGCTTCTTTGTATCTATAACATAACATTATGATTATTTTAGAAGGATTTAATCCACTTTGCACTCTTATCTTGTATCCGATCCTCAATTTTGCACTTTAAATTTTAATTTTGGACACATTGTTTTACTTAACTCTCAGATTCATTAGTCTGATTATTGACATCGTTAAAATTAATGGATGTTCTAACTGTGCACATTATGCATATGAAGTGAAATATTCATTAGATTTCTTAACTCGGTTAGAATTAGACCAAAGTAGGATGGACATGAGAGTTGAGGGTGCAATGTGTCAAAAATTCAAAATTAGGGGTGCAAAGGTGAGAATAAATCACAAGTCAAGACGTGCAATATAAAACAAGTCTCAACTACCTCCCTTACTGTGATGCACATGATACCCTAAACAGATATGTGGTATCTACGTGACTTAATATCTATGAATTTTACTAACGGTGTAAAAAATTGGACTAAAGTATAATAATTTTAAATTTGTTTAGTGAGAATCAAGTATAATGTAGGAGTACAAAATAAAATAAGTCTTTTTAGAAGACATCTAACCATCCTCCTACACATAAATTTGGTATAATGTAAGATTTAATGATTTTCTAAAGCTACCAACTTCTTTACATTTAAGAATAAAATAAAATAGTATTAATATTTGTAAATTTAACCAGTCATCCACCCTCCACATTTAAGCACACACTCATTGAATGTACCTCAAGCCGAATGCTAAACTTATGGATATATGTTTAGAGTTTTATTGGTTTTCTATTTTAGATTGTTTAACTCCATGTGGTTAATTATCCCCTTCAATTGCAGTGCTCCATTTGGTATGTTGTTTTTGGGAAAATACTTTCCCAACACTCTCAACATCATCTTTTTATCCCACTAAACTCTTTTTGGAAAACGCTACAAGAGTGTTTTTGGGAAAATAATCTCACCATTAGTTGCAAGGCTCCGTTTCGTGTTTGGTATGTTATTTTTGGGAAAATACTGCCCCAGCACTCTCAGCATCTTCTCTTTTTTTATTATTATTCATTTAAACCAGAAAGAAGTGCTGGAGGTATTTAGTTTAGATCCCTACCAGATTTATTAGATTAATTTAGAAATATTACATGATAGAAGAAAACCTCCTTCCAAAGTTTGAATAAAAAAAATTAAATGTCATTATAATTTAAAATTCATGAATTGTTTAAGTGTTGATTTTTTAGAATACGACATTAATCATGGTATGTGAAATATAAATCTTACACCTTCGTGATTTAATTTTGACATAAAAAAAGCCATCTTCATCCTTATAAATTTTGTCTCCTATATCTGATGAAGCAACTAATCATCTTGAATTTCTACAGCGATAGTTTCGTTAAGGGAAAATCGCCGAAATAGTCCTTCAACTGTTTTACTATTAACCGAAATAGTTTCTTAACTTTTTTTGTAGTCAGAATGGTTCTTCAACTTTTATTTTTTAACTAAGATAGTCCTTTTGTGGTGGGGTCACTACAAAAATCTCTTTCTTTTTGATAAATTCTACATACATCCCCTGTGGTTTAGTTATTTTTCACATTAGACTAATTTAAAACTTTACAAAATTTTATGGCCAACTTTTTTAAAAATAAAGCCTAATGGTTGACTGAGGGGTCTAGTAGTAGCGTTAGTGGGTGGCAATTGGTATCTCGTGGGTGGCAATTGGTATCTCATTAATTTTAAAATAATTATTAATCATTCAGTGTATCATGAAGTTACAACTTTTTAGTAACTTGGTTTCTTGAGACGATCCCTAGGCTGACTACTCGATTTAGAGAGTTCCTTAGCGGGTGAACCATCCCTAGCACACGTTAGAAAATCCACATCTGCTACTTCCTCCACATCAAAGATAAAAGTCTTGCTTGTAAAGCTCTATAATTGTTTTTGGGAAAATTCTCTCGCCATTAGTTACGTATAGTTCTCCGTTTGATATGTTGTTTTTTGGGAAAATACTTTCCCAACAATCTCACCATCATCTCTTTATCCCATATAAACTCCTTTAAAACGCTACGGCATTGTTTTTCTAGAAATTCTTCCGGAACAATACGGAGCTGAATCTTTTAGTACTACTATTTACCATGACCAAGAACAGAAGCCTAGTTGCACTTGTTTCTGGACAACTTGAGATGATTGCTAGGCTACGAAACGGAGGAAAAGCTCGGTGGAGCTCGAGATGAGAAATATTTGCTTATGAGTTTCCTTTCTTCACTCTCTTGTCGAGCTTCATAATTTTGTTTACTTGATTAGTTGGAATCCAACTAGGTGATTTTCATCAGCGGTGATTACAGCATTTTTGTCGTTTTATTATAGCAGTTAGTTGGCCTTAGACAACAGTATGGGGGTTATAACTGTTACTGGACTTGCTCTAATTTGCATCATCTAATTTATAAGGCCTATTCTTACTTAACACCCCATATTTCAATTTGGACATATTACATTTCAAATTTTTAGATTTATTTTAATTCGATCAATTCAATTTTTAACACCTGTACTTGAATACACAGGTGCGAGGTATGTGGATACCATGTACTTATTTTGGAGCATATTATAGTCATGATTAATTCTATTTTGTACCCATAATTTATAATTAATTCTCACCTTAACCCTAATTCCAAATTTTGGACAATAGAAGGTGACACTTTGGTCCAGTTCTATTAAAATTTTGATGAATGTTCCACTTAGTTGCATAGTGTGCATAATTAGAATATCTGTTAATTTTGATAATAAGGTTAAAAATTAGATCGAAATGAGATGTGCAACAATTGGAACATTTTGTTTTTGAGTAGAAGAGTCGTTTTCAAGTAATGTTTGATCAATTACATATTAATCATTTTCTTTGCTTTTCTTTTAAAAAAAATCCAAAGTTAAGTACAAGTACTAATAAAATACTAGAGAAGTAAATAAATAAAAAATAATACAGGAGCAATAACGCCTTCTTATGTAAAAGAAGAAGAAAATTATTGCTCCTTTACTTTTCAATAACACCTATACAATAAGACTAGGTCTTGTCCATTTATAGATGGAGCATCTATAGCTATTACGTCTAGAGGGAAGTTATGAGCATTATATTCATGTATAAGTACTTCTATACCAAGGTTAGCATGATAAATGATATTAGTCTAAGTATTAATCACACAACTTTAACTATCAACTACAAATTGAGTTTTGGCTGTTGTATATTCAAATTGAAATATACATCAAGTGTAAAGTAATAACCGAATACAAATTATGGAGTGTAAATAAAATAAGCCCAATACTATTTGATCAAATTTGAAGTTTATTTGGCTGCTTGGCCAAATCGTAATGAAAGTAAATGTAATGAATCCTTATTTTTTGTTACTAGTTTCCATTTCTAGGCCACATAATCGAAATGCCAAAGAGCCCAAAGAAACGGCTGATCACAAGAACCGCAAAACGAAATCCAAAGCAGAAGAAATTCCAATGCTCTTCAATAGGATTGTCCGCACGGCAGAAGCGCTGTGCTACAGTAAGAATTGCTTCCTTTTATATAAGATGGTAGAATAACCATTTTAGCATATAAGCATTAAACTATGAACTCTCCGTGTAGGTTCTTGCTGCCTTTTCTCTGCTATTTGGTTATTTTTTCAGCAACTTTTGAAGCTGAAGCAATAGTTAAAAAGCTGCCTCTTATTCAATAATTCAATTTCATCGGCTTATATTTTTGGCTACTCCACAGTGGACCCTGGAAATAATAACTACATAGGAACCATTTTCAAGAGCAACTTTCCACCTTATGGTCAGGACTTCTTGAACCACATTCCTACTGGGAGATTCACCAACGGACGACTTATCACTGATTTTTTGGGTTAGTTAATTCACAAACAAAACTTTTTTCTTTCTCCTTTATTTATTGAGTTAATGACTTTATTAGCATTCAAACTTTTGACTGAATTACACTTTGATGCCTCATATTTTAATTGTTTCAATTTAATATCGCATATTTATATATAGCGGCCAATTAGTTCAATTATCGTTTTCTAGTGGATGGAAGATTTAGGAGATCGACAAGTGAATTGCATAAAAGATTAATAAGTGCAATTTGGAAACAAAAATTGATCAAAACAATAAAGTTTCAAATTCACAACTTGAAATAAATTTTTTTTAAAAAAAAAAAAGAAGTAAAAATCTGCATGTGATAGGAAAATTCCAAACATTTCAATTAATTATGTGTAAACTCTTATTACACATTTAATTTTTAATTTTGTTTTTTAGAGTTGTGATAATAAAACTATGCTATTTTGTTGAATTTGTATTTCAAAATCACCCAAATTAATATCATATGTGACACATGTGACAATGTTTGATGCTTTCCGACCACCGAAATTGGAAAAATTACACTAATTAGATACAATTTGTTAAGATAGGGTACCAAAATGACAATAATACAAAATCTAATTGCAATTTCGTCCCTTTTTTTTTTTCTTTTTTGGGGTTATCTACCATGTTATGGAGTAAATCAATAGGCTTTTGCTTTGTCTGAAGCAGCTGAATACGTGGGGATAAAAGAAACAGTTCCAGCATATCTTGGACCCAACAGGTAAGCATTGAGGAGCTGATAAGCGGAGTCAGTTTTGCTTCTGCGACCACTGGATTCGAACCCCTTACAACTCAAATAGCTGTAAGTCTGGCTCGCTTTCACTTTTTGTGTGTTTGTGTGTTTGTGTGTGTTTTCCCTGTTCTTTAGCTCCATAATAGTTATGCAACTCCGAGTTATATTGGCTTGAGGCCATTGGGATTTGCACGAAAAAAAAAAGGTGCCTCACCAATGAAGCAAAAAATGCAATTTTTTCTCTCAAAATTTGAATCGTGGTCTATTTTGATCCTCAAAATTTCAGACAAAATACATTTTGTTCTCAAACTTTTCAGTTTCAACCAATTTAAGATAAATTTGAAATTTTCGTTAATTATTACAAACAACGTGACTGTTAAATCTCAAGTTATGTGTCATTGAGATTTAATATTATTGAGGAATAATTGAATAATTCCCTGTCCCTTAACGTTTCGGTCATAGTCTATTTTGGTCCCGAAAATTTCAAATAAAGCGCATTTAATCTTTAAATCTATCAATTTAGGATAAATTTGAAAATTTTGGGAATTATAGACAGAAAAAGTCATATGCATTGTACATAACTATTAAATTTATCCTGAAATATAACACTTTCCAACCGATTTTAACTTATTTAACTATATTTTCACTTTTGCCTCTTACTATTAACACATAACCATTCACCATTCTTGTCTACATTATAACACTTCCCATGAATGTGACCATTAAGTCTATCCAGATTATAACATCTTCCAACCGATTTCAACCCATTTAATGTGGTGTTGAAAATGTTATATCCAAAAAAAGGATATTAATGATACAATAATAATTCACTAATAAAATAAAACAATAATTTAATTCAACAGCAATTAATCTTTAAGGTATAATAAAATAATAATAATTCACTTTTTACATTAATGAAACTCATTTATTGAGGTTAATCTTTAAAATATTTGCTAAATTTGGTGTAGTAAATGAAAGGTCAATATTTAGTTACAAATATTAAACAAGATTAAATGATTAATATATTAGTTCAAAGTTGTACATTATGTCGTCATAAATAACCTCTTTTGTAATATTTTTAAATTAGTGATAGATTTTTCTATTGCTAATATTTTTTAAATATTTTAAAATATTAATCACTAAAATATTTTTCTTATCGCAACTATTGTTCTTGGGAACAAAATTTGCAGATCCTGGAAATTTAGCAAAAAAAATCCGTTACTAATTGAATATTTCCACAATATCTCATAACCAAATTTAATAACCAATTTACTGATGAAAAAAAATCCATCATTGAAATTTTTTCGGTAAACCTGTTGCTATATTTTACTGGTAAGGCATTTTCTAACGGATGGATTCCGTCGTCGATTGTGTGGATAAATCACTTAGCGACAGATTTTTGCCAAACATCTTTTGCTAAATCTATCACTAAATGATTCGAAATTAGCTGAGAAGTGTTATATCATAAATATAAATAGTGAATAGTTAGGCGCTGTATAGTCAGACTAAAAGTGAAAATATAGTCAAATGGGTTAAAATCGGTTGGGAAGTGCTATATCTCAGGAGATATTTAACAGTCACATAAATACACATGACTTTTTTCATATGTAGTTGACAAAATTTTTAAATTTATCTTAAATTGATAGAAATTAAAAAATTCCAGGATTAAATATATTTTGTTTGGAATTTTGGAGACCAAAATAGGCCATTACCCAAACTTTGAAGGCTAAAATTATATTTTTTTCACTTTTGAAACTTGAGATTTAACAGTCACGTGTTTTTCAC
This sequence comes from Cinchona pubescens, assembly GCA_025175665.1. NCBI lineage: Eukaryota > Viridiplantae > Streptophyta > Magnoliopsida > Gentianales > Rubiaceae > Cinchona > Cinchona pubescens. Next base: position 431,999 of record JANKKI010000226.1, read on the forward strand.
GTGACTTTTTCCGTTTGTAATTGATGAAATTTTTAAATTTGTTATATATTGATATAAATTGAAAAGTTAAAGGACAAAATGTGCTTCGTATGAAACTTGTAGAAATCAAGATGGACCATAACCTAAATTTTGGAACTAAAATTATATTTTCTACAAAGGAAAATACTATCATAGATCCGGCCTGTAGACCTTTATGTCATAAATTTCATAATATTTAATTTACACAACAAGGTTTATAAATGAGACAAAAATCAGGTTACGGTAAATAAAAAAAATTCTACAAATAAATCATAAACAGCTTTCTAGAAAGGGAAAATAACGTCATTCGTTGCTACCATTGATCTTGTTTCATTCTCGATATTTTAAAAGATCTTACTAATTTTTATTTTTTTTAACCTTTTTACACTTTGCTTTAAAAATTCCCCAATTCAATTTCTATTAATTTTGGAGTTAATGTGCATTTCACATGACTTCGGCATGGACATAGTTGGAAATTTTTTTATTAAATTACTCTATTCATCTCTCAACATTGAGTCTTGATCCTATATCGTCCCTTATCAAGTTTCAAAAGAACCTATTAGATCCTCGAAATTCCAAATTTGGATTTAAAAGGTCATCATACAAAAAAAAAAAAAAAGTTTTGTTCATAAATTTGTTAAACAAATAAAGTTTTGTTGACCTACAAATCCTTGAAAAAGAAATACACTAAAAGTCTAAATTTGAAAATAATGTACTTCAAGAAGTTAAAATTTGGTCATTAGAATAAAAATATTAAGATTTCAAAACTTTTGATATAAAACAATTTTGGACACCTAGTAGGGAAAAATAATAATTTTAAGATTCTATCACTTTTTTCTTGGAAGATGAGCTCTGATTATTTAAAGGAGCATTTCATTCTTTTAGGTGATGTTGAGGCCGATAAAACTTTGTTTAGCATTATTTTATTTTTTATATATGGAGATCTTTTAAATTCAATTCTAATTTTGGAAACTTAATGGGTTTCTTTTAAATTTGAAATTTGATGAGGGACAAAACAAGATCCCGACCCAAAGTTGAGGGATCCGGACCCGATTATGTTACCAATACTAATTGGGTTTGTTAGCAGTCCAATTATATGTTAGACATAGAAGGCTTGATTAGTTATACTGAGGTGAGAAGAGTAAGTGTTTTTTAATTGTTCTAATTGTTTGACTACCTCCTCTCCACACATGGTATATTGTGTGTAAAATAGTCCCGTTATCTGTTTGAATATGTTAAATTTATCTCGTCATTATTACCTACAATATACCTAATTTTTATAGTTTGCATTTGGATAAAAAAATTAGGGAAAGGATTTGAAATCTATCAATTTCTTAGAATTACTTTTAGAATTAAAATTAATGAATTTAAAATTTACCTAAATTAAAAGTGTGAAAGGAAAAATTTTAAAATTTTCTAACTTAGGTACATTTGAAATCGTTCACTTAAGATTTATAAATCTCTTAAAAAATTAGTGAATTTCAAATTTTTTTATCAAATTTATCGATCGAAAATATAACTATATAGACAGTAATCTAAAATTTTTTATGCCAGGTGATGATGCATTATCAGTCGTAAACTTTTTGAATATTCGCGTTATGGACGTACCATAAATTAAACCAGTTGTTGTAAAGAAAGTTTTACTTTCTTTACAAGATATTAAATTAATTGGAGAGACAACGAATTATAAGTTAAGTAGTAAAATATTGTTTCTATAATTTATTGGTCATCGATTCGAGTCATTAAAAATAAGGATAGATGTGGGTTTTTTTTAAAAAAGAAAAATTAATTGTAGATCGTATATGTTAATCCAATTGAGTTTCCGTGATAATGTGACTTAATTACTTTTGTTTGCATGATGATCTGACAGAGTGTAATTACGATACAACAACAACTAAATTATTTCAGAGAATATAAAGCCAGAGTAATACAAGCCATTGGAGAGAAGGAAGCAAAACTGCTGATCAACAAGGCGGCCTTTGTAATAAGTTGTGGCACAAATGACTACGGAATCACTTACTTTAATACACCATTACGGAAATTTAGCTACACAATCTCAGATTACCAGCAATTCTTGCTAGAAAACGTGCAGAATTTAGTGATACTCCAGGTTTGTCTCCTATATGACCTTTTCATTATAAAGGAGGGAAATTCTATAATCCCGTTAAAAAACTATTCTTTTGATTTTAAAAATTTGTGTAATATAAGTTTTTAAAGTACATAGTATTGTATTGTATAAGATCTTAAAACACGAGACTAATTCTCTCAACAGGATTGTAAACTTTCTCAATAAAATTATCCTTTCAAATTAGGTATTAGCTACAAATTTGAAATGCAAAATGGAGCAAGGCCTACATTTTTGTGTAAGTAAGAGGTGCAATGCTTAATGATTAGATACTTCTGTAAATTTAATCTATATTATGATTTGTCTAGCTTCAAACGTCTGAGTTGGTGACCATCTTTAGTCTAGACATTTTCTTGCGTACTTTTGATTTTTTGGAAAAAGATTAATTTGGTCTCTTATCTTTAGAGTATCGACTAATTTGGTATCTCATTCTTATAAAATTTAAATAATTTAATACTTTTGACGAAAATTGTGAAGCAACTACAGATCTAGTTTTTGATAACAGTCTATTATATAATGTTAACGGTTACGTAATTATTATATGTCTTGACCTATTAATTTGTCTACAATTTTTGTCATGGATCCTATACCTGTTAATTTTTTTTTTTTTAAATAAGGTGTCAAATTAATCTATTGTGATAAGTAAAGAACTAAAATGATCGATACCTGAAAATAAAGGATTAAATTGATATTTTTCTCTTTGATTTTCCTAAACCTTTGAAATTACGATATTGCACAATAGATAAAGATCTTCATTTTCGTGTTGGTATGAAATTTCAGTAGGGTATACTTTACTTTGCACCCCTTAATTTGTCACTATATTTTACATTGCACTTTAAGTTAATTTTTTAATCACTTTACTCCATAATGTTATTATTTCTTTCCACAAAAGTCGAACTAAATAAAATGTTCTGTCCATTTAGTAACATCTTTTAATGGTTGGACAGAAATAGTAAATTAAAAATGAAACATTAGGGTGCAAAGTAAAATAGTCAAAAAATGTTCGAAGTGCACTATAACAAACAACAAGAAGTTTAGGGTGTAAAGTGGAATTAATTGAAAGAAAGAAAAAAAATAGAAGATCAATTTGGAGAAATAAGTCAATTGGACAAAGAAGAGATTTGATTTCCTTCATCGGGGATCCATCAAAGAAATGAAACTCATTGTAGTCGAATTTGATGGCTGAAAATCTTACTGAAAATGATTCAGTGAATCTTTAATTAAATTCTAATTTACTCATCCAATAGATTTAAACAATTGGATGAGTAAATTTTTATTTTTTTTTGTTATTATTATTACATCTAGAATTGATGGTTAGAATAAAGAAAAAGTTAAAAAGATTTTGAAAATAATAATTGACTTGTTATAAATTCTTACATTGCAACTCAATTTTTTTTTTTTTTTTTTTTTTGTTTTGAGAACTTTGAGCCGTATTGTTTTCTTTCCTTGCAACTTTAGTCCAACCATAAATGAAAGGTACAAAATTGACAGAATATTTTATACGATTGACTGAAGTGGCAAGAAAAAAAAATATTAGTGTGTAAAGTAATCAAAAAATTTAGTTTGACATCTAATATGAAATTAAGTACAAATTAAGGAGTACAAAGTCTTATACTTATTTAGAGTATTACTTGTAAAGAGACAAAGTAGATTATACCTAATTTGAGTATTACTTGTATCTTTTTTTCCCACGTTGTCCTCCCATTCTTCAAAATTAAAATAATAATAATAATAATAATAAATAAACCAGCTACGAGGCAGGCCGTCATAAACGTGTAAGTTGTGGTATTATCTGTCTATGTAATACATATGGGTAAAAATTCTCTCTCATTAGAGTATCGTAACATTATATTTTAAATGTTTATACTATAAAATAATTTATGATTTGAATGTTTATATTGCACAAATTTTAAAATATAACAATATAATAATCTAATGAAATTATAAAATTCCCTTACATAAGACATTTATACCGTTAAAGCGAAAACAATAAAGGATACGAAAGACTTGCAAAAGGAAAATGATTTATAAGAGATCGCAAATTTAAAAATTATTTATCAAAAGTAATTTATGAGATATAAAATTATTTTCAATCACCAATCTTGATTTTAAAATTTTAATAAAATTTAATTCTTTCTTTCATATATAATAATACGTCACTGACTTTGAGGTGCGCTTAGGACTGTCAATTGGGCCGACCCGAGCTCGGTCCGTATAATCCGAAAAATAATGGGCTAACCCTATGTTAAAATGAGCTAGGTTGAATTTGAGTTTAAATATTAGATTCGATTAAATTGTGAATCGAGTTTGGGTTTTATTAGACTCGGCCCGATTAAAATCCAGCCCATATATATATATATATAATACTAATTTCACCCTACATTAAATAGTACTACTTAATTTTATGTACATAATGGTTAATAGTACTACTTAATTTTATATAAATAATGGTTAATAATTCTAGTATTCTATTAACTTACCTAAATTCGGGTAATTAAAAATAAGTATTTAATCTAACATCGTTAGTCAATTTAGTTGAAATATTGTGGTTCAATGATATAGTTAATAGTTGTTTATTGACATAAGTAGTACATATTATTCTATATTGTATTGACCGGGTGCAAAAAATAAAATTTTAACAAAAAAACTATAAAAAATTTTATTGGATAATATGAGTTTGGACTATCCCGATTAAAGTCCGAAACCCAAATAATTTCATGAATTGAGTATGAGTTTCACCTTTATGAGTTTAGTCCGATCCAATTAATACTCAAAATCTAAATAAATTTGTGAATCAAAGTTGAATTTTGCAAAATCTGACTCACAAAATTCAATTAACAGTCCTAGATGCATTGCTTGCAAAAACGTAGTACACGATGACTGTGGAGAGTCGCCATCAGTCTGCCATATTAATGTAGGGCCTTGAAATTAATTTGGTCAGTTTATTTTCAAAACGAAATTTTCTACGCATGTAACACATATCAAGTACTGGAACATATATCACGTACTGCATAAATATCGGACTTCCTCCATTCTATTTTATTTTAGCATGATCAACTCAGCTTATAATTTAAAAGAAAATTGATATTTAATTAATTAGTATAATAATTTTTTTATTATTATCTCTTTATTTAAATTTAAGCTTTGTTATTTGGTTTTGGAGTTTTAAAATTTGAAATAGTTTGTGAAAATTATTAATGTTGAAATATGACTTTTATGTTGTTTTTTAAGATTTACATAAAAGGTAAAATAAATAAATTAATCTTTATTTACTTACTTTTTTAAGAAGCAACAAATAATTTTAAATAAATCAAAACAGAAAGAATAATAAATAAAATGAGACGAAAAGAAAAGATTATCAAATTAGCATAAATATTTAGGTGCTTGAAAATATCTGTACGCATTTATTTGATTCAGGTTATTCTGACTTCCATATACCTACTGTGATTCTAGCGTTCTCTAAATTTATCACCACAACAACTGCACCACAACAACTGCCATCCCTCTTTCCTGTCTTCGTTTTTCAAACACATCTAGATACTAAATTAACAGGTAGATCGAGACTGTCTCTTATATATATCTAGATGTATATAAATTAAATATTATGTAATTTATGATATCAACTGATGCAAATAGAATTATATAAAATTCAATCTTAATTACAAATTTACAGATAAAATTTAAAATCAGGTTTATGTTAGTATTTCCCCTTGCGAGACCCATCCACTATGGTAAACATTTTTGTAAATTTTAACAATATTTTCGGTGCTCTTTATCTTTTTGGTGGAAATAATTTGATTACCGTGCTCAAAAAAGAAAAATTAAATATGATAAACTATATCTAGACATTAGATTAGTATAAGATTAGATTAAATTTCACAATTTTAGTGTACATTCTTTTTCATTCCGTCGAATTTAACATTTAGAATTTTTTTTTATTTACATTGAGCTAGCTATAACTATAAGAACGCCTATTATTATATGACAAAATTATTAGTAAAACTTGCAAATTTTCTCACAGATGTTCAAAGACTAAAAAGTATAGATGTGAATATAAAAATGCTAGTAGTTTTGGGAACAATCTATTAATGGACAATGGTTTTATTTTATATATATATATATATATATGGGAAAAATATATATATATATATATATATGGACAATGCTATTTGCTTGTAAGATGAATTTAATTCAAAAACTGTAATAGAGACTCTAATTATGATAAACCTCTAAGGATATAAATCAGGGGCAAACCAAGACCCTGTAATAAAGAAAGGAGCAAATTCTTTTTAGTATAAGTAAGAGTAAAAATTATATTACTAATGGATACAAATACAATTAAATAAATTCGATAAGTTAGAATTTAATTAAAGTTGTGGTAAAGTAAGTTATGATAAATGCTTAATTATGCAAATTATGTATTACGAATAAATTCTTAATGATTAAGTAGTATCTTTTGTTTGTTTAATATCTATACATTTTTGTGACAAAGGGACAATTAAACATATTTCAACTTTTTAGGGTGACAAATGTATGAAAAAAGACAAATATTAAGGAATCTGTTTTTTATACTTTTTTTGGGAGAGGGAGGGAGGGGGAGGGGGTGTTTTGCAAATGAAAGACAACTTTAAAAAATTCTAAAATTCTCTAGGCTATTTTACATTTTTCCAAAGTTCAATAGAACTACCTACAATTTTTTCAAATAATTGAAAACTTTGTCAATGTACTTGATTTACAGTAAAATTGTATATAATTGCCAAAACAAAAATAGTACATAATTCCCATAAGATAAATAAACATCAGAGAATGTTGGGTGGTTGGGGAAGGAAGGAGCCCGTTTTTTTGCTTCTTTTCATTTGATAAGAAATATATTATTGGAATATTTTATATTTATTTATTTATTTATTTATTTTGCTCGGATTTAAGTTACTATATTAACTACTTTTGCGGACAATTTGACACGGATGACTTAACTTTCTTTGTTCATTCGTTTCCTTAGGACTTCAGAAAATTATGAGGGTAATCTAAGAAGGACATTTATTAGAAAAGATCTTAAGAAGTTTTTTTTTTTTTTTCCTGGTTAGCTGAAAGTACTTAAGAACGTCACTGCTGCAAGACTTGATAATCGTAAAAAAATGAAAATATCTTGGAACTTTTTTGATAATCGTGAAATTAAATATAACTTGGATGTCTACATTTTTAGTCGAACGAGTGCACTTAGAGCACTTGTCAAAGGGGCTCTTGTGTTCTAGTTTTTCTAAAAAGTAATTAAATTACGAGTGTTTAGAAGTAAGGAGGGCAATAAATATAAGTAGATAAAAAGAAAATGTGCTTGTTGAAACAACAATCAGGTTATCATTGTCTCTTCTTAAGGAACATCATTAGAGAAAACTACAAGACAAAATAACACTTTTGAGCATCAAATCAAGTCATTGAACTTTCAAATAAGAGTGATAAATAGAGTTGGTACTATTATTTATAAGTTGAAATGTTTTTATTTTATGACTTGCGTGTAGTGTTACAAAAAAATGTTGTATTTATGACCTCTAAATTAGAAAATTATTATATGGATCTGATTTATACTTTAATATTATAGATTTTTTAGTCTATTTTTCTCTACATCACCCATTTAACTGATGTGAAGTGATGTGGAAGAACATGTATTAACGTCCATGTAAGAATTTTCTCCTCTAAACTAATACTTTTTCGGTTTTAAAATAACTAGCACTTTAGATAATTTGTCTTATTTCATATTATTTATCACGTTAGAAAATCTAGAAAATATTAAATAATATTTTTTTAATTTTTACCTTATTGCCATATTAATGAATAAATGCTCATGTACTTGGGATATTAATGCAAAAATATAATTTAGTCACTTTGAACTATTTTTTTATAAAATTGATATAATTTAAAAATTTCCTTATTCCGTATACACTAACCAAATGTAATAGATGTTTTGAAACGGATGAATAACGAAATCTAATTCTTCCGCTCTAAATTTCCGGAAATAATTGTTAACGGCAAAATATTTTCTTGAGATTTAGACTTGTGCGTATATAGAATTTCCTCATTGCAGGGCTTAATTGATGAGGGAGCACAAATTATTGCTGTAGCGGGGTTGCCGCCATTGGGGTGCTTGCCCATTTTTATAACCATTGATTCAGGTAACGCGGGTCATAACCGCAATTGTATTGAAAAGTATTCCTCAGCTGCGAGGAGTTTTAATGAGGAGCTTCAAAAAGTTTTGAGTACTCTCCAACTGCCCAACGTCAAAATAGTTTATGCTGATATTTACAATCCACTGGAGGACATGATAAAAAATCCTAGAAAATATGGTAAGTGCATTCAAATATAGGCTTAATTACACTTTGCCCCTTGTAAATAAGAATTAGTTGTAAATTAACTTTTGTGTTAATTTTATCAACAAATTACCTCCAAAACTTATTAGGGTCAAAATTTTCAACTAAATGGTGCGTGAAATGTCATAATTTTCCCCAATTTTATAGATGCACTTTGCCACCTGAAAATTAAAGGAAATTTAGTTTAATACCCTGGACTTTATACATTATAATTAATTTGTTGGACAAAGTTAACAGTGATTAATTTTTTCATCCAACATTATTATAAAAAAAAAAAAATTTACCTTTTAGTATTAAGTACATGGAATATTTTGATTTTTTTTCTTGTTTCATGCAATTTTGTCATACCAAAACTTTCCATCTCCCTCTCTCGTTCTTGTATTTTTTATATTTAGAATAATATTTTCACTTTATTACTGTAAGTCAATTTTATTTCTTTTTTAATAACAGATTCATTATCTATTGATATTTTCCTATTTAATCAATACTGTCAAATTTGGATGAAAATGTGTTATTTTAAAAGTGATTGACAGTAGTTGATAATTGTGAATTTCTTTTATTAAAATTATTCTTTTAAAAATGAAATAAAATAGTTTATTTTTTTGAATTATGTATTGTTCCTAGCAATATTTTCTTTTTCTTTTTTTCTTTTTTTTTATAGAGCATGAGTAAGTGAGTTGATCAATTTCAATTTATATAAAACATATAGTATTTTTTAAATTATTTAAAGCAACATATATAATTTCTCAAATAATGTAATTTTTTTTAAGTACAGAGTGTTGAATTAATTACTAATGATAGAAAAATATTAAAAATTAAGAAAAATAAAAGAATGTGACGGAACACACAAAATACTTTATTCTAGATATAAAATTAATAATAACGAAACAAGTATGCGACGACACATCAAAAATGAATATTAATATGAAGAATATAATTGAAAATTAATTCATGAACTTAATATAAAGGGTAAAAAAGTCTTTTCAATACTATTGGATAGAACAGAAAACCATCATAAGTTTTGTAGAACAAATTTCTTAGAAACTAAAGTAAGGGTGCTAAAGCAAAACTCACCCTAACATCAGGGTGGCAAAGTGTAATTATAAAATTGAGGGCAATCATGACATTTTGCACACCTTTTGGATGGAAATTTTGATCATGCTAAGCATTGGGAGGGCAATTTATAGATAAAATGAATACAAAGAAAAATAAGCCTTGGGAGCCATAGGGACAATTTATAGATAAAATGAATTCAAAGAAAAATTTGCAACTGACCCTTATTACAGGGGCGAAATTTAATTTTGCCTAAACTATACCTCAACTGATTTTAGTTTTCCCTCTATTTTTAGCACGTTATTTTGGACATAAATAAAAGTATATATAAATTGTATTTTTCTCGTTTCATTCTATGCTCCTTAAGTTTTTTGAAACCTATGCTTACCTCAAGTAGCAAACCAAATATTTAGATATGTATATCACATCATTTGTTTTAAACTAATACATCTATGTTTCTCTCTCTACAATGTTCTCTATGCCTTCTCTCTAAACTTTTCTTCCTTTTTTTTTTTTTCTCTTCTCTCTCTTTCTATAGCTACCATGTCAATTACAACTGCCTTTTAGCCTTTGGCTAAGAGGCAACCATCTATATAATTTTTTGGAGACTCTTACGGGCAAAGAACAACCTCATTTGCTTTCCAATAAAACACTTCAATCTCACAAAGGTGAACCAGTAGTGTTCAAGATTCTCTTTGGAGAAGGTTAATATTCTTTTTAAGCCATTTTAGTTTGCTTTGGTAAGGAAATTTCTTCGGGGGTGTCCTAATATAGAAACTTTACGTAAGGAATTTCTTACTATTAGTTTTGTAGGAGAGTTTTTTTTTAGATTTACTTGATAGAGAATCCGTTTTAAACAAGAGGTAGATTATCTTCACAAATCAACAAAAAGATAGGTTTGTTGTTGATTTGTGATGAAGGTCTTTGATATCTCCAAAAAATTAGAGTTATATGTACCCTGGACTTGAATATTTTTTGTTTTAATTTCAAAAGTTCTAGATTGTATTACTTTATGTTAATTTAGTGTTTTTGTCTAATTAAAAGAGTGTCTTTATTTGTAGAGTTCAAATCAAGCTATCCAGAAACCATTGACCACAGTCATAAATATATTTCGAAGAACGAAATCATAAACCGCATTTACCAGAGAGAAATCACTACTAGAATTTTGACTGCACTTAACAACCGCAATCATCATCACAAAACATCTGTAACTGCAGTCATCAATATGAAGAAGAAAATTTATTGACCGCGGTCACCAAGGAAATTCACATGAATATCAGTGACTGCAGTCAAGATTTTAAAGAAAGAAATTTGTTAATCGCGGTTACCATGCTGTCAATGACCATAGTCATTGAGTGCGGTACGAGTGATTTTGAGGGACAAAAACATCTAATCCATGGAAAATTATAGCTAAAATCCTTTCTCTCAACCCTAATACTATAAATACATTCTTAAAGTCTCTTTGGAGGCTAAGTAGGATGTAATATAGAAGTAGAGTAGAAGTAGTGTAGTTTAGTTTTTCTTCCCTTTTTCCTCTCCTTTTGAGGAAGATTTTCGTAGATTAGAGTATATTAGGATTTATCTCTCTTGTAATTTTCATTTCCTAGCTAAGGATTCAACATTTTATTAGTAAGTACTTTATTTTTATTCAAACTCATCTAGTTAGTATTTAAAGTCATATTCCTTTACTTTTATTGAAATGCTCTCGGTCTTTTTCTTACTTTCTTAGTTTAATTGATAGAATTAGTTCATGGGTTTTTCATATAATTGCTTCCTTTACTTGTTTTCTCAGTTTAATGGGTAGATTAGTTAGTGGGTTTTCTTTAAAAATGGTTCTTTAGTAGTAATTTGTAGTTTAGATTGGCTAATTAGGTTAGATTAGATAATAGACTTTCTTTAATTTTGCTTACTTAGTGATAATTAGTGTTTAAATTAGTTAATTGCTTTCTTAAGATGCCCTCTTATTACATGCTCTCTTAAAATATCTTCTTTTACATGCTTTCTTAAAATGCTCTCTTTACTTGCTTCTTGAAAATGCTTTTGTAGTGTTAATTTTCACTTTTAAATTGCTTTACTAGTTAACCTTTAAATTGATTTCTAGTTTCTTCAATTCTAGTTTTAATTAAATCGCTTTAAAATCAACCACTTCAATTAATAATCCAATCAAATAATCAATAATCATCAACCAATCCTTGTAGGTTCGATCCTTGCTTCCCTTTACTACTAGTTGACAACTGTATATTTACGGGATGTCGCCTAGTTAGCAATTGGATTTAGGTGTTTTTATAAATTTCATAATTAGGTATTTTTCTAAAAGGCATCAGTATAAAAATGATCTCCTTCGTTCCGACCTAACATGTATTCTTCAATTGTGCCAACTTGGTTTCTTTGGAAAGGCTTCTAGTTATTTTGTTCGACTAAATGGCATCGTTTTCTATGATGCTGGCTATTGGTGAGCCATTGAAAATAGACCTAACTCAACTAAGGTATGTGTAAACGTTGATTCAATTATTGGTACAGCTTCCTCATTGGATTTGGATAGCCATATCTGAGAATGGTATTAGGCAAAATGTAGCCTAATTTATCAGGTGTTCCAAATGCAATCATATTGTAATTCAATTTAAAAGTGTATGTCAAGAAAAACCTTTAGTAATTCATCTTAAGGATGGTGGAACTCAAGATGTAATGTCGACAAGTAATTATAGCCTAAGGTAAAGTTACTAGGTGGAATCAACAAATCAAAAGTAAGATGGTAGTAGTTCCAGTCCATATATATGAATAGCCCACAAATGGTGGTGCTTCAAGTTCAAATAATTCTTCAATTTCAAAATCAAAGTTACTAGAAACATCAAAAAATAATGAGTTTGAAAATCAAGTTCACATACATTCTATAATCAGGATACAAGATCAATCGAAATTTCCAAGCATATGGAGTCTTGTGAGGAGCAAACACTGACCAACCAGCACAAACACCTCAAAACGAAATTAATGTCACAACTACCAAACAATGTTAGTAGGAGGAAGATAGTTTGGTTTCGGTTACTCAACTTACTTCATCCATAGTGGTTGATGTGTTGTGCAATACATTATTGTTTCCAGGCATGGATGATTTAGTAAAAATTCAAACTGATTTGGAGGCTGTGGCAGATGAATTGTTGCCAAACAAGCCAACTCACTCGGAAGTCATAGTTGGTGATCCACACAGTATCCCCGAAGAACACCCGATCGGTGAACCCTAATCAAGGAAACTTCAATATCTTTGTGTATTCAAAGGTAATGATGAGTACAGTAACTCGTGAAGAGGATATCCATCATGGGTCCCATCAATCACTCGAATAGTTTACTATTTCTGATCTACCAAATATAGAATAAGAAATTTATGAGGAAAATCATGCCTTTCTCCATGTCAAACGCAAACCACGAAATGCAAGAATTATAATATCCAATGACTGTGTATTGAACCAATAAGAAACATTGTTAATCTATTATTTTTATCACCAATGTGCATTCTAATGGTGTTTACTATTCATGGAACAAGGTATTTAAAGGAGTAAGAAACGTATGGTTTAGAGAATTTAGAGTGATTATCGCTTATTAATATAAATATATGCATATTTTCAACCTTTTATTAATGCGTAACACATATATAGATAGTTTTTGTTAGAATCCAAAAGTTGAATAGGAGGTCCACAAGATTTTTAGTATCATGGTTCTAAACTAATGAAAATATATGATGTTGTGGGCCTGTAGTTCAAGAAATAGGCCAAATTATATTGGAGAATCTACTTGGCCTGAATTGGAGAAGATAAAGAAAGGACTTGATTGCAAGGATGTATTCAAGAAAAACTAGGAGAACCATGCATTCAAATGTTGGGGTCAAGGATTTTTACTACAAACTAGTGGAAGCATTACTCATTTGACATATTGAGATAGATTGGAAACATCGTATGAACTTAATTTATTTTCTCTTACTTTTAGTATATTAAATCCTAAACTGTCTCATTCATTGTTTTTCTGCAATGCTAGAAAAAATTATTTATGATCATAGTGTGTCTGGTACGTTTCTACAAACTCATTCTAGGAGCTGAACTAGGAAGCAAAATCTATTCAAATACCTAACATATTCTTATCTTTGATTATGTTTCAAAATTTTCTATGTCAACAACTAGTATAATACATAAATGAACTATTTTAACTTTTGACTGATTGTTGCTATGATACTTGGACTGAACAAGTAGCAACCCAGTGGAAGCTTAAGTGTTGCTAATGGTGAGTCATTAAACAGACCCATTTGGCAAAAAAATATGAAGTGTAGAAGGATATTGCTAAGGAAAAGAATAAAAGATAAATTTATGGACTTGTAGGTAAGGGCAATTCTATTTGAGACGACATTTCTATAATTTCATCTTAGATACTTGTCAATTTGAGAGATAAAGTAGGAGGAGCAATACAAGAGTGAATGAGTTTATTCAGAAGACACTACAAGATATCTAGAAAAAGAAAATTGTCTAAAATGATTTAAGTAAAAGTAGACTGGACACAATGGAGAGAATGACTGCGCAAGGGCACTTCAACCCAATTGCTTGTGACCATCATCAAAGTTGAAATCCTAGCCCTACCATACTTACAACCAATTTTTCCTAATATAGTTCCTCATCATTTTATTCAAGATGGAATGAATTCCACACATCCATTATAGCCAAAAGATGACATGGAATGAATGGGTTGTGATGATAGGGCATGAGAAGTGATTCATTGATTCGTGTACTTTTAATTTTTCTACTAATTTTGTACTTTTGAATGTTAATTACGTTTTAAATTGGATTTTATATAATTTGTATAAATGTACTGAAGTTTCTAATTTTTTTTTTACAGCCCATTATTTGTTGGCATGATATTTATAGCTGCCCATCTTTAAATTTGAATTTTAAAACAAATTAAAATTTAGGGCTAGGTTTTTTTTGTCACTAAATTTTTTAAACTCTTTCTAGACTAAACGTTCATCATAGAATAAAAGAAAATATTTTTGTAAAAATTTGATTAGTGAAAAACCATCGCAAAAAAAAAAAAAAAATAATAATAATAATCTTTTCTACCGCAGAAATAGTCATTGCAAGATTTAGTCATGTGGGCGTATTTGCAATGGATATTTCTATGACAATTTTGAAAGAAAAAAAAAAAAAACAACCTTCGAAATGATTAATGATGGAAATTTTGTCGCAAAATCTTTCATAAATGAGGAGGTAAAAGGGAATAGACTATTTTTCTCATAAAATCCATCGCAAAACTAATTTGTGATAGAATTTTTGAAAAAATACGTCGCTAACTCCATTGCAAAACAAAATTTTTTTTGTTAGTGTTATGTTGAGCATGAGGCAAATAAGACTAATCTATAATATAGTAGTTATTTGTGGTTAGTGTATATTTTACAATATTTGTTATACACTAACTTTACATATTATTCAAATCTTTCAAAGTTGGTTTCTATTAAAAAAAAAAAAATACATGTAGAAAAATGTTGTGACGTTGTACATGAAATCATATAGCAAATATAGCAAACAAATATAACCATGACCAACCATATTAATTTGCCTGATACCCCCTCTATGTCTTAGGTACATTTATCTTCTTTTTGCATCTTTCTAATTTTGGTTAATCATTTGTGAGTTGTGACATTGTTTTGTCATGTAGTGCATTTAAAGATCAAGTTGGTGCAAGGATGAATAAAGTGTCAAAAAAAAAACCAATTTACTAAATATTATATCGTAGCGATTTGTTGTCAACAAAAAAGAAAAAGTCAAAATCTGCTACTTCAGAAGCCATATGAACCAAAATATTCTTGGATTAAAATACCTATTTTTACAAACACATGCAAAAGATTTAGAAATTAACTTTCATTTGTTATTATAACTGGACACAAAAATGAACAAGATAGATTTCTCAAATCATGAAAACTTAAGCCATTTTGGGAAATAATCAAACATGTCACCTACAACATCTAATAATATGCAAATCTTTTATCCCGATGAGAATACCATGTACCCTAAAACCAATAAATACTATAAAGATTAATAGGCTACAAAAATGGAAAGAGACAAAAATAAATTAAGAAAGAGAGAAAACCATGAATGACATATCATTAGCAAAGAAATAGGGCAAAAAACATATTATTGCCATGTTTTCTAATTGGTGAACTTGTATTCTTGAAGGAAGAAAGTTGGAGAAAATAATATTATTGATCTCTCAAATTAAAAAAGTATTATCCAAATAATAATCTTGAATTGAAAGATGATTAACCAAATCTAAATCTCCAACACACATTGATTTAAATCTCTTATTTAACCAAAATATAATCTTGAATATATTTTTGACAATCAATATCCAATAAATTATGTGTATTTAGAATTGGGACCTCAACAATTACACTTAAAATGGTTGAAGTTCAAGATTTACTCGCTCAAATAGATGGCCGTGATCATTTTAGTTAAGTGAGAATATATACATAATAATTGGTGTAATAATATATCATTTTGGTATAAACGTCATCATTTTAGCTAAGTGAGAATATATATCGTTTCATTGCAGGTTGAGAAACGTCATCTCGCACATTCTATCAACATATATGGAAAAAAGAAGAATAAAAAATAAGAGCGGTAAAAATATAGCATTCTGGTATTAAAAAAAAAAAAACTTGTTGTTGGAGTAAATTCTAGAGTAAGAGGAATAAAATTTTGTTATGTAAATGTTTAGAAGTAACAATATAAATTCTACAAAAAATGACATAAGTAATTTTAATGTAGTTAGTGAATATTTATGATTTCAATTCTGAGATGTAAAACTGTAAATTCTAAAAATGACTACATAAAGTTTTCATATTCTTGTGTAATTTATTAGTCAAGTGATGTATCAAGGGGCCTTCACCATATTGTATTTTCACTATTGAAAGCCTAGAAGAAAACAGAACGCTATCAATGTCATTCCCCTATATATCCTCTTTTTTTAGTTCCAAAACAATATTGTTTTGCTTAACTAGATTAGTAGATTGGCGTAATGTGCACTGTCTATTACCGCTTTTTTATTCTCGCAGTTCATTATGATAATTGTTTTGTTTCCATTATTTTTCTATCTATCGAGGCCTCCGAATTCCATATATTCATGTAAGGAAAAAAAATACCATTTTGTTACCTTATCTTTAGGGTTTGTTAAAGTAAAACAACAACTACTCCACCAAGGCTTTTCTAGAAGACATGCACTACTAAATGTTCTAGAAGTGTTAGAATTTTCTGGAGTCCTTTACTTGTATTTTTTAACATTAGTTTCTAGGCTTAACCTTAGAAATTTCCAGCCAAATAGGATTAGATACCTTCTAGAATTCCACCAACATAAGGCAAGTATAAATAGATGTACGAGATTTGTCATAAGCAAGGGGTAAGTCTTTGGTTCTCAAGCTCCGTTTGGAGGTTGTAAAGTATCCAAATCCTCTTGTGTGTTTGAGTTAGTAGAGTCCTTTTTACCTTTGATAAAATGTCCTACGTTTGTAATACTATGGTATGTTTAAGTGAGTTATTTGTGATAATATATTTTTGTGATATTGTTCGATTTGTTTGGGCATACTATTTGAGAAAACTCAATAAGTGGTATCAGAGCATAATGATTCGGGATCGCTATATTTGAGGTGCTCTCATTTTGCAGGTGGTTTGGTTAGGGACCGAATAAATCATTACTCTATTGGAGTGAACAGTTGGGGATAAGTTGAACAAGATGTATGAATAATCTCGTTAAAGCACGGTATGGCCACCATACCTATTACTTAGTTAGTGGTGGGCACACTAAGACAGATAGCAGATTATGCCACATTAGTTAGTGCTGTTGAGAAACTCAACAGTAGCAACTGTGGGAATTGAAGCACAGTATGAGATATTTTCTCATCAATAAAGGCTTGTAGGACATTGTTAGAGGTAGTAATACTACACTACCAAGTGATCCTAAAGGGTTTAAGGATTGGAATTGAAAGTTCAGAAAGGTCATGTATGTATTAACATTTGCTGTGAAGGACGAGCAACTGTATAAGATCAAGTCGACGAAAATGCCAAAGGAAGCGTGGGATACCCTGGCATCTGCATTTGCAAAAAGGAATGAAGAAAAACTCTAGCGACTCGAGCATGAGCTTCTCTCTATCTCGATGCGTAATTAACAGTAAGTCCATACTTTTCTTAGTAAAATCTTTGTGTGAGGATATTTCTAAGTAAGATCCAGATAATGAGGTTAGTGAGGCAAGAATGAGAAGAATTTTGATTCACGGTCTAAGATCGAAGTTCAAGGGTTTTGTTACTGCAACCCGGGGATGGGCTGTACAACCAACTATAGAGGAGTTGGAGAACTTATTGGTGAATAAAGAAACTTTGGATGATAAAATGTCCAAAGTCACAATTAAGGAGAAGGACAAACCTCTTTGTTAAAAAGAGAGGATTTAATGATCAAGATCGAAGAGCTATGAGATTTAAAGACAGAGGAGAGAAAAGTAGTCAATCATGTTGGAGAAAAAGGTATTGGAAAAGTTCTCATCAAGAAGGAGCAAACAAAGATCGAGATACAAGTGAAAATGATTTTAATGAAGACTACGGTATGAGAGATCGAAGACGAAGTGATCGATACTTGAATTGTAGAAGGAAATGACACTATGCACGTGATTGCCAGTGTGAGCGAAAATAAGGCAATTTGGCAACATCTAAGAAGTACGAGAAAGAAAGAGATGAAAAGTGGGATTTCCAAGCCTTACTTGCACTCGAGGAAAAGTAAGACTTTCACATGTTTCTCCTGTATTTGAGAAAGAATGGAATATCAAAGTATTTACTAAAATCAAAAAGGAAGGTTGGTGCACAATTATGGAAGAAGAGTCACCAATAGTGAACTGGGCTGATGACCAAAGTGACGATGACTGAATTTGGAAACATCACATATAATTTGAGAGTAGCAGAAGAAAATTCGTTCATGATTATACCTGAATAAGAGTTATCATTTTTGACAATAACAAAATTGGGCGATACATTGTTCGAGCCAAATGACATGATAGTGTCTTTATCATCTTGGAAGTCATAGGCGATCCAAGCATAGAAAGGCGATGACTAGAGATAATATGTGTGTCTGTCCAAGAACCTTATGTGGAGATAGTAAAGCAAGTGATTTTGGACCATGCGTCATTGGGTTGGTCTTCTCAAGTCAACTTACTTCCTGATTCTAAAGGAGGTGAAGGGCAAATAAAAGAAAAGTTGAAAGATAAGCTTAATCTAAATCAACGTGTAGAGATACTCGATGATAAAGAAGCACTTGTGTACGAAGGTCCAAGAGAAACATAAGATCCTTGGAAAATATGTGCCCATGTTAAAATTACAGGGGAGATCAAAGTAAGGAAATTTGAGGAGCTGGCCGAAGATTCGGAATCACAATTTCAAGGAACGGCTCATTAGAAGAAGTCGGATTGCAGATATGTGAACATTGGTGTTATTGAAAAGAAGCAAGTGAAGACAATAAAAAAAAAATACCAAGAACAAAGAATGGAAAGAAGAAGAAGAAGAAAAAGTTCTAGCACCACAAATAAAATAGAATAGCTGTTGAGGGGAAGTGTTGAAGTAAAACAATAACTACTCCACCAAGGCTTTTCTAGAACACATGCACTACTAAACATCTAGAAGTGTTAGAATTTTCTAGAATCCTCTAGTTGTATTTCTTAACTTTATTTCTGGGCTTAACCTTAGAAATTTTTAGACAAATAGAATGGGAGATGGGATACTTTTTAGCATTCCACCGACACAAGGCAAGTATAAATAGATGACAGGAGGTTTGTCACAAGTAAGGGGTAAGTCTTTAGTTCTCAAGCTCCATTTGGTGTTTGAGTTGTAAAGTATCCAAATCCTCTTATGTGTTTGAGTTAGTATAGTCCTTTTTTATCTTTGATAAAGTGTCTTACGTTTTTAATACAATAGTATGTTTAAGTGGATTTTTTGTGGTGATATATTTTGTGTGATACTGTTTGATTTGTTTGGACCTACCACTTGAGAAAATCCAACAGGGTCTCGTCCAATTTGTTCCCTTCTTTATCATTACTAGCCAATTTAGTCACTCTTCTTTAAAAAAACAAGTATGTCAATATTGGACACTGAATGAAACATTTGAAAAAGATAACAGAAAAGGTGATGCAACTCGGACATGGCCATTAAATTGAACCAAATATTTACAATTTTGGTCCTTTATCTTTGAAATTTGTCTAATTTAGTCCCGATGTAACTCGAATAAAAAAAATAAAAACTCTTAGAAACATAAAAAAAGTCTACCAAATTTAATCCATAAATATTACATTATCATACATAACAACAAAATTTAATGTGAAAAATTCACCCGAAATTCAATTTAGAAAGTGTACTACTGTTGTAAAAAAAATAAAATTTAAAAATTTACCAAACAAACTTTAAAATCATAAAATTTCCTCAAAATTTTTAAAATTATAAAGTTTAGTTTTATCTCAAATTGAAAATTTTCTTAAATTAAAAATTTTCTTGTAATGCTTCTAGAAAATTTTGAATCAAAGTGCAAAAACTATCGAAAAATACTTATAAACATAAAACAATGCCAAATTTTAATAAAAATACTATTATCATACTATATAAAATTTATAGAAAAATTATTGAAAAAAATACATGCAGAATAAAACATCTAGAAGCATGAAATATCTCTTTTTGAAATAATGCCAAAAGATTTCAAAAGCTCCTAATAATTTCTAAAAATGTTTAAAATTTTTAATAATTTAGTTTTGTTAAAATAGAAAATGTTGGGGTAATACTTCTAGAGAAATTTAGTTTCATCTCGAATATAGCTATTGTTAATACAAGCAACATATTTAGATTTGACGGCATTGCCAGAAATTGTTCAAATTTAAAAAAAGAAATTTTGTTATAGTAATATTTCACATTTTTGGAAATAAATTTTTTGATTAATTGCATTTACCTCCCCTAAGGTTTAACTAACTTATCAAAAGAACCATAGTAAAATTACAGTTAACCTCCTTGAATGTTAAAACGTTTAACAATTACCGCATTCCCGTTAGCCAGCTTTATAAAAATAATGACATCAGTAGAGAATAATTTTAAAATTCCCAAAATGCCCATATAGTTCCCAATTTAATTTTCAATATTTAGCTTTTACTTCTTTACTTCAAAATGGGCCAAACAAACCACTACTCGTATCTAAACCCAATTCCATCATACTCTATCCACAAACCCATATCCAAACCGAACTTCCTCCTCTAGCGCAAATCCAAACCCACCCAAATAACAAACCCAACCTCGACCCAATTTCCCCATCTTCTTATCTCCGCCATCGCCGTGTCCCTAACCCAAATCCTTCCTATTCCAATTCAGATGTCTCTACTTTTCTCCCTACCCCAGCGGCTAAAGAATTTATTCTCATATCCCCAACCCCTAGCCCAAACCTTTCACTTTCCACTCATTCTTTCCCTCTTTGCTCTTTCTCCTCCCAAACCCACAGCCCTGCAAACCCAAACCCTTTCTCCCATTTTTCCCTCTTTTACCACCACCACCACCACCACCACATTTCCTTCCAATACACAAATTGAAACCCCTTCCTTTCCTATATCTGAACTCGGAACCCCCATCTCCCTCTTCTCATGCACCCCTTGGTCCCTTTTCCCTCTCTTCCTTGTCACAGCCAAAACCCACCTCTACAATCCCTCCCCCAAAACCCAAACCCAAACCCAAACCTAAACCTATTTATAATGGTGTAATCTAACGGATTTGTATGTTAATGATATTTATATATAGATTTTGAATTCTCAACTAGCACTTGATAAAATTCCGTGTGAGGCTCTTCAACTACTTTCTTCATCTCTATCTCTAGATTTTTATACTCGCCGTATCCGCCGCAAAGCTAGTCATGCCTTGCAGAAGCTTAGGTGATGTGAAATAATTGACATGGAATTCAATGGCATAAATAACGGTTTGAAAATTAACTTTACATGAACTTGTCATTTATGGATTTGTATTGACGTGCCATCTCTTGATGCTACTATTTCTGATTCTTTCGGACTTTTGAAAAGTTACAATTAGATTTTGAAAATTGGGTTTGTGTTTTTAGGGGATATGGTAAAAGAGGTTGGATTGGGGGCTAGGGAAGAGAGGAGTGGAAGTGGAAATGGAAGCGGAAGTGGAGGAAGAGGTGAAAGGAAGGGGAAGGTGGCTGGGACAGGCTTCAAAGAGAGAGGAGGTTTGGCCGAGAAGAGGGTAGATTATGGTGGTGAAATTAGTTTAGGACTAAATTGGCCAAACAAAAAAAACTGAAATCTATTTTTTATTTTTAAATAATTGAGGACTATTGTTGATTTCGTTCTTAAAAAATAAAAAATAAAAAATTGAGGGACTAATTAAGCAATATATGATAAGGGTAATTTGGTCTTTTATAGGCTCTATTAATGGAAGTTAGCAAGACGGGAGAATTGGTAATTTTTAGAAACTGCGGGGTGCATTTGGTAAATTGGCCAAACCTCAAGGGAATTAAATGTAATTAACCCTAAAATTTTTACAAGTGGCATCTAGGGTGGATTTTTCTAATGAAAATTTTTGGAGTGGCATTCCAAATAGATTTTAAAACGAAATTTTACTGTAAATATAATGAATGAAATAGTATTTCCATGAAAATCTGTTGATTTTTATGTTTGTAAGTATTTTTATATTTTCTTTTACTATTGAGTCACATTGGTACAAATTACATTAAGTGGGACTAAGTTAGACAAAACTCCAAGATAAGGATCAAAATGGTGTTTTTTTTCTTCATGTAAAATTTATATTTGCCTACTTTGGACTGGGGCTGTAAGGGTGTTAATAACATTTTGTAGCTAGCTTTTTAACATTTTTCAAGGAAATTTGATATGATCTTTTTTTCTAGGATTTTTCACCACTCAATGTCTCAATCCTAGCCATTATTCCATTTGCATGTGGCCTCCACTCAAAATCGATGTGGCACAGCTTAGTACCTTTTTTGTTTTGGGTATTCTTTTTTAACAGACATCCTTTCATCTTATGATACTATTTTAATCTTATAAAAAAATCATATTTATCAATTATAAACCAAGAAGTAATAAGTACTTGGCTGTGAACTTGGAAACCTTTTATTTGTCAATAGAAATGTTGGCCTACTTTCACACCGAATATATCGTATAATTCTTTTAGTGTATTTGTTAAAATATTCATATTGCCATCTAAAAAAATCAAAATTTATAAACAAAATTATTTTGATTCAACCGTCTCGTTATACTTGAATTGAATATTTCAATACCAATTAATATTTTGAATACTAACTAATTACCTTTTATTTGAATAATTGACTCATTTACCACGTAGAGTCTTCTCCCGAAATCTTAAGAATTCTTATTTTTAAAAATAAAAGAAAAGAATGAATTGAGTTCCATACCATATTGATTAAGCCAAACCGAACCTGCCTGTGCATCTAGATGGTTATAACTATAGACCAACCACTAGTCATTGGTGTCAGATACAACAATTGTAGCAGCAAATAGCAGGCAACAATTGTTCTCCCTGTTGTGGGTTTTTGCTGCCTCTTCTTTTCTGCTATTATCTGATTATTTTCTCAGCATCTGCCGAAGCTGAAACAAGCTTTAAAAAGCTGTCGAAGCCCTTGAATTATTCAATTTTATCAGCTTATATTTTTGGCGACTCCACAGTAGATCCTGGAAATAATGACTACATTGGAACGTTTTTCAGGAGCAACTTTCCTCCTTATGGTAAGGACTTCTTGAACCACATTCCTACTGGGAGATTTACCAATGTGTATAAGTCACTGATTTTTTGGGTAAGTTTTCCGGCTACGATAAAATATCCAACTATCTTTTCTCTCTTTTTTCTTTTTTTTTTTTTTTTTCTCCCCATCTATGCAGTAGCAGAGAGACATAAGGGCAAACATACAAATTATAACATGAGATGTGAGACTTCATACACGTTTATTTATAAAGACTAATTTGTATCTTTTTAAAAATTTAAAGGAGTGAAATGTAAATTATATAAAAATATAAATAAAATTGACTAACTTGTATCTTTTAAAGGAGTGAAATATAAATTATATAAAAATATAAATAAAAATTTTAAATTTTAAAAGTTTAGGAGGCGGCTGTCCCTACTCGTCCCCTCTACATTGGCCATAGGGGACAAAAGTGTAAGATTAAAACTTTAGGGAATAAAAAATAATTTTTTATTTTATTATATAAAATTTAATAATTTTTGAAAATGTAGGAGGCCCCCGCTGCCCTGTTCCCTCTGCTTCTGTGTACCGAATTATGGAATAAATTACTAATTTTAGATTTTGTTTGAAATAGCTGAATTTCTGGGGATAAAAGAACTGGGCACAGTTCCACCATATTTGGACCCAACACTTAGCATGGAGGAGCTGATGACCGGAGTCAGTTTTGCTTCTGCGGGCTCCGGATTCGACCCGCTTACGGCTCAACTAACCGTACGTCTGGCTCTCATTCTCTTGTGTGTTTGTGTGTGTGTCTTTTTCCCTGTTCAATTACTCCATCATAGTTTAGTCAGGAGACGTTTGGTTTATTTGTACGAGGGAAGGAATGAGAATAAAGTTTAATGATATCTATAGATATTATTTAGTTAATCACTATACAATTATTTTGTAAAAATAAAAATATTAAAAAATATTTATTCCACAATTCTTTTTTTACAATTTAAATTTTAAATTAATTAATTTATTAATATAATAAAATACATATTTTGTTCAAATCAAATAAATAATAAAAAATAATATAAACTCAAATTGATTATGAAATTTATAATTCTCGTTTCGATTCCGATTTCGAACACAAACCAAACAATCTCTTTAAAATTTCAGCTTATGCAACTAGTTACCCTTTTCGTTCGTGTTAGATTGGCTCGGAGCCGCTTGGGCTTTGCATGGAAAAAAGGACAAAATGTGGCTCCCAAATAAATCCACAAATGACTCTCAAACATATTTTGGCCAAAAAAAAAAAACACACACACACACACACGAATTGCGAACAAACTAAATTTGTTGTCATGATATAGTAGTGGTATATTAATATCTTTGAACGACTGGTCTATTTCAGAACACGCAACCAATCTGATTATAAAAGCTGTGTTTGCGAGAATTGAAATGTCTTCGCTTCACAACTGTAGTAAATATGTAAAAATTTTCATACTAGGCTGTCCACATTGCACAATAATAGAACGACCGGACTCAACTAAGGTGTCAACTATTCATTCTTGTTACATTCCATCCTTATTATTGAGATTTGTAAATATCACGATAAAATATAAAATATGTTGATAGCCTCTATATAAAATGTCTGATAGCTGCTTTGTCTATGGAGTAAAAAGTAACCTACCTCCTATAACTTTTTACTACCAAAACAAAATAATCATGTTATTTTGTCTCTTTAATTTCCAGAAAATATGTCTCCAACATAAGATTCTTCATCGCACATGAAATGGTATAAGATCAATATTAAGATCAACGTTAATTATAGTTTGTCTCACTGTAAAAAGGAATAGTTGTAAATTGGCTACTATATTTATTTTATTTACAAATTATCTCTAAAAATTAAAGAAGATAAATTTTTCATCTAAAAAAAGCGGTAAGATGTCATAATTGCTCTCAATTATCTTAGTTACACTTTCCCACCTGAAAAATAGGGTGATTTGCACTTTGGCTCCTTAATATTATTTTTCACGTAATTCACCTATCAAAACCAACGATATTTTTTTCATCCACTATTAAAAAGACGTTTTACCCACACGAGCTAATTTGCTATTTTTTTGTTTGTATCTTTTTTTGACATGTCATTACATACTTGTTCAATCATTATTATTTTTATATCTAGAATAAAGTAATTTTGTTTATTTCATCACATGAAAAAAATTTTCTTAATTTTTGCTTTTTATTTTCTATATTATTAATAATTTTTTTATCACTATATATTTAAAAATTATATTACTTGAGTAAATATACTACTGTGAAATATATATATAAATTGATCAACTCATCCATTTATGCTATGTGGAAAAAGAAAAAAAAATACAAAAATATAAAATTAGTATATTTTCATCTTAAGTTGTAGAGAAGAATTTTAGTAAAAGAAATCCAAAGTTATCAATCCACTAGCATCAATTATTTCTAAAAATATTTGTTTAACCAAAATATGACAATGTTGATTAAATAGGAACATTTTAGTAAATATTATGAATCCATTATTAAAAATAAAAAATTGAGTTATAATAATAACCTAAAAAATATATTCTAAAATAGAAGAAAAAGTGGTGGTATGATAAAATTGCATGAAACAAGAAAAACATGAAAAAAAGAAAAAATTGTTCATGCACTTGATACTAAAGGGTAAAAATCTATTTTATAATGACGTTGCATGAAAAAATTAACCACTGTTAATTTTGAAAGACAAATTACTTATAAAATAGTGTTAGGATAACAAAGCGTAACTTACTCTAATTTAGAAGTAACAAAGTGTAACTAAAAATAATGTGAACAATTATGACATTTTACTACTACTTTTGGATGAAAAATTCAACTTAATTAAGGTTGGGATGTAATTTGTAAATAAAATTAATATAGAGGTCGATTTAAAACTGACCCCTATTTATAGGAGGCAAAGTATAATTATGTCAAAATCAATTGTAGTAAAGACAGTCTAAAATAGAATTACTCATAAATGTGGAGTCTCTAGACCCCTACTTGAAAAGTTTTAGGAAGGGACTTGACATCACTGATCTTGCCATTTTCTTTGTCATTATTCATGCCATTTTTATTTATTTATTTACAACAATCACTTAAATAGTCTTTCAATTTTTTATTAAAACTGAAATGACTCAATTTAAATTTTAGCTGATTTTATCACTCCACTAAAGATTTATAGCCATATTGCTTCCTATTTTACCGCATTTCGAAACACAAATTTTTTTATTGATTAGGTGTGGGAGCGTAAAATCATACAGGCCACTACCCCTGCTCACTATTAAGAAAAACACAAAAAAAAAAAAATAATAATAATAATAATAATAAATAAATAAAAGCTTATGTTTTGAATGGTATAGTCAAATAGGATCATATTGGTTATAAATATTTAGTTAAGCAACTAAATTTCCTTAAATTTACTTAGTTGAGAGACTATTTTGACTTTAATGTAAAAGTTGAAAGATTATTTGAGTGATTTACCCGTTTATTTACTTCGATACTCTTCCATAAAATGCGATGTTTTTTAGTTTACATTATCTGGTATACGTAGTCCCAAAATGAAAGAAAAAAAATTGAAGAGAAAATTCTTCAGTACTTGCTCATCATTGATCCCGTTGCAGATTATTTCTGGAAGTACAATCTAAAATTTTCTTCTTGCTTCTATAATACTCCATTGATAAATGTTGCAATCACATGCAAAGGGATCACATGCACACAATCTTTGTAAGTTGTAACTGTATGCACTTTTGGATCGTTGGGCACTGTGATATCTTTGAATTATACCTAAAAAAGATATCTTTGAATTATCTGTAAAAAATGATTTGCTTTTACACTATTTCTTTCCAGTAATTTGATTGTTATGAGAAATTAACAGAAACTTTCTTGATAGAAAGCAAATTCCACGTGACTTTACACATGACAGATGATGATACATTATCAGAAATAAAATTTTTAGACATCCGATATGGGGAATAGGATATAAATTAGGAAACTTCAATGTCACTTTAAAAAATCATCTCTTGTACTTTAAATGATTATATAGTATAATATTCTTACTTTAAAAACTTTTATTATTCAAATTTTAAAGCATAGCGAGATTGTTCTCTAACGAAACTATAGAACTTTTACATAATTAAATTATACCCCATATTTACTTAAACAAGTTTGACTTTTTGGTGACACATCATAAATTAATCGGACAAGGTATATATTTTTGCAATTGATTAATTTTTCGTGATAATGTTACTTATTTACTTTCGTTTGAATTATGATCTGGCAGAGTGTAATTCCAGTACAAGAACAACTAAATTATTTCAGAGAATATAAAGGAAGAATTGCACAATCCATTGGAGAGAAAATGCAGAACAGCTGATCAACAAGGCCGCTTGTGTTAAGAGCTGTGGCACAAATGACTACGTGCTCAATTATTTCGGTACACCGTTACGACAATTTAGCTACACAATCCCAGATTACCAACAATTCTTGCTAAAAAACGTACACCAATTACTCCAGGTTTGTCTCCTAAACCCTTCATTATCAAGGAATCCTATCAAATTAGGTTCAATAACATGAGCATGCAAATCATTGTAAAGCTTGTGATATAACAAATTAGATGGAGATGCTACTTCGCCCCTTAAATTGGAAAAAAATAAAATCTGTCTTTAAAAATCCTATTTCGTCTCTAAATGTTTTACATTGGATCATTCTATTAAGATCATTTGAAAATTTCCGTCATGTAACAGATGTTAACACTCACATATGATTCACACGACTTGAGAATGAGTTTTAGGAAAACATTACAAAATATCATGGATGCTTCCTTAAAGATCTTATTGCATGTCACATGAATTATGCATGTTAGTTGCAGTTTATATGAAGATTTGTGTAGGGGTTTAATAGGATCAATCATGTAATATTGGAGGCAAAATAAAATCTTTTTAATTTAAGAGAGGAAATAAGATTTTCACCCATAATTGAGGGATGACTGATCATTTAACACTTGAAAAAAATATTGTATAACTAGATATCGAAATCTTGTCTACTGGATTTTTCCATATTGTCTATTGTGACCGATCCAATTTATTAAAGGAAGAAGCTCCACACTATAGACGACTTACTGTAACACAAGTAACTAAGTGTTTTGTATACCAAATAATTAGGTACTTTTGTAAATTTCACATATATTATGTCATCTAGATTTGTCTAGCTTCAAACCTCTTATTTGGACCATCTTAATTAGTTTGCAGATTTTCCTACTTTTGGTTTTCTAAAACCTTAGAGAATTGGATATTGCACAATAATTATGATTTTCGTTTTTGTACAAGGATGAATTTTTTTTTTTTTCATATTAAATTGTGGGATTATCAGCCTGGGTAGTTGGTAAGGATCATATTTATTCTGTTAAAGCGAAAAGGATAAAGAAAATCAAAGACTTGCAAGGACGTAGTACATGTTTAATGTGGGAAAGTCGCCAGTGTGGGGCCTAACACAAGTCATGTTCTTGAATCTATCTGTGAGGGGTAAATTTTTTATAGATCAAGATATATGATTCTATTATGTATTTTGTGATATATATTTAGGAAAAATCGTCAAAATAGTTCTTCAATTTTTTCACATTTAGCCAAAATAGTTCCTCAACCTTTTTTTAGTCAGAATAGTCCCTTAACCCTTTTTTTATCCAGAATAGTCCTTTAATTTTTATTTTTTATACACATAGCCAAGAAAGTCCTTTTATGGTGGAGTCACCATAAAAAAAAATTTCTTTTTTTTTATAAATTTCACATAAAAGGACTATCTTGGCTAAAAAATAAAAGTTGGAGGACCATTCTGGCTACAAAAAAAGTTGAAGGACTATTTCAGCGATTTTCCCATATATTTATCTACATAACTCATATAATATTTGTAATTTTTAGAATTTTAAAAATAATTAACCATGTGAGTAAATAAAAATCACAAAGTATATAAATTTTAATCTATCCAAGAATTTATCATTGTGAGGTCATCAAAGAAAAAAGCATGGTGCTGTTTGGATTGCAAAAAAATTGCATTATTTGTCAAATAATATTTGGTCAGAATATTTGCTATTTGGTCAGCAAACAACTATTCAAATAATATTTTACACTATTTATATTTTTTCTTATTCATTATTCACACAACACACTTTTGCACTATTCATGTCCTATTCATTATTTACATTTTAAAAAAAAATATTCTATTAATAATTATGATATATAAACAATGGAATTAATTTTATTTTATTTTTTGCAATCCTTACTTTCACGTAAGGACGTTTTAATCTGGTAACTATTAGAATCGTATATTTTTATTTTAACGCATGTTTATGGCAATATTTTGTTCGTAGTCCATAAATATTAATATTATGAATGTGAAAATAATTCACCTTTGTGCCGTGAATACATATTTATTATTAATTTAATTTCACTTATTTTGTATGTTCAGTCAGTTACATACAAATGTTTATATATATATATGTGTGTGTGGCGGTTCTATTAATAATGGTATAAAATAATTGGTTATAGATGTTAATTATCTTTTATCATTGTTGATACGTTTAGGGTCATAATCACTTTAGTTCTTAACATTATTTTTTAGGCATTTTAGTCACTAGACTAACACTTAAAGCTAACGGTGTTAAATTTTCGCTTTAAATGATATTTTTACCCTCAAATTATTGATGTGTAAATAAATTTTCTCTTAACACCCAAAATATCTTATTTTATTTTCATATAAATAGAGTTTGATGAAATTTAAAATATGTTGATGAATAATAAAAAAATTATTAAAACATGTCAATAAAATAAGCGTGAGAGAAAGAGAGAAAATAAATCAAGTAAAATTTTTTAAAAAATAAGAAAAAGAGAGAATAAAGGTATTTTTGATAAAATAATATTGAATGTTGAGTGATAGGGAAGTATAACTCAAATGTAAAACTACACTTTCCCTGTAATTTAGGTCATGGGTTCAAGTCATCAAGGGGTTAGGTGGATATTCACTCTAAATTCTCTTTTAAAAAAATATTCAATGTTGAGTTAAATTTAACGGAAGGATTTAAATATCTAAAAAATAACGTTACAAATTGAAGTGATAATGAATATAAATATTAAAGGTGTAAAGTAAAATTAATCCTTTTTATATATGTGGAGTTTGATAGAAACTAAGACAATCTTTGCAATTTCAAGCATTTTTATCAAATGTAGTGTGACGAAAATAAGTAAAGAATTTTGTTATAATTGTCATTTTTCTATTTGTATTATTTTTTTTTTATAAATAGGTTCACCAAATAATAGGTACTATTCATTATTTTCAATCCAAATAGTTATTTTAAAATATTATTTCATATCCAAACAATTATTCTATTATTTCAAAAATTAACATTATTTTTAAAAATTAATAAAGTCAACAGACAAATATTATTCATCGAATAATACTCCATTATTGACTGTCCAAACAGCACCATTGCAATTTGGTCAATATATTTTCAAAATGGAATTACTGATAGGAAAAATGTTTGCGGAAAATTTTTACGTATCAGAGATCGTCACATAATGCATTATTTGGTTTGACTTCAAATTAGCATGAACATTTAAGTACTTGTTGATGACAATTTCAGTACACATTTATTTTGCTGAGATTGCTCTGACGGGGTTCCGTACACATAATTTGACAGTCCTATCTTTTTCCAAGTTTTTTATCACCTCAACCTCGCCCCTCCCATCTGCCTTTTTAAAAGTGAGTGGCAAGTTAATTTTACAACAATATTTTCGGTGTTCTTTATACATTTTGGTGGAATTGTTTATCGGGCTTATTCTATTTTATACCTCTTAACTTATATTTAATTATCACTTTACACTCTGTATCTATTGGATATATTGCATTCTAAACTCTTAAATTTATCTATTTCAATCTAATTTTTAACACCATTATCAAAGTTAATAGATATTCTAACCATGCATACCATGCACTTAAATTGGAACATTCGTTACATTTTTTAATACTATTAAAAATTAGCCCAAAGTGAAACGAATCTAAAAGTTAGGAGCTTAATATGTCCAAAATTTAGAAATGGGGGTGCAAAGTAAAAATTGATCATAAGTTAGGGAGTGTAAAGTAGAATTAGATATAACTACTTCTATTGGTGCAAATACCCTATTACAAGAGCATATCATGTACTTACTTAGCATCCGTTAACTTTGATAACGATGTTAAAAATTGGACTGAAATGAGATAAATATGATATTAGCTGTCTCTTATGGGGCAATATATTCAAAAATAAGTAT
Source organism: Cinchona pubescens (assembly GCA_025175665.1). Lineage (NCBI taxonomy): Eukaryota > Viridiplantae > Streptophyta > Magnoliopsida > Gentianales > Rubiaceae > Cinchona > Cinchona pubescens. The sequence goes on from JANKKI010000226.1 coordinate 463,654, forward strand.
ATAGTGTAATGTAAGAATTGGGTATAAATTAGGAGGTGCAAAGTGAAGTAAAGTCTAGTTTTTCAAACAATATTTTCGGTGCCCCAAAAAGAAAAACTAAATTTGGTCCATTATACTTGCATAGTGTTTTACAAGTAAAGATTTACTTTTAAAATTTTTTAGCAAACATTCATGTTCTTTTTAATGGATTTATATAATTCCATACATTTATCTACTGCTTGAGAATATGTTTTTTAGAATTTTTATGTACATTGAGCTAGCTTCTCCCTATCACCATAAGATCATCTATTTTTACAGTACTAATTTTACGTTTTACCCTCAACTTATATTTAATTATCACTTGGACTCATAATTTTAGTTTTAGATATTATGAATTCTGAACTCTCAAATTCGAACTGGTTCGGTCCCAAAATTTAAAACTGCCACTAAATTAACAGAATATTTATGGAGTGAATAAAGGCAGTCTACATGTGTATAAGAGACAGTGGAAAAAATGACTTATTTAATTTATAAGTAAATTAAATTAATAATAAAATGTAATATTATAGATAAAAAATAAAAGTTTGTAAAAGAATCATATTTTTTGGAACGAGTTTCAGATTGCACCCCAACTTATATTCTATTCTCAACTACCACCTCCAATTTCAATTCTAGATTTTGCCCTCCAACTGTATAAAGACAGCTCACAATTTTATAAATTTTTTAATATTGTAAACAAAATTAATGGAATCTGATGTATGTATATTCAAAATATTATGGTAAATTGTTGTACATACATAAGATTCCAGCAGATTTGGTGAGGTACAAAATTAGATTAAAGTAAGACAGATTTAAAAATTGGTGATACAAAGTATACAAAATAAAAATTAATGCAAAATGAGAATTAAATACAAATTAAAGGATGCAAAGTAGTCCTTATTTTTTAAACATCAAAGATTTTGGTAATACGTAATAAACTGCAGTTTATCAAATTTTCTAACAGGTAACTCTCTTATCTCTGCTGGTTGTTGAAAGTCTAGAGAAAACTACAAGAAAATTGAGCACTTCTTATTATCAAATTTAATCATAGATATGAATTACAAATATATAATTTAGTTATCCCTTGTGACTCTCAAAGAGAGTTACTGTTTAAATGTTACAGAACTATTTAGGACATGCAAATACAAGTAATACCATTCCTTCATGTTGTGTAGCTTGAATTTGAGTATAATATCACAAAAAAGTTGTATTGTGACTCCAAAATAATGCATGTCAAAAAGATTAATTTTCTTGTAGTTACTAATTCTTCCCCTCTACATTTCTGGCAAATTAACCGCACAACGTTTTCTTCAGGCAGAAACTTACTTATGTGTATACATTTCATCAGTCTCCAGCAAGTTCATGTTTAATAGTGGCATCATTGCAGGGATTAATGGATGAGGGAGCACAAAATATTATTGTAGTGGGGCTACCGCCACTGGGTTGCTTGCCTTCTGTGATAACCCTTTTTTCAGGATTAACGCACTTCATAACCGCAATTGTATTGAAAAGTATTCCTCAGCTGCAAGGAGTTATAATGAGGAGCTTCAGAAAATGTTGAGTGCTGTCCCACAGCCCAACGTCAGAATTTTTTATGCGGACATTTATGAGCCATTGGACGACATGATAAAAAATCCTAGCAAATATGGTCAGTACTGCATTCAAATATATACCTTAATGTTTTTGTTTTCCATTTATTTTTGGCATGTTATTTTGGACATACGCAAAAGTTTCTACACTATCTATCTTGTCATTCTAAATGCTTCTAAATAGTCCAGATTGGTTAGTAAAAGATTGTGCACTAATTAATAAGATTTATAAGTTATTTCATTCATTGTCAATTAGTTTGAAATAAAAGTACATGCTAATAGTATTTAACATAATATCAGAGTTAGATTTAGTTTTTTTTTCATCCACATGTATTTTGTATTCTCTCTAGACCCTTTAAACAGTCCCATTCAATGGATTCTCGCTTGCTTCGGAATCTCAACCAACTCAAGTCGTGAGTTCTCTCTTCGGACCCTTCCAATTGGCTCTGTCTAGCCCCAAACTCTCAACCAACTCTAGTCACGAGTTTTCAATTAACCCAAGTTACGTGTGACGGATATGTTAAGTATAAATATCTAACATTAATCAGTCGAAAAATCGATTCTAACTAATTAATAAGATTCATGAGTCACTCTATTCATTTATTAATTAGTTTTGAAATGAAAACTCATGTTCTTTAACAACTTCTAATATTTTTTATTGCTATTGCTTACCTCAAGTAGAAATCCAAGATTTGAAGAGTTTAAAAAGCCTATGGAATCCTTATCTACAATCTTACTCACTATCCCTATTTCTTATTTCATTCTCTATATGATTGTTGTGTGTATTTTGACATGATAAATTCTAACATAGTAAATACTTGTAGCATGTATGTAGTAAGTATTTTAAAAAAATAGGACAAAGATAATCAATACACAGAGCAGGTTAGAGGATCCATAGTTATAGTGATTCAAAAGGGAAATTTTAAAGAAGTATTTGTTAACACATATACCATATGTAACACATGTGAAGTATATATTTAGTTGTACATATTAGTTAAGTATATATTACGTCCAATAATCTCTAGTTATTAGCAAGACATTCATTAGTTGTATTATATTCTAATCTATTTAATCATATTTCTTGTACTACTATAACACAAAAAATATAATTATTCTTCACATTTCGTCTCATGGTATCAAAGTTCCATCTTGGGGCCTAATCCTTTTCATTCTCCAATCTTACTCATCCTATATTATTCTGTTGAAGTATTTTTTTTTGGGGTTCCAAATTAGAGAATGTGAATAATCACAGTATATTTCATTGTTCACCACCATCACAAATCTCTTCCCAAGGTTAATTATTCCATTCATTTTGGTACAATCTGCTTCACTAGGGATCGCCACACGCGTTCTACATGTCATTGACTCGCGCTTCAACTCATCTAAAAAACGGGGCTGTTTTTAAGGCATTGATTGAATATGATAAAAGGCATGCTTCAGATCTATGCCTTCATTTGGTGCTTCAAAAAGCATGTTTTGGAAACCACATCTTCTCCCTACTCAAAGTTCCTCCAGCCACATCATCTACCACGTAGAGCCACGTGAATCCACGTCGTTATACTGTCTATGCGTCTTGCCACGTCACCAACAACATCACCACCACGTTTCAACCATGTCAGTTTTCTAGTCCACTCACCACGTCATCACCAGTCTGATACTCTAGTTCAACCTTGGTCTAGTAAAATTTGTTCACTAATCATTCTTTTCTTTCTATTCGGTTCATTCAGTTCTCATCTAGTATTTTGCTATATACACATCTAGATCTCTATTTGTATATTGTGTCTTTTATCACATTTTGTTGTATAACAGACAAATATGATCAAAAATAAGTTCTCTAGTGTCATCAAAGTTCTTTGTACAAATAATGTCATAGAGTACAAAGAAACTTCATCAAAATGGAGATATTTTCCATAAATCCACTGTCCTAATACTTCTCAATAGAATAGTCGTATTGAATGCAAACATAGACACATACTCAACACAACCCGTGCTCTACTAATCTCTACCCCTTATCTTGAACTATTTTGGGATGAAGCCGCTCTTATTACTGTCTATACTATTAATACTATTTTCCTTCTGTCATCAATAATCAAACTTCTTATGAGCATCTTTGTAAGTCTACTCTTGATTATACAGGACAAACTTTTTAAATTGTGCATGTTTCGTGCTTCTTTAACCATATGACACAACAAATTGGAATCTCATGCTCATCTGTGTTCTCGAATATGGTGTTTAATAAATAAGATATTGGTATTGGGTATCTCAATCCCAAAGGTTTTATGTATCCCATCGTGCTATTTTTTTTTAGCATAAAATGTTCTCTCTTATGTCCAAATTAATCTAGATTTGTATAATAGACAATTCTTCCTTACTAATCCATTTATAGATCTTTTTCCTAATGAACATCAAGTAGAATTCCCTATGTTGACAACACATCAAAATTTCCTCCTGATGATCCCACCAGTTACCAAGGTCGTGCTCTAGTTGGTGAATCTACCCCTTGAGTATATACAGATTTGACTCTTATATCTCCACTTGTTCTTCATAGATCAAATCGTGTAAAAGAAATCTGTACCTGTCTTCATGATTTTCATTATTTTTCTATTATCTTGTTTTTTCATGAGTCTAGTTCCTGTCAAGAGGCAAGTTCTAATCATGTTTGATAGAAAACTATGTTACATGAGTGAGTTGTATTTTACTCCATAAAATGCATACTTTGAATGTTCTGGACCTATTTCCTAAAAAGTCTGATGTTGGCTGTAAATAGATCTGTTAGATTAAAACTCACTCAGATGGCACCATTGAATGGTACAAGGCTCATTTAGTTGCGAATGGGTTTTGATCAAGAATATAGCATTAATTACGAGGAAATTTTTGCTCTTGCTACACAATTTACTTTGGTTCATAGTTTACTTCTTGTTGTTGTTGCTTCATGTTAATGACAACTTTTTCAAATAGATGTTAAGAATGATTTCCTTAATGGTAACTTGTCAGTAATGTTTACATGAAACCCCCTCTTGCTTATTCTTCCCCAACAAATAAGGTTTGCAAACTTTGTCGACTTCTCTATATTCTCAAACAAGCTCCTAAAGTTTGGATATCCAAGTTTAGATCCATTATCTGTCTACTTGGATTTACTTCCAATCCTTATGACTCAACCTTTTTTCTTCAATTACTAATCGCAATACTATTCTAGTATTTTATGTGGATGACATAATTATTAATGGACATAATATTGATGGTATCACTGATTTAAAAATCTATCTATATCAACATTTCAAAATAAATGATTTGGGTGACCTGTGTTATTTTCTTGGCTGTGAGATGTCCTCAAATTCTAATGGTTACTTTCTTACTCAAGCAAAGAATGTTTCTGATCTTCTTGGCCGGCTGACTTAATTGATAGTACAATTATTTCAACTTCTATTGAAATTAATTGTTCGTTTCCTAGAGATGGATCTCTTGTTTCTAATCCTATCTTATATCAGCAGTTAATTTGTGTCTTGTCTATCTTACGGTAATTATGAGCCATTACCGAAAAGGGTCTAGCTATAAGTAATTCACTGTCTCTTATACATATCTCATTTTGTTGTTATTCTTTGCATTCTGTAGTATATCAAGGATACTCTATTTTATGATCTTCATTTTTCTTCTCATTCAATGCATGATCTACATTCCTATTTTGGTGTTAATTGGTTAGGCACGGATAAGTAATCGATTTTAGGCTTTTGCTTCTTTCTTGATACTTTGCTTATCTCTTGGACAAGCAAGAAGTGGATGATTATATGTCATTCTAGTACTAACTTGGATAGAGAGTGGCTGCTGATGGTACTCAAGAATTGATTTTGCTTCACTGGTTACTTGTAGATATGGGAAGCTCTCATTCTTCTTCTGCTATTCTTTGTTGTAATAACCAAAGTACTATTCAAATTGCTGTCACAATAATATCTTCCATGAATGCACCAAACATATTAAAATTGATTGTCATTTTGTTCGTCAACATCTAATTCTTGGTACTCTTCAGTTACAATATGTTTTCTCACATGGTTGACCGTTAATATTTTCACTAAAACTCATTTACTTAGTCATTTTCATATTTTATGTTTTAAAGTAAAGTTGATTTGCGCTTAACCGTCTTGAAGGAGAGATGTTAATATATATACACACACACACCATATGTTATATATGTTAAGTATATATTCAATTGTATCTATTATGTCCCTTAACCATTGGTCTTGATTAGCATGTCCTTATATTGTATTTTAGTCTAGGGAAAAGGGACCAATTTGGTACCATTCCTTTGGGGTATCAATCAATTTAGTCCCTTATTTATAGAAAAGATTAATTTGGTCATCCTTAAAAAAAATTAACCAATTTAAAGTTTGTGACAAAAATTCTAGACAAACTAACGGAACCATTGACAACACATCTACTACAAATTAATGGCAAAGTGATTATCACGTCGATTGTTGTGTTAGTTTCTCCATGATTTCTATTACATGTTGTAGATTAGATAACTTTTTTCCATTGTGAGAGACTAAATTAGTTTGTTGTGATAGATAAGGGGCCAGATTAGACCATAATTTTGGGAACAAAATGATCGTTTTTCCTTCTAGTTTAGTTAGGCATATTTCTTGTACTATTGTATACATACAAGAAATATAATTATTCTTCACAATTCGTCTCAGTATTGGTGAAAAAGTAAACAAATTAATAGAGGAAAAAAAGGGTATTTCATCTATTAAAATTATCTCTTTTTCCTTTAATTTGGCCAAAAAATTATTACCTTTTTCAAGTTCTTTTTTATCTTTTCATTTATGGTACCATATTTTTATGCAATTCTAATGATCTCCAAATTTTGTAGGTTTCTCTCATATTAATATTGGTTGTTGTGGGACTGGACTAATTGAAGGGTCGTACTTTTGCAATGCCAATTCCATATCTGTATCTCTTAATGCATCAAAGTATATCTTTTGGGATGCAGTACACCCAACTGAAGCAACATATTACAATTTGTTCAAGGTCTTAGTTTATTCCCTCATCAAATGAACATCTTCTTCTTATCAATATAATTAATAATGATAAGCCCAAATATTTATAAACATTGCATTCATTAGATATGAACTGACCTTAATTCAAATATTGAGTACAATAATTTGTGTGCATAAACCAACAAACTACCAAATATTTGGACAAGTTTGTTTTATTTGTTGTGTAAATTTCTTTTTGTGTTTTATGTAAGTGAATTATAATATCCAATATTTAATTAATCATTATACATTTTTTTATTGTATAGTAGATTTGTCATTTAACTTTTTTACAAATATTACTTGGTACGTATATGACATGTTTTTTTGCTGTTATTCTATAATTCTTGATTAGACAATTGCAATTGTTCTTTGGTAAGAAAAAAAAAACTTCAATAGCATATAAATGATTTGTACTTCAATACCCAATTAATTAGGTACCACTAAACATGTACAATGATTACTGAAGACATCCACCATTTTAAGTACAAGTGAGGTTGCAACTATTTCCCTCTACAAGGCTAGTTTTCTAGACCATATTGTAATTAAAAGTTGAGCTAGGTTGAAGACTAACTTTCATTATCAAGTAACGTCTTCCTATGAATTATCTCTCGAAATGTGGAAACACACAACATTCTACCACGAGAGAGAGAGAGAGAAATAAAACTACAAACTAATCGAAATTTAGCAATATTTCATATAACTCTTGTTGACAACATTATTCCAAGGTTTTATATAAAACAATCTCTTCACTAACAAAAGGAAATTAAACTTGAAGTTCTCAATTAATATTTGGCAAATACGTCTATACGTGAACCCAATATAAGCGTGTATATCGTGTGGTATAGATTAAATATCATTAAAATGTTAAAATTCACTACTGACATTTCTACTACAAGACAAGTGAAGTAGACTTCTATCTACTATTTGCATAGATAAAGAGTCCACATTTTCTGACTTTGGGAGCCATGTGTGTTGAACCAATTTTAGATTTCAAGTGCAATATCACATCTCAATCTTTAACAAGATTTAAGCGTTAATTCACCGGATCCTCTCGCGTGTTGAACATTTAATGTGATGATGAAAAATGGTGATGAATGTTGGGAGTTTCACTACTATAAATAGGCTTCATTTGTTTAGTTATTTTGTATCCAACTCCAAGTCTCAAAGTTCAATAGTCCTAAGTTCAAGTTATAAACTTTAAAATTTGTAACCGAGTGTTTTAGTTTTAGTGTCCAGTAAAACTTCAGTATTTGCTCAAATAAAGAATTGTATTGTTTGTGAATGTCATCATTATTGGTCACTACTTTAATATTAATATATTTGTATTAAAGTAGAAATTTATGTGATCAATTTTATTATTTTCTCTATTTGAGAATTTTATTTTAGATCTGATATCAGACAACCTAGTATCAGAGTAAGTTTGTCCTAATTTCCAATACCCATTCTTGTTGAGTTTTTATTTGCAAGTACACTACAGGATATTCTTCAGAAGCACAGTTAAATACTGCGATTTTTTCATATCACACATTGGTTGTGATTTGAACCATAGAAAGATGACAGAGGTTTCTATCTCAGTTGGAAATATTGATAAATTAAGTATCAATTCTAGCAACTATAATTCCTGGAGTACTCGTATGAAGTTTGACCTATTCAGACAAGACTTGTAGATTATTGTCAATGGAGATAATACAACACCACTAACGGAGGCAAAGCCACTTAAAAAGTGGAAAGTTAAAGCCGACAAAGTTATGTATACTTTAGAAATGGCTATAAAAGACGAGTTGTTGCAGCGGATCAATGACGCCAGGATGTTGAAGGAAGTATGGAACACTTTTCATCATTGTTTGCAAAGGCCAATGATGCAAAGCTCCAAAAGCTCGAGAATGAGTTACTGTCTATTTCACAGCAAAATATGATAATAGGCAAATATTTCTCTAAGGTTAAATCAATTTGGGATGAAATATCCAAATTGGATCCTCAAAATGCAATAACAAAGATGAGAACAAGGAGAATTACTGTCCACAGTTTAATGCCAGAATCCAAAGGCCATATTACTACTAATTGAGGATGGACCAAAGAACCAACTCTAGTTGAGTTGGAAAGTTTCTTGCCAATAAGGAAGTTTTAGACAGTTCTACATCTAAAGTGTCTACTTATGATGAAAAAAATGCACTCTTCACCCAAAAAAAAAAGGAGGCAAGAAAAAGAAGTAGTGAACAAGCACCAATCAAAGAAGAATTGGCCAAACCAAGGTGAAGATGGCCAAGATAGAAGGCATCAAAAGTCATAAGGTAACCAAAGATGGTGCAATGACAATTGCTACAAATGTGGTAAGAAAAGACATCACGCCAAATTTTGTAAGTCATCACCAACTGAAGATAATGCTACCACATCTTCCCAAAAGGTTAAAGAACTTGATAAAGATTGGGACATACAAGTATCTTGAAGCATAATTTGCAGTTGAAGAATGAACGTTTTGTTACACTACTAACCAAAAGGAAGAGTTAGCTCTTACAACAATGAGTACTAATCCTTTCAATTATAATGATGATTGAATTATTAACTCCAAGTGCTCTAACTACATGACCAGGGACAAAAGAAAGCTTACAAATCTGACAAAGTACAAAGGAGGTCGAGTGGTGGTCACAGCTGATAATTCCATATTACCAATTACTCATATTGGTAATGTGACGTACTACCTAGATATAATTTTCAACAGGAGGAGTTGAAACATATTTACCTTATACCTGGAATGAAGAAAGTTGTTGTCAATTTCCCAACTGACAGCTTCTGCCAATTTGGCGTTGTTCAGACCTGATGATGTGAAGGTATTTCAAAATGAGAAGATAACAGGTGCACCAATAATGCAAGAGAAACGGCTACAAACAGTGTACGTGACGTCTGCACAAGAAGCCTATGTGAATAAGGCGAGAAAGAGTGAGACAATTGATCTTTGGCATGCCAGATATCTAGTGCATGTGAGTTACTACAAGTTGAAGATCATGATAATAAAGTCAATGCTAAAGTGACTTCTCCACTTAGATGTCCAAGATAACGCTATTTGTGTAGGTTGTAAATATGGAAAAGCTCATTAGCTTCTATAAAAGAGTCAAAATTCAAAGCCAAGATACCTCTGGAGCTAGTTCACTCAGATGTGTTGGGTCGAGTAAAGGAGCCATCAATAAGCGGTTCGTGATATATGAATATATTTATTGATGACTTTTCAAGATTTGTATGGATTGACTTCATGAAGGAAAAGTCTGAAACCTTGGATATGTTCAAAGAGTTCAAGGACAAGGTAGAGAAAAAAATAGATCGAAAGATAAGGTATCTACGTACGGATAAGGAAGGTGAATACACATTAGATGAATTTACTAGGATTTTACAAGAGTGCAAGATACAACGGCAATTGACTTTCCCAAGTACGCCCAAGAAAAATGGAGTAGTTGAATGAAAGAATAGATATCTTGCAGAGAGATTTGCAAGAGTATGATACATGCCAAAAACGTACCTTCATATTTTTGGGTAGAGTGCATGAAGACGGTAGTTCATGTCACCAACGAACTGTCTCAACCCAAACTTGAATTTATCTCTTCGTTCAAGAAGCTGTGGAGCATCAAACCCCATGTTACTCATTTTAGAGTATTTGGGATGTGTTTGTTATTTGTTTGTTCCAGATCACCTTTGGAGCAAATTTGACAAAAAGACCGTACGATATATATTCGTGGGTTATAATAACCAACGAAAGGGTTAGATATGCATTAATCTTACAAGTGGGAAGTGCTATGTTTCATGAAATATAATATTCGATGAGGCATCATTTTGGTGGTCACTGCAGGTAATAGTCCTACCATATTCAACAGAGATGAAGGAAAACTATCTAGAGATATCAGATGATCAACCAATCACAAGGGATGAAGCGAACCCAGAAGAGGTGAAGTTTTTACCAATTCAAGATGTGGTAAGTGTTGACTTATCTCTGAGAAAAATGGAAGTCCTTGGCAAAGAGAGGTACATACTCGAATTTCAGAAGATGAAAGATCGAGTCAATATGAAGGGATAGAAGTTGGTGATAGTTCTCCTGAACAACTTTGCAAATCAACAAGACAAAGAAAGCCAAATCCTAATTATACTAATGCTGTTTTGACAAACGATGATGAAGCAGTTAAACCATTCACTTATCATGGGGCATCTTAAAGCACTGAGTGGAGGAAGGCAATGGATAAGGATATTCAAGCACTGTATAAGAGACAGAAATTTAGATCTTATAAGAAAATATATTTGCCAAACCAAACAATTGAGAAATGGGTTAATACAAGATTAAGACTCATTTAGAAAGTTCAATTGAGAGATATAAGACTCGTCTCGTGGCTCGTGGATTTTTACAGAAGTATGGGCAAGATTATGATGAAACATTTAGTCCCGTGGCAAAGTTGACCACTGTTCAAGTTTTATCAGCACTTGTAGCTAGCAAGTTATAAAAGCCATCTGGCAGATGGATATCACAAATGCTTTTCTACATGGAAAGCTAGATTGAGACATCTACATGTAGTAACCTTAGAGTTTGAAGACATGGTCTGACCAAGTTACATTTGTAAGTTGAAAAATGTTTTATATGGATTAAAGCAGGAACCAAGAGCATGGTATGGTAAGATAGCTGAGTTCTTACTTCAAAGTGGAAGCTATTGAAGGAAGGTTAGTTATTGTTCTTATATATATTGATGATCTCATTATTATAGGTGATGAAGAAGATGAAATTTGCCAAATCAGAGGAAACTTGTCTGTATGTTTCCAGATGGAAGAATTTGGAAAGTTAAAGCACTTTTTTGGTCTTCCAATTAATAGAACTAATGAAGGTTTGTTCTTGAATCAAAAGAAGTAAGCTAAAGATTTGTTGGAGAAGTTTGGAATGCTTAATTGTAAGCCAACCTCAACTCCGATGGAGATTAATGCCAGATATATTACTCTGCCGAAGGTAAAGACCTCAGAGATGCTAAAGTAAATACCATGTACCAATAGTTGGTAGGTAATTTAATTTATCTCGGTTGGGAAAAAAATCACACTTTGAAGCTGTATGCTAGATCCTGAGATATGTCAAGGGACTATTCACTATGATGTGTTCTACAAGAAAGGAGAAAAATACAAAGTGGTAAGGTATTGTCATGCGGATTATGCCAAAGATCATGAAAAACAAAAGTCAACCAGAGGTTATGTGTTCAATCTTAGATCAGCAACGATTTCATGGTGTAATAAAAGACAACCAACAGTGTCATTGTCAAGTACAAAATCAAATTATAGATCAGCAGCTTCAGTAGCACAAGAGAGCACATGATTAATGCAACTTATAAAGGATTTGCACCAACCAACTAATGGCTCAATTCAATTATACTATGACAACTAGTCAGTAATACACAAGGCAGAGAATCTAGTTTTTCATGCAAGAACGAAGCATGTTGAGGCACATTATCACTTCATTCGTGAAAAATGTATTGCAGGATGAAATTGATTTCCAAAGAGTGGAAATTTGTCAACACAGATGATCAAGTTGCTCACATATTCACCAAAAGTTTCTCCCTCTAAATTCATAAAGTTTAGGGAATTGCTTGGCATGACTACGAGAAAAGTAAATTTTGAGGGGGAGTGTTAAAAGTCACTACTGACTTTTTTACTATAATACAAGTGTAGTAGACTATCTATTATTTGCTAAGATAAAGAGCCCACATTTGCTGACTTTGTAAGCCATGCATGTTAGGGGTGTTCATCCTAACCCGTCGACTTGAAAAACTCGCTGATCCAATCCGACCTCGAACCGGAAAAAAAGGGTACCCGAACCGTATTTTGAAAGAGGGTCGGGTAGCGGGTCACATTTTTTTGAGCTGCCGGGTACCCGACCTAGTCCATTTCAGGGGTAATTTTGTAAATTTGATTAACAGGATTTCATTAGAAATTAATACTTATTAGGGTTATTGGCAATCTCTCACTTCTTCTTTTTCAATTCCTCGTCTTTCTTTCCTCTTCCTCGCACTCTCATAACTCTCTGTTAAGATATATTTTGTGATTTAATTGTTGTTGCTACTTGTTAGTTTGTTGCTATTGGGATGTATTTTGTGACTTATATTTAATTGCTATTGACTTAATTATGAAATTACCTTACCTAATTATCATTATTTAAATTTTTATATTTTGTTACTAATGAGGGTCGGGTACCCGGTCAACCCGACCCTCTTTTGCGGGTACCCGGTATGGACCGGGTAGAGGGTTAAAATTTGTTTGACCCGCTTAGTGAGGTTCAAGTACTTGTTTTACCTAATGGACCGACTACTCGGTCCATGAACACCCCTAATGCTTGTTGTACCAATTTTGGATTTCAAACGAAAGATAACAACTCAATTTTTAACAAGATTTGAGTGTGAATTCACCGAATCCTTTAATGTGTTGAGCATTTAATATGATGAGGAAAAATGGTGATAAATGTCAGAATATTCACTACTATAAATAGGCTTCATTTGTTTACTTGTTTTATATTCAACTCCAAGTCTATGGCTCAGCTAAGTTCAGTAGTCCTAAGTTGAAGTTATAAACTTGAAAGTTTGTAACTAAATGTTTAAGTTTTAGTATCTAGTAAAACTTTAATATTTGTTCAAATAAAAAGTTGTATTGTTTGTGATTATTATCATTATGGGTCACTACTTTAATATTTATACATGGCTATCGTTATTACTAGAGCAATTATTATCCATCCAGAGCAATTTTGCTCATTGAGACAAAATTACCCCTATAGTCAAAGGTTAGGACCACTCATTTTTCTTTTTCTTCCCTTGCCTCATACTTTTGCCTCTTCCTTCTTATCCTACTTTTTTTTCCTCCTTATCTTTGCCTTTCATTTTGGTGTTTTGTAGCAAATGTCATCAAGACTCAAAATATAGATAAGGGCATTGTAGATATAGGCATCGGTTATAAGTGAAGCGATGACTGTCTGAAACCCTTGAAATCTGTGGTTTAGCAACGGTCAAGGAATTAGAAACCCTTGAAGACGCTTGCCCAAAAATCGAGGCAAACATCCCAGATTTTCAATCTTTAAAGCCTCAACAGTTTTCCTTTTTTTATTTAGTATTTGATGAAGTATCTTGGCCTTTCATTTTAAAATTGCTATTGCTTTATTTTTTTTTATCTTTTAAGCTTCATTTGTATTTGATTTTTGGTATTATGGGTTAAAGCCAGATTAGAAGCATTCAGATGAATGTCCGACAGAGAATGCGATGAAGAGTAGAGAAACGCAGTTGTTACACAATCAGGTGTAGTGTTCCTCAGATTCACTTAAATCTACATGAACAAGAAAGGTATTCTACCAATTAGAGGAATTAATGGTCAAAAATACTTCCTTCAATTATAAATCCAAAAGACTTCCATTAATCAATACTCAGGGAGAACCTTCATGAACTCCAAAAAGGGGGATGAATCCCACATCAATCAGATGCTTGGCACCAAAGGCATGACATCTTTAGCATTGTGTTTGGATGGAGATATTTGGGTGAATTTGATTTGAAATCCTAATCTATAATAAATTATCCAATTATAAGGTAATTGATTTAGTTATGAATTTGAAATTGACTAACAAATGGGAGTATGATTTTAATGGTTGAATGAGTTGATTTGAAATTCACCCAAATTTCATGTCATTTCAAATCCACCCAATTCAAATTCATGCATTTCAAATCTTTTCTTTAAATTAAATCCACTCATCTAAACACAATGTAAGAGAATAAATGTAAATAATGACTGGCTGTCTTGGCTGGTGATGATGATTTATCATCAACCTACTAGTAGTAATTTGCTACTCTTGAATAATATGAACCCTTGCTTAGGGTTGGCAATTTCTGACACGACTCAATAACATCACACGAATATGATATAAAATTAATAGGTTATGACATGACCCGAAATTTATCTAGTCATTATTGGATCAACCCGTTTATGACACGAAATTAAACGAGTTAGATTGGGTCAACCTATGGGTTGACACGATAACCCATTAAATTATTGTATTAATAGATTTTGCTGAAATTTTTTCTTTATTAAATAATTTAGTATAATATACTTTAAAATTGTAAATAATAGATTTAATATTAGATTATTAAATCAAAAATAATAATTATTTTAAATATTATTCAAAAAATTTCAATAATTTTAGTTATGTTTTTTAAATTACTATGATAATAAAATGTATTAATAATTGTTTAACTCATTAAATAATTAAAATTTGAGATTTTAATTCAAATGGATCGCAAGTTATGTAATTTGTCAAATAGGCTAATACTCTCTATCAATAGTAAATGGATTAGACACGAACACGACACGAACACGAATGAGTCAAACATGAACACGACACAATAAGAAACAGACCCTACATGACACGAACACCATACGATAAGAAATGGATCACACCTGATACGACACGATAACCTGATAATCCGACTCATTGACACCCCTACCCTTGTTAATCCTCAATGGGTTTTTTCTGTTAATCTTAACGTGAACCGAAATAAACATCTTTCTGTGTTTATTCCACTAAGGATTGAGGATAGGCAGTAATTTTATTAGTTGGTCCCAATAAAATTGCTTCAAAAGAAGCGTTGACTTTGAAAGGACAATTTTGTCCAAATGAACAAAATTACTGGACAATAATTGCTCTAATAATAACACCAACCTTAATACATTTATATTAAAATAGAAATTTGTATGATCAGTTTAATTATTTTCTCTATTTAAGAATTTTATTTTGGACACATAAAATAAATGACATAAAAAATTTCATGAGATATAATATACATAAAATATACAAGTGAGCTCAAATCTATATTCATGTAAGTATTTATCTTTAGCTTTTACGCCGAACAAAGGGAGACGGGACAGGATGGAAGCCAACCAAAATGATGAATTTTTTTATATGAATATTATTGATTATAATTAATCTATACTTGTAGAAAATACTAATACATGCACTATCAAAAATTACATCTGACCCACAAATTGTTAGATAAATTTGAGAAAAATGACACAAATGGTCACCATACTTTTTTTAGTAATCTAATATTAGTATCCAGTCTCAACTTTAAATTGGAACAATTTGATCATCATACTTTTTTATTGGACTAATTTGGTCTATACTAGACAGCGCCACCACAATTGTTAAAATCTCTATTCAAATGGTTGTTAATACGAGATAAATCAGTCATTTAATATTTTTTAGAATGCAACACGAATCTCTGTTCTATTAAAAGAAGCAAAAAAATTATGTAGAAAATGAAGAAACCAAATCAAGACAAATTGAGGGAATTTACTGAAAAAAAAATACAATGATAATTTGCCCCGATTCAATTTTTTTCCTTTTTTTACTAATCTTTTACCCCTTTAAAGTAATATCTATTTGTTTTGCAGTGAGGAGAAATGGGAAAGAAATGAAATAGAAACAAGGGAGAAAAGAAATAAAAGTGAAAAGGAGTAAAAAAAATAAAAACGAAATAATTAAAATAGTAGGGATAGTTTTTTCTAAGATATAAAAGAAAGGAGTTAAGTATTTACTAAATAGACTGAGTGGGCAAAACTACAACAGGATGGAAGTTCATGTGGGGTTTTCTGTATTTAACCTTTTCTAAAACTACACAAACATTTTATAATCTCATGGTGGTGTCTACATTAATCCTTGTCAATCTAATTCTGTGCTTCTTTCCTATCTTTCTTGTTCGATACTTCTATGAGTAATGAGTACTTGATCTTCAATGTACAAATCCTTAGCCTTAGGTTGGCTATCTCGTCAAGTACTCAAGATATTTTCTTACTAGAAAAAAAAAAAGTTGATTCACGAAAAAGGTAGTTGAGAATTAATTGAAATAATTCACGAACAGTTTGGTAAAGCTCCCAACCTCATCAAACTAGAACAACATAAAATTGCTGACTCTAGATACCTCAACCTAAGGGAAAATACAAGAAAAGAAACGGAAAATCATTATTGTAGCATTTGAGTCGTGAGTTCAATGGCAAATACTAGCAGCATTTTCTCTCTTTTGCTTCTTCTCTTTCTTAATTTGCCTGTGTTCATCTCAAATGCAAAAGCTCAAAGCACAAAACAATGTAGGGATGAATTCAGTTTCAGCCGTTTTTGTTTTTGGAGATTCAACTGCTGACCCTGTAAATAATAACTACGTAACTACTACCTTTAAGAGTGATTTTCCACCGTATGGAATGATTTTGTAAACCACATTCCAACTGGACGATTTACTAATGGAAAGCTCGCTAGTGATTTTATTGGTAAGACCCAAGCTAGTTGTAAATTTGATTTGTTTGAGTGAAAGAAAAAACAATTAACCCATCATTATGTAAAATATTTCCTACTTAGTTTTCCATTTTTCTTTTCATTTTTGTATAGTAGTATTATTTTTTGTAATCATATTAATCGAGCAAAAAAGAAACATCGTCAATATTGTTTAAATTGAATAGTATGGCGATTGTAATCTATTTAATTGAAAAGATGTGAGCTATTATGTTACCCATCTTTTGTGCGCCCTTATACATTTTTAATAGTAGGGTCATTTGTACTAGGTTCCTCTCCATTAATTCGAGATGGAAATTCTATCCAATATAACTCCTAAAAATATAATTTTAATTATTTTTTGAAAATTACAACCATTCATTACATAATTTATTGTATATGTTTGCTACACATAAAATTTTAAAAATAAATAGATTAATATTTTTCATTTGATTAAGCGTTTAAATTTTTTTCTTGATTTTGATCCATTTTATACCATTTAGTTTTAAAATATTTTGAATATATCTAATTTTAAAGTATATTGATCTACTCATCAAAATAAAATTATTGATATAACATGATAATTTTTAAGAATTTTGATTCTTTAAATATAAATAATTATCGAAGAAAATTAGAAAGAAAGGTAATGGAAAGAATTCTAACCTGGGGTCATTTACCCCTCACCCTCACTATTCATTAAAAAAGGGTCACAGTAAGCCATGATTATATTAAAAAAAAAAATGTTCTGTACTTGGTTTTTTTTTTTTTTTAGAATTTTCGTATAATAGTAACATATTTGATCATGGTAATTAACTGCAGCTAAATATCTTGGTATCAAAGAATTTGTTCCACCCTATTTGGATCCAAACCTCAGAATTGAGGAATTGATGAGTGGAGTGAGTTTTGCATCTGCTGGATCTGGCTTCGACCCATTCGGACCACAAATAGGAGTCTGTCTCTCTCATTATTGTCTTAATTGGAACCAAAATTTTGTGAATTAATTATATGTTTAACAATTTTTTATTTTTTTACTAACATTTTACTCCAGAATGTTATTTCAATGTCAAAGCAGCTGGAGTACTTCAAAGAATATCAATCAAAAGTGGCAGCAGCAATCGGGCAAGAGAAGACTAAAGAAGTAATAACAAATGCCTTGTTCCTTGTTAGTGCTGGCACAAATGACTTTGTTGTCAATTATTTCACAATCCCAATTCGACGTAAGAACTATACCATCTCAGCTTACACGGATTTTTGTCTGCAAAACGTTCAGCAGTTCATTCAGGTTGGTTTCCCACCCAACCTCAAATACCAATTTAAATAAATCTCCTATCTAGACAGCTAATTTACTACATTTTATACGGATAATTGTCATCTTCATTTTGAGATAAATGGAGTAGCTAACTTCCATTTTACTCTTAAAAAATAAAATTTTAAAGATCAAAACCGGTCATGGTTTGAATTTTTTTGTGAATTCCTTGCCAAAATTTTTTTTTTTTAAAAAAGTTAATTTTACTATTTGATTAAACAATTTTATGTTTCATTAGCCAATATTTTTTTACTGTCCACATGTGACATATAAATTTAATGGTAAAATTTTTTTTGAATGAAATGATTTTTGAATATGATAATTTATTCAATTAAATAAAACTAACGATATTCAAATTATTTTTTTAAATTCTAATTGTTTAAATATAAGTAAATGGATAATTAAATGGAGAGGATCCAAATCTCATGTATATATGGCTAGCTTCTTGATTTCCTTTCTATATAAGAATAATTTTCAAGGCAATTATGTTGAAACATAGAAATAAATGCTGGTCCAATCCTTGTTCCTTTAAACACCATAAACAAGCACCTGCACATTTTGGTTGAAAGCTTTTATTAATTCTCCCCAAGAAAATGACGGATCATTGATCTTTACTTCTAAGAGTAGGACCGGACAAAATACTCGTAGCGTTTACTAATTAACTTGGTAGTTGTACATCGAATCCGCAATGAAAGATCCCTTAAGAGGTGGTACTTGGTGGAAAATTTTTGTATGAAATAAAGTGTACGATCTCACTGTATATTTTGAAATTTATATTTATTTATATTCTATAATTTATAGATAAATTATTATAATTTTAAATTTTTTTAAAAAAAATAAAACATATAAATAAATATAAATTACAAAATATACGATGGAATCGTATATTTTATACTTGGTAATATGGGGATTACTGCTGAAGGAGATTCTTAGTCCAAAATGAATCGCCAATTCAAATTGCGGTAATTCACTTTGCACTAGTCATCATTTTTTATAGTGTATTCTAAACTAATTTTTTTTTAGACAGCTCATTTTGCATCTTAATATTTTCTTTTTTGTCACTTCTTTCCAATATTTTTAATAATAGCACAAAAATAGCAAGAAAAAAATACATTAGAGCACAAAGTGGTCAAAGAAAAGTTGGAGTGTAATGTGAAAATGAGTGCACTTATACAAAATAACAAACAAAAGTCATTAATGTATCATTAGATCTGAAAAAGAATAAATGAAATCCGACCAAAGATCTAAAATTAGGGGGTTATACATTCAATAAAATTTTAAAACGTGGATTGATTTTAAAAAATAACTTTAAAATATGACTTCGTAAAAAAAATTTCCATTGACTCAAGCTCAATTTTAGAAATATTTTTACCTTTTCTCCATTCTAATCATGAGTTCCATATATAATAAAAAATAACATTGTAAGCATAAATTAAACATTTTACTTTATCCAAAAAACTTAAAAAACACATAAAAGTTATATAGTACAAGATTTAACCCCATTTTTAAAAAGATCATTTCCTGGACATTACCCCACAATGACCCCTCTCAAACATCTAGATTTTTATAAGAGACAGATCTCAAATTCAACTAGAGTATAAGTCATTTCTTTGATGGATCTCTAATGAATGGTACCTAACCTCCACCTTGTCCAATCTACTTATTCCTCAAATTGGTCAATTTTTCTTTTTTGGTTAATTTCTCTTTGCACCTCAAACTTTTTACCATTTTTTACAGTCCACCAGAACTTTTTTTTAGCAACTTTGCATCCTGATTTTTTTTTTTTTTGGGTACTTTAGTCAACCGTGAGACTAGCATCCACATTGAAGCTAATCTAGCATAAATTTAATTTAATTTGGCAAAGTTTCCAGCAGAAATTTTGCGATTGAATGGTTAATGAAGAAGTCAAGATGTCCACCAACGTTCGTGACCATTGGGTCCGATTGGTACGAGAAATTAGTGTTTGCTTTATGGCAAATGACCATTTGTGTTGGGTTGCATTAAAGAAAAATAAAATCACCAGGATACTTACAAAAGAAAATATTAATATAGATAGTTTGTTTTGAATTTCATTTGTAGACTTTCTGATCAAAATTGAATCTTATAAAATCTTACTTATATTAACTAATATCATAAATTTCATAATATTTAATATTATCACAAGATCTAGAAATAAGGTCAAAAACCAAATATACTTAAATATTTTCCTACTGACTAAAAGTTAAATCTCTACACAATAATTGTTGGCATTAGATTTTCTTTTTCGTCTAGTAGATCCTTAACCTTAGCAACTAGTTGGTCTATGAGTTGAGGAATATTCAAAAATGGAAAATAGGGATATCACAGAGTATAGAATGTGAATTTACATACATGTCTAATCAAATAATAATTTTTTAACTCTCAAACGCTTGCCATACTTTGCCTTCTTTGTAGATACTCTTCCGCTAAATTTAAAACTCATACAAAAAAAGTTTAATTAAACTTTATTTAAATATTTTTACTTTCAAAATCAAAATTTGTGATACTATTACTATTATTCAAAAATCTACTTTTTTCACGTCCATATCTACACTACGTAAGCCAGAAAATCCACTCACAAAAATTCCCTAACACGAATAGTTCCTAAAATTTGATATCATACACTACTAAAATTAAAAGCAAGCAAAATGCATTGCTGCTTGCGTTTTTTAATTTTTAGGCAGGATTTATGGGATCTTGGGGCTCGACGAATTGGAGTTGTTGGGCTGCCACCCATGGTCACCAAGTTGCCGTTAGTTATTATGAAATCTTGGATAGCAGGATCACTAAACGCGGCAAGCAATTAGTAAACTTAGGAGTCCATTGCTCAGGATTTTAATCAGAAATCCAAATCCAATTGAATGCCACCCAAATTAGATTAGCGGATAATGGTTCTCGAATTGCCTATTTGGATGTTTATGGGCCATTAGAAGAAATTACATCCCGAGGCCAAAAGTATGGTGAGTCTTCATTTTTTATATGCTATGTTGTACTTCATAAATCACTTTTTCCCTTTTTGTTTCCTTTGGGTGGGGGCCGTCATAAATCATAATCACTTGTATTTCGTCGTAAGCGCAATTAATGATTTTATATATCACAGATTAACAGACTACAGTGTTCGAAAAATATTGTAATCGAGAATTTCAAAATGATACTCAAATTGTATAGACATGATATATACGTGACTCTTAATAGTATTTCTTTTCATTCTCAAAATTTCTCTTCACCTTATTCATTTGTAGGTGTTAAGAAAGACTTCAATTGTTGTCTATTTGTATTCTCGTCTAAGATGTGTCAATTACTAAATATAAGAAATTAGGAATACTGAAATGCCGATAATGTCTTTTATACGTAGATTTTGAAGAGGTTAGCAGTGGTTGTTGTGGAACAGGCTGGCTTGAAGCATCATTTCTGTGCAACCCCAAATCCTACGCTTGCCCGGATGCATCCAAATACGTCTTTTGGGACTCAATTCACCCAACGGAAAAGTCATACAACATTGTCTTTCAAGTCCTTCAACCTATAATTGATTACATCATCGGTAATATTTAATGATTTATCTGTTCTTTTTATTTTCTTTTTAAAAGAATCAGTAATAATGTTAGTCATAAATTTGCCTACCTTAAGACTTTTTAATAATGTTGTATGATGGCATAATTAAACCAAACTCCATATCAATTAGCAAATATGTTATTGTTAGCTTTTGGTAATTTTGTTATTTAAGTAATTTAGTTTCCTAATACAATTATGTTTAGAGTTGTTATTTTCTATTCTAATTAGGTTTCTAGATTTCTTGGTAGTTAAATTTGTTACTCTATAAGAAGAGGGTTTGTTTAGTTGATTCAGTTGAGAAGAGAAGAGTTGAGTCGAGAGTCTGGAATAGAGAGATTCTAATCCAATGGTAAGGTTATTATGCCGTGGGTTTATGCGGGTCTCAATATGAGAGTCCGATGTGCGTTATTTTGTAACTCCTCCTCTTCTCCCACATATATTTTATATGTGTTGAATAAATATATCTTTCTAGATGTGTATAAGCTAACAAGTGGTATCAGACCTCTAGGTTCAAGAGTTTGATCCTGAGATATTTGTCAAAAATTGAAGAAATTTTTTTTTGTTGGAGTACTCGAACATCGAAAAATTTGGACAACAAGAGAAGTTGGTCTTGGGGTATTCGTTTCACAATTAGGGTGTAACGAAATTGGCCCTAATTGGATAGAGATCTAAAAAGAGGGATCCTGTCATAATTGTTTTTATTGGTGTTGAGCAGTGATGGAGGAAAAAAATCCTATGAAGTAGATTGTGATTGATTTACAATTGAGACACATTTGATACCAATTATCATGAAATTCATGGAGGTTGATAAATTGAAGAAAAATGTACGACGAAAATTTATCAGTCCAAATACGTGGATCGTTTGAAAAATTTTGAAGATAAAGATTAAGTGATGAAAATTAAATCAAATTGACGATGCCAAATTGTGGTAGAAAAAAATTGTATAAAATTTTTTGATCGTCTTAATCGTGCATGGCGTGGATCTACCCTCATAGAGAGTTTGGAGAGTTTGGTTTAAGGGATGCATAGACATGATGGCATAATTAAACCAAACTCCATATCAATTAGTAAATATGTTATTGTTAGCTTTTGGTAATTTTGTTATTTAAGTAATTTAGTTTCCTAATACAATTATGTTTAGAGTTGTTATTTCCTATTCTAATTAGGTTTCTAGGTTTCTTGGTAGTTAAATTTGTTACTCTATAAAAAGAGGGTTTGTTTAGTTGATTCAGTTGGGAAGAGAAGAATTGAGTTGAGAGTCTAGAATAGAGAGATTTTAGCCTAATGGTAAGGTTATTATGCCGTGCGTTTATGCGGGTCTCAATCCGATGTATGTTATTTTGTAACTCCTCTTCTCCCACATATTTTTATATGTGTTGAATAAATTTATCTTCCACTGCGTGTTTTTTATGCTAACATTGTATGGAAGAATACTTTTTTCTTGTGACTTTTAGATGAAACAAGATGATGTAGATCATTTAGTCATTAAACATTAGTTATGAGTGATATTTTATCATTTGGACAAAAAAAAAAAAAAAAAAAAAAACAAAGTTGTATATATTTATTTCATTTATGATTTATCTACTTGGTGACCCTATCTATACAGTTGGTGACCTTACACCATACAGTTGAAGAACTTGGTTTTTTTAAAAAAAAAAAAAAGGTGTGTATTATATTATAGAAAAGTATTTGGGTAAATTTGATTTTAGAACTCACCATAATCAAAATTAAATTTTATAAAATTTTACTTACAATAATTTATATTATTTATTTCATAAGATTTAAACAATAAATCTACAAATAAATTTAAATAACCGAACTATTTAAATATTTCCCAACATCCTATGAGTACTTCCCACATAGTCCTAACCACACAATGTTCTAAAAGGTAGTGCTTGGTACAGATCCACCCCTTATTATTATCTAGGGAAAAAGGAGAATTGGGGTATAGAAGTGTGGTAATCAGATTCCTACATGTTTTCCAAAGGGGGAAAAAAATAGAGTGATTTACTAATTAGGCTAAACACTTGCATCTGATCGAAAACCTATACGTCACACTTCTTACCAAAATTTTGCTTAAATTTTTCTATATTGCCTCCTAGTTCATATCTTCTGGTAAAGAGGAGAAAGTATAAGAGATGATTCAAATTTAAAATTTTTGCCGGGTCCCTTTTTTTTTCTCTACAATTCTTTTATCATATTTAATTTATTATTTACTAGAAGAATTCTTCAAATATTTGTTACACTATTAAAAAAAAATGAGAAATAAGAAGCAAATTTTCATTCTCTCATCACGATTTTTGTTTCTTGACGTTCAACATATTTTGTGGAGGAGACTATAAAAATTG
This sequence comes from Cinchona pubescens, assembly GCA_025175665.1. NCBI lineage: Eukaryota > Viridiplantae > Streptophyta > Magnoliopsida > Gentianales > Rubiaceae > Cinchona > Cinchona pubescens. Next base: position 487,824 of record JANKKI010000226.1, read on the forward strand.
TTAGTCTATTATTGTTCATCAAAATAATAATAACTCCATACAAAACTTTCATTTGTCATGAAAGATATAAATTCCATTTATCATTTAGAGTTCGAATCTTACTTCATTATATATTTTGATTCTATACAGTATTTTTTTAGTACACATCATATATTAATTCGGATAATTCTTTATGTATAACATCTAGTTGTACTTTTACCAATAAAAAAAAATGTTTATTTGGATTGTCTTTAATTAAACATATATTCTACATAGGGTAAATGAATAATTAAAGGTTCGTGAACTTTTATTGATGATTTTATTTAGCCCATCAACTTTTAAAAGAGTCTATTAAATCTCTAAACTTTTAGATTTTGTTCTAAATGGTCCCTCTATGTCAAATTTATGCATGGTAATTTTTACTTTACCCCCTCAATAGTTTGGTTTATCGTCAATTTTACACTCCCAAGTTCAAAATTAGGCAAAATTATTTTGTTTTAATATTTGTGAGTAAAAACTTAACTATTAATTAGTTAACTGATAAAAAATGACAAAACTACCATTTTGACACATTTTTTCAATCATATATTGTGTTCTAGTCCATTGTTAAGAATATTATCCTTTTATTATGGGTTAATCATATTATAATTTAAATTTCAATGACAAATTTAGTAAAAAAAAATAACTATGTGAAACTTATACAGCTGATAATCCAAGAAAATAAAAAATAAAAAATTAAAATTGATAATAATTGTTTATAATTATCTTATTGCCATTTTCATTATCAGAATTTATCATAATAAATATAATCTTTACTTTACAAAAATATTAGACTAAGGGTGCGTTTAATAAAATTGAAATCCAAAATCTGAAATCTGAATAGTAAAAATTAAGTGCTAAAGTCTTAATTTATTAAATTCATGAAGTTGTATTTGTTTGGTAACCAGTTGAACTTAAGTACTAAATTGAAATATTTTAACCCTGTGTATATTATATAACTCGATGATAATATAATATTTTTTATAGTAGATTATTTTAATTATTATATTTTAATGCAAATAAATAATTTATTAATATAGAATGTGTGTGGGGGGGGAGAGAAATTATGTGCAAGTGTTTGTTTATATACGAGAGAGAATGAATATAATGCGTGCAAGTGTATGTTTTTGTGTGAAAAAATGAATATAGTGTGTGCAAGTATGTGTTTATGTCTTAGAAAAAGGAATATACTTTGTGCAAATGTGTGATTTTGTGCGTGAAAGAAGAAGGAATATAGTATGTGTAACTATATGTTATGTGTGAGAGAAAGGTAGTGTGCAAGTGTGTGTTTATGTGTGAGAGATAATAAGTATAGTGTGTATTTATGTGAGAGAGAAGAAAAATAATGCATTCAAGTTTGTGTTTGTGTGTGAGAGAGAGGGAATATTTTATAAGCAAGTGTGCGTCTAAGTGTAAAAGAGAAAGAATATAGTGTGTGTAATTGTGTTTTTATGTGTAAGAGAGAAGAAATATAATATGTGCAAATATGTGTTTATGTGTGAGAAAGAAGAAATATAGTGTGTCCAAGAGTGTGTTTATATATGAGAGAGAAGAAATATAATGTGTATGATTGTATGTTTATGTGTGAGAGAGAAGGAATATAGTGTGTGCTAATGTGTGTTTATGTGTCAGAGAGAATGAATATAGTATATACAAGTATGTATAAAATAGCGTGTGAATATGAACCGAAGAAAAATTGAGTGAGTTTTGAAATTCAACAATACACATTAAGTTATAGACTTTTCACTTAAAATATTGTATAGAAATTAAGTGGCACTTATGCATTCAGAAGTAGGAGAATTTTATTATCAAACATATTTAATACAAAAAATACTTAATACTTAATATAAACATACTTAATGAATTAAGTTTCATAGGATTATCAAATACCACCTAATAAAGGGAGAAATACATTTTTAGCTTATACAAAATTGTTAGAAAGGCATCGTTTTCTTTTTCTCTTGATAGTCAATTATATAATATGTAACCAAAACTATTAAATATGACTACATACCTTATTTTATAGATTTAAGAGCGGAAATAAATATTAGACCAAACCTTTGGGGGTGAGGCAAAATAAAAATTACCATACTTGAATTTGATATAGAGATCATTTAGAACCAAAGTTAAAAGTTTAGACACTTGATAGACACTTTTATATACTATATCAATTTTGCCCCTCGCTAAACCAAAATCCTTCGTCAGTCTGTCTGTCTATGCTTCGGTTTACACCTTAAACCGACTTATATAAACTAGAGCAATTCAGAAATTTGCGTCTGAAAATGTGTTACATCTTAGTCAGTTGATTAATTATTCAATTTATTCGTATATCGAATTCATGGGAAAAAAAATCATTTTGCAATTTTGTTTGTTTGCACATCAAATTCGCAATAATGAGAAACACTTTTCATTTAAATTTCCCGTGTAACAGTTAATGGTAATGCGTATAATAATCAATCGGCGGTAGTGCGACGAGTACCAGAAAAAATATGTCCGAGATTTGATGTTTAATTAACTTAATTGCACAATTAGCAGCTTTTTTCTTCTAAAGCAAATTTGATCAGCACACTCACAAGATTGCTAAGCAAGCCAAATTAATCTTTCCCTAACTGAGAATATCAACACTGATTATTTTTATAGCTTCATCAGCAAGGATCTTATAGAGGTTCTCTGTGAAGTGAACTGCATCCCAAAATACATACTTTGTACGGTCAGAACACGTAGCCATACCCCGGCAAGTAGTGCCAAATTCATATGTTCCTGTCCCACAACACATCTTTGATGCATCCGTAAAACCTGCACAAAATCCATATTCAGTATTTATCATTTGTGGGCAAAAGAAAACTATTTATAATCCATGGTCTTAATTAATTTTTATTATAGGATTTACAAATAATAATAATAATAATGTAGTTATTATTCATAATATTATTTAGAATAATATTGTAATTATTTTTTGAGATGCAATATACGTTAAACATAAAATAGTTAGAAAACGTGTTATGAAATGAGTACACAATATTATTTGGAGGAAGAAAATGAAAAGTTAAGTGATTGAAACTGAGCCAATAATTTGTATTGGAAATATTGCTAACCATATGATTTTGGATTCTGAATTATTGTTCCTATGATTGTGTATATGTCCAAGAACGAAGTTTTGATCCCCAAAGATCCCTTTAAGGTTGTCAATTTCTGCTTTAACTTCGTGGTGAATGAAAGGGCCAATAAATTCAATGCTTATAACAGACAGGTGACTCATCTCTAAGTGTCAATACTAATGGCATGCAGCCAAATGGAGGAACTCCCACTACCACCACTCTTCTTGCTCCTACAGAACGCATTTCCTGCCAAAAAAAACAAAAAAGAAAAAAAAAAAAAAGTTAGTAAGATTATTTATAAGAAATTCACCATAAAGGCAGTATAGTGTTGAGGTCATTTTATTTATCAAGTTTGATTTGGTTGTAAATTATTGCAACTATTAAGTCATTGATAATACTTATCAAGAAAAAAGTGATGGGGCTTTAAATGGTCTCCCATTAAGATTTTGAAAATAAAATTGAGTGGCCATGCATAACTCAAAATGATGCTTTAAATGCTCTTATTTTCGGAAAATAAATAAATAAATAAACCATTAGATAGGGATACATGCTAAGTGATCATTTTTTAATTTCAAATATTACTTTTGTACATGTAACATATATATATACACTCGATGATATAAAAAAATCTTTCACCAATGATTTTTAGGAAATGGTAACTCTTTATATAAATATATATATATATATATATATATATATATATATATATATATAAACACACACGCGCACTTTTATTGGAGAATTACTGAAATAAACTTTTCTGAAAAAACTAAATATTTAAATTTGGTTATACACAGTTACTAAAAATCATAAATATGATTTACGTTTGAAAGGCTTGGCGGATTAATCCAGTTAGCAGCCTGATAAAGGAAAATTTAAAACGTAAATTAATAAATTAAAGATTAGATGATTTAATAGTTTAATAAGGTCTAAAAAAAAATTTCTCAAAAAATAAAGGGGACCCCATTATAATTTACAAGGTATTATAGTAAGCGCACCTTGACGGCAGTAGACATTGAAGAGACCAAGTAATCTTCGTATTGTGCCGCACTAAATTGTTGTGACCGATTGGATTCCACAAAGTAGTTTAGGAGAAAATCATTGGTTCCCATACTTATAACAAAAACAGCATTTCACGTTATTTGTTCTTCAGCTTTGTTCGCTCCAAGCAGCTGCCTCAGGTGGATTTTGTAATGTTTGAGATACTCAACTTGTTTGGATAAGGATATAACTCTCTGCTCCATAGTTTAAAAAGGAATATTAAAATAAAATAAAAAGTTGATCAAATAAAACGTGCAGCTTCAAAATATTATTTTTGTTAAATTAATCTACAAATTTTATAGGACTAATTCTTATTTGCACCCCTCAACTTATACCAAATTTTTACTTTACATTTTCAATTTTAATTTTGGGCATTTTGCACCCAAACTATCAATTTTGTCCAACTTCAATCTAATTTTTTATACTATCACAAAAGTTTTTTTTAGGTACCGTCACAAAATGTAACGGAATTTTTGCTTTTGCACTCCAATATGATAGCAACATTGTTGTATCCCATTGAATCTATTATAAATACGAAAAAATTCAATTAATTTTGGTGATGGTGTTAAAATTTAGATTAAAGTGGTACGGATTTGAGTGCCTTGGGGTGCAAAATGTCTTAAATTCAAATTGGAGGTACAAAGTGAAAGTTATATATAAGTTAAGGGGTATAAAATGGAAATCGTCCAATTTTATATATATATATATGATGGTCAAATAAATTGAAAGAAATTGGGGAATGTGATATTTCATTACTGAGAGATTGGCAGTAAGATCATCATAACCAGAAGCTGCTGATGCAAAGCTAACACCATGCAACATATCTAACTTGTTCAGATGTGGATCGAGGAAGCCTCGTATAATCTTCTTATACCCAAGTGCATCCGCTGCAAAAGTGAAATACTTAAAAATAAAATAAAGGTAAATATAAAAAGTACACAAATCTAAGTAATAAAATGGGGCAAAGTATTAATTTGTATATTGTTTCATAGACCATTTGAACCGTTTCTTTTCTGGTTGAAAAAAATGAGTAGCTAGAATTTGGTAGAAAGTCATCGATTTACTAATGTTTAAATAAGATTGTCAAAGTGTATTTGTGGTAATTAAGTTATTTAGTACGGCACTGAGAAAACTATTTCAGAGAATGCTGATGGAAATTATGGTTATTGACTCTATTAATTGGGACCATTTAAATTATTTGGTCTCATGAATTTGTAGTTTATTTGCTATTTATGCTTCAAATAAATTGCAAGCTAGCTGGACCATTGACAAATAAGTATATACCGAATACAAATGTGAAGCAAATTTTGGTATGAAAGGTATTGCTCATCTAAAATTTATTTTCTACAAATAGACGTGGGTTTCACATGATTTCACTTTTATCTAGATAACTTTTAGGCTATTATGTTACATAAAGAATAAATTAACTTTGCTTTTGGAATCCAAATATTATAAATTTATGGTGACATACAAGAAACCGCCAAAAAGATAGAATTCGTTAAATATTCGTGTACCAAATGCTTTACCATTGAAATGTCATTGCATTTTTAATTAGAGTTCATCTTTCTTATAACACTTGTGTAAAAAATTCTGTACAAAAACTCGATTGCAAATGTACAATATGCTTGCAAAAATAACATTTAATATTTAAAAAATAATTATGTATATGCATTTATATTTAATAGTATCTCAAAAAAAAAAAAAAAAAATTTGTATCAACTCCGTCAATGTAGAAAAAATTAATGCTTTAAATTATTTGTGTACCATATGCTAATTATTTCATAATAATTCCATGTTTAATTTCTAGTTTTAACTTACCAATGAAATCTGTAGCAAGTTTGCCATTAGTAAATCTTCCAGAAGGGCGGCCATTGAGGAAATCCTTCCCATAAGGTGGGAAATTGCCTTTATTAGTAGTGTCAAGACGGTTATTGTTGCCTGGATCAACACTCGAATCCCCAAAAACCAACACACTGGTCAAGTTTTTTTTGGCCGCCAGCAATCTCAGCTGAGCAATATCGATGGCTTGTGCGGCACAAAATGCTGCCACGGCAAAGAAAATTAGAGCCATTTTCGTTTCCCCGGCCGCCATATCTAAAACCTGTTTGAATCCTCTGAGAAAACTGAGTTTGAAGGATAAAATTTTTGCTGGTTCTTAACAGAGAAACATTTCTCTTAAATGGGCTACGATGCATTAAATTTTGTTAGGTTGAACATTGAAAGTGTACAACAAATTGTTTGAAAGCCTTGTTTTTTCCAGTCTATTTTCATTACAGAAACTAATAAAAAATTCAACTCAATATTCTCAATAATTGTTGCTTCATAAATACTTACTATACGACATTTCTTATCAAGCAACGTATGATGTATTGTTTCAACAAGTTTAATTTTCTTATTAACAGTTAGTTCCTGTAAAAAAAAGTTATACTATTTAAAGTCAGATAGCACGTGTATATTTTTCCTGTTCTTTTTTGTAGCGATCGTTACATTAAATATTGTCATAAAAATGATAATAATGTGAAGTTCGTATCACTATATCCGTCAGAAGGAGAGCTGACCTGAAAAAGTAGTTGGTTTAAAACACTTGGAAAATGCAAAGGTGATCTGATAAAATTTATTTTGATTATTGAACAATTATACACTAAGTTAATTAATCATACTATTTTAATAAAAAAATTGACATCCTAATAGTTGTTTATATTTGAAATGGAAGACTCAATGGATCCTATTTTGTAGTAATGTAGGTTACTCATTTTAAATGGACAGTTCTCGTTAATTATTAAGCAATTACATTCTAGTTGATTATAAGGAAAAACACAATTTTAGCCCTCAAAATTTAGACCGCAGTATATCTTGGTCCCCAAAGTTTTATACAAAACACATTTAGTTTTCAAACTTTCTAATTTTTATCAATTTATTACAAATTTGAAAATTTTATCAATTACCAACCAAAAAAAAAGTCACATACAAAACACGTAACTATTAAATCTTAAGTGTCAAACGTGAGAAAATGCAATTTTAGCTCTCAAAGTTTGGGTAATGATCTATTTTTGTTTCCAAAACTCCAAACAAAACATGTTTAATTCTGCACAAATTTTTTAATTTATACTAATTTAGAATAAATTTTAAAATTCTGTCAATTACATATGAAAAAAGTCACGTACATTGCCCGTGAGTGTTAGATCTATCTTGGGATAAAACATTTCCCAACCGATTTCAACCCATTTAATCATATTTTTATTTTTCCCTCTAATTATCAACGCCTAATCATTCACCATTCTTGTCGACATTATAACATTTTCCATCAATTTCAACCTGTTTAGCGATGGATTTAACAACAGATTTTTAGCAAAAATTCCTTCGCTAAACGATTTACTAATATATTTGCCGACAGAATCCATCCGTTGAAAAATGCCTTATCGGTAAAATATAATTACAACGATTCTATCGACAGAATTTTAACAATGGAATTTTCCGTCACTAAATTTGTTGTTAAATTTGGTTCTGAAATATTATGAAACCTTAAATTAGCAAAAAAATTTTGCTAAATTTAGTGAACGAAAATTTCGTTGCTAAGAATAACGGTTTCAATAGACAAAAATCCGTCAGTGATTAGTATTTTAAAATATTTAAAAAAATATTAGTGACTGAAAAATCCATTACTAATTTAAAAATATTATAAAAGATGTTGCTTATAAGTGTTCTTGAAGTATAATTTTGAACTGTATAAGAATCATTTAATTTTATTCAATATTTGCAACTAAATATTTAGTGCTCATTTACTACACCAAATTCCTAAATATTCTAAAGATTAATATAAGTAAATGAGTCTTATTATACAGTAAAAAGTGAATTATTATTATTTTATTATACCTCAAAGATTAATTTTGAATCAAATTATTGTTTTAATATATTAGTAAATTATTATTGTCTTATTACCTTTTCCTTGGATATAAATTTTTCAACACCATACTAAATGAGTTAAAATCAGTTAGAGGATATTATACGCAATTCAGATTAGATTTAATAGTCACATGTATAGGAAGTGTTATAATATAAACCATAATGGTAAATAGTTACGAGAGAAAAAAATAGAATATATGTTAAATAGGTTGAAATCAGTTGGGAAATGTTATATCCTATGGTAGATTTAACAGTTACATGTAATGCACATGACTTTTTTCATCTGTAATTGATAAAATTTTCAAATTTGTTTTAAATTAGTAGAAATTAAAAAGTTTGAGAGTTAAATGTGCTTTGTTTGGAATTTTAGAGACCAAAATAGACTATAACCCAAATTTTTAGGGTTAAAACTGTATTTTCTTACATTTGGAATTTAATATTTAACTGTCATGTACTTTGCACGTAACTCTTTTTGTTTGTAATTGACAGAATTTTCAAATTAGTCTTAAGTTGACTGACATATAAAAGTTTAAAATTAAATGTGTTTTACCTAAAATTTTAGGGATTAAAATGAACTACGACCTAAACTTTGAAAACTAAAATTACATTTTTCCCATGATCTTTCCTTCTCGGCTTCATGGCAGTGTACGACATCAATTGGTCCTCTTGAAATTTCAGTAGTATTTTTTGTTTAGAAAAGCTGCATCAATTACGCCTGAAAAAATCTTAAATGGATCGAATCTATAATATAGTGTCATGAATCCCTTGATTCATGTTCTTCCACATCACTTTATATCACTTAAGTGGATGATGTCAAAGAACATGGACCAAGGGGTCCATGGCATGAACATGTAAAAAATTTCCAATTACGCCCTAAAGTATAATCCTTTAATGGGTTTACTCTCTCTCTATATGTGGAGAATTGCAATGGTCTAAGGTTGAGAATTTTTTACATGGATTTGGTCTATGAAATATTGTCATGTACTTCTTGATTCATAAGTTTTCACATCATTTCGCCCTACTTCACTTCACTCTAGTGGAGTGATGTGGTAACTTATGAACTAAGGGGTCCATAATACTATATTATGGACCGAATCTATACAAGAATTTCCTATCCAAAGTTAATCATCATTAATAAGGTACTCCTCCATTCTATTTAGCCGTGGCTGTTTATTTCTTCCTTTAAACAATTTGTTTTGTTCCAAATTAATCCAGTGACAAAATTTGTATCTTGAAGGATTCAAGGAAGTATTAAATAATCTTTTTTTTTTCAACTTTACCTTTATTGCCATATTAATGAGGAGGGATGATTTTTTCTTCAAAAAAAAAAAAAACCACCTCTCTCCCTACCCTCTAGTAACTCAAACCCTTGACAAATAGATAATAGAGGAAGCGTCTTACGTCTAAATTGCACTTCATTATCATGGGGAGAGATCATTATGTAGTTTAGGAACTTAATATAAAAGGATAATTTAATTACTTTGAACTATCATTTTTTTTCTTTTTTTGCAAATTTGATGCAATTTAATAATTGTTTTATTATTGTGCACTAACACAAAACAAAAGTTAAAATGAAATGAATGGAATAATACAGTGATACTTTCCACTATTGAATAGCATGACTTACTTTAATTGACGTGTACTAAATATTCTTTTTATTTTATTTTATCTGTCGTTTTAGATAATTTATTTTGTTCTAAATTATTTATTGCTTTAAAAATTTTAGAAAGTATTAAAAATTATTTTTTTCAACTTTACCCTTGGTTTCGTACTAATGGAGATAAAGGATTATAAAGTTTGAAAATTTAATATAAAAGGATAAGTTAATCACTTTGAACTTTTTTTTTTTTTATAAAATTAATAAAATTTAATATTTTTTTAATTTTTATGCACTAATTAAAAACCACATTTAAAATGAAGCAAAGAGAGTAATGACATAAATTGACTAACACATGTTTTATAATATACACATGTTTGGTCTTTTATATATCTATATATATATCAACCAAACCAGTGAATATATTAAGAGCCCATGTGGCGTTCAATGGGTAAAACATTTAATTCTTTAAACCGTTTTCTTTTTCAAAGATGACTCACAATGGATCCCCAGATGACTAAAAGGCATGACAATGAAGAGTACTTAATTTACGACGACGAAGTTTGTATGGTTCCATAATTAAGGATGTGTTCGTTTGAATTGAAAATATTTTTAGAAAAATATTTTTATCAGTGTAAAATATTTTTTTAATTTTCTTCCTCTAACTAAAAATAACTTATGAAATTTTTGAAAGCAAGTTATTTTTTGGATAATTCAAGAGTGACATTAAATTTCAAATACTTACTTTTATAATTTTATTTGCTAAACTTATCTTCATTTTCAATTCTTTTCCATTCATTTTTCTCTTAATCATGGATCTCACACTAATATAACTACCATTATGCATATTTTACTACCATATTATACTATTATTTAATTTTGAACAAAATCAATCTTTTATTAATCACAATTACTGTTACTATTGTTATAAGTTTTTTTAACTTATATTCATAAAATTAAAGATGAAACCGTTAAAAATTTTTATTTCAAAATATTTTTATTTTGTCAACCGAATACCGAAAAATTATATGAAAAATGGAAATTTTTATGTAAAATGTGTTCCAAAGAAAATATTTTTCCCAAGAAAATATTTTCAATCCATATAACACACCTATTGAAATTCTTCTTTTACCTTTTTTTTTTTTTCTTTTGACAGAGAAATAGCTTCCGATGGATCACAATCTTCAACGTGCAAACCCTTCTCGACGCTACAAATAAGAAATACTATACGAAATTGGATCCGGAACTTCAAACTAAGTGCTATAGTTATATATTGTATATGGAAAATTATTTATAACTTCAGAAACTCAAAATAGGTAGACATGATGAATTTGAGTGGCGAAATTGTATTAAGTCACAAATCTTAATTTTAAATACTTGGTCGGCGGGATTTTTTTTTCTTTCCCAAATCAACTATCACCCGAAAGTTAGGAAGCTTGATTCTACTTTTATCAGAATAGTCCATGTGTTCTCTTTTTAATTGGGCAATTTCATTGTGTGGGGTTTAGCTCCAGGTTGGAACGAAGAAATAAATGTTCTATACGCAAGAATTTTATTGCAGTCATTAAGTAGACAAGGAGTAGTTCAACTAACTGGACAGCCATTGCCCTTGAATGAGTGGTCTATTTTCTTAGTACTACTGGAAATGGATGGATTGAGACAAGATGGATAAAAAGAGTAATTAATGCCACTACTCAACTCATTTGCTGGAGTTTTGGACAACCTGTATGCACTTTCCCAATCAATTCAAGAAGCAAAAGGACTTTAGTTATTATTTCCATTTTTTTCCCTTCATTTTGTTTAAAACGATTTTAGTCGTTTATACTTGTAGTGTTTATTCAAAAAGTTACTTCAGAGTTCACACTTTCCACTTTTGTTTGATTACATTTTGTTCTCCAACAACAAAAGCCATTAACCTATCTTTACTGCAGAATGAATACACGATTCCATTTTTTATGAATACATCAAATATATTAGATGTGGATGTTCATTTGTATTTTCAACTCACAAATATCTTAATCTAATCGTAGATCAACGAAACTTCGAATGTATCTATTTATGAGATCAATGTATCATATCTAAGGGTGTTCATGGATCACATCTAGATGAGTATAAGAGACAGGTATACCACCTCACTGTGGTCAAGAAAATTTTGACCCTCTTAATCCATACAATACTCTGGATAGGAAATCTCTACTGGATACCCTCAAAAGAGGGTCGGGTTGACCGGGTACCTGACCCTCACTAATAACAAAATATAAAAATTTAAATAATGATAGTTAAGCAAGTTAATTTCAATTAAGTCAACAACAATTAAATTTAAGTTACAAAATACAGCCCAATATTACATCCCAATAGCAACAAACTAAAAAGTAGCAACATGCCAATAGCAACAATATTTAAATCGCAAAATATATTTCAATAGACGCGATGTGAGAAATGAGGATGCGAAAAAAAGGAAGGGAAGAGATGATTGAGGTGGAAAAGGAATGAAAGACAAGAAATTGAAAAAGAATAGATGAGAGGCCGCCAATAAACTTAATAAGTATTTACTTCTAATGAAATCTTATTAATCAAATTTACAAAAATACCCCTAAAATGGACCGGGTCGGGTATCCAACGGGTCACAGAAATGTGACCCAACCCTCTACCCGACCCGATTTTAGAATGCGGTTCGGGTATCCTCTTTTTTCGGAAGGTTCAGGTAGGATCGGTTCAGCGGGTTTTTCAGATCAGCGGGTCAGGATAAACACCCCTAATCATATCTAACTACCAAATCTCTTCATGTACATTATGTATGCCTATAAATAGAGACATTGTACTTCATGTTAGATAAACTTGAAAGGAAAAAGATAATAGTTATACTCCTCCCTCAATATTTTTGTCTTTAAAAGGAAGAAGATAATAGTTCTACTTACTCAATATTTTTTTCTCTTTTAAATTACTTTTATATTATTTTATAACACATTATTAGCACGAGACTCTGACCCACTGAAGTAAAATTTTAAATCAACACAACAAAGATATGTAAAATTATCAACACAACGAAGGAACGTAAAATTTTAAATTATCATAGCCAAGGTATGATTCAAATATATTGAGTATTCTCTATTTATACCTTTTATTTTTATACTTTCAGTCGTGTCATCATAATATTATTAGAATTTATATTGGTTATTGTTTGGATCTTGTCAAATCACTCTTAATGTGTACCAAACTTTAATTTATGACTTTTGATATAATGAGTAAGAACTATTTATTTTGAATTTTGAATGTTAAAATCCATTTGGATTACATGTGTCTTGAAGACACAATTAAAAAGAAAAAATACTGCATCCAATTAAGACAAAACAAAATCAATGATTTTTCCCATATCTATAAAGAATTAAAAAAAGTGATTATCTTATTTTAAAAGATCCAGCAGATCTATGAGAAATTGAAAATATCATTGATGAGTACTTGTTAGAGAAAATATTCTCTACTTTTCTTGCTAAAAAATATGCTCATACAACAACAATTAATTTTATATCTTCTTATGGTTGATTAAAATAACGAATTATTATTCAAAAATCATGAATCTCATCTAACTGGTTTTGCTCCATTTCCTGAAGTATTTTGCAAAAGTTTTAATAAATATTTGGACGTGGACATAGTCAAAATCAACATATTTATGTTGCTCGTTATTAATAAGTACTATCTGATTATAATATAATATCCTCACTATCAAAAGTGGCAGAATAGTAAAAATATAAAAGAGAAAGATAATGGGCATAGATTAAAAATGATATCAAAAATTAATTTTATCTTACTGTATCTAGAGACATTGGTCACATGTCTGAGTACATCATCTAAGATTTTTATTATTTCTCAAGAATCATACCAAAGACAAAGAGAAAGTCATAAAAACAAATTTTGTCTATAAAGATTTTGACCACGGTCATAATATTGATAGTTTCTTTCCTGAAGAAAGCATTGATCGGTTGGTTGATGGTGAAAATGTCTAATAAAGAAAATCTTGTGATATTTTATTTCACATATTTTCATTATTGTTTAAGAATTATATATGTCTTATTCTTTTCGCATTAATTTGTTAGCTTTGTTATTATATTTATATTGTTTAATGAGCAACATGTAGATATACATCTAAATATATTCAAAATATGAGAATATATATCTAACACATAGTGCATTTACACACACCTTATCTAGAATTAGAAAATATATTAATTTGATTATAATATCATTGATAGTACAAAACTAATTGAATATTCTAAAATAGCTAATATATTATTGATTAGAGGAACACAATTTGCAATGAACAACACACTATTAATTCTGTATGTTTTAAAGAAATTTATTGAATTTTAAAAGACATTCAACTGATCGAATAGATATTATATTGAAATAGTGAATAATAGAAAGATAGAATATTTCTGCATTACTGTTGTTATTTCAGTTAAAATATGTTTGTTAAAAAACAAATCACTTCTTTTGTTTCCTCTGAATTATACTACACAAAAATCATTATTATTAAAACACATATGATAGTAAACTCGAAATTTACTTATTCGAATAATTTTAATTGTTTGGCTTGATCGATTATACCATCCTGAGTCAATTATGATACGTAAAAATTATTAAAAATTCATATGGACATCTATTAAAGAACTAGAAAATTCTTCAATTTAATAATTTTCTTGTGTTACTTGTTCATAAGAAAAATTCTAATTATTAGACTATAACCCGTTAGGTAAGATATGTGGGCTAAGTCACCCATCATGTGTACCATTTAGATATTTTATGATTTTGATAAATTCATCTACTTGATGGTCACATGCGTACTTATTAATTATCGGCTCGCAATCAGGAGTTTGTGAGATTGTTAGATCAAATAATTAGATTAAGAGCACAAATTTCCAGATTATACAACCAAGAACATTTTTCTTAATAATGGTGGTAAATTTATATCTTAGATATATGATGATATCTATATGTCAATTGGTATAACTATTGAATATCTTGAAATACATATTCATACACAAAGTGGTTTAGAAGAATTGTCAATAAAATGTCTCCAATCACTGGCTAGACCATTACTTATGAGAATAAAATTACCTATTTATGTACAAGGACATACTATGTTGCATTTAACAGCACTTATACGTATCAGTTAAAAAGTTATCTTAACTTCTCCTTACTACAATTGGCTTTTGGTTAGGACCCTATACCCATCTAAAGATTTTTGGTTGTGCGTCATATATTTCAATTGTTATACCACAATGTACAAATATGAGTCATGAAAGAAAATTAGGAATATATATATAATATGAGTCACCTTCTCTGATTAAATATTTTGAAAGATTAACAAGTGATGTATTTACCGCACAATTTATAATTGTCATGAAAATATTTTTCCAATATTAAGGGGAGAAAATAAGCAGCTAGACAGAAAAAAATAAATAGAATGAATTTTCTTCTTGATTCTTGTACAAAGTAATAGAATTTTCTTCTTGATTCTCGTACAAAGTAATATGATCTAGAAATTCAAAATATAATTCATTTGTAAAAAATTGTGAATCAACTATCAGATTCATTTTTGACTTAAAATGAGTTACAAAATCTCAAATACCAGCTGAAATGTCTAATAGGTGTCCCAGTAGGACAGTCTATCAGTACAGATGTTAGTTAGCCACTCACTAAGGTGTAGTTGACCAATCGATTCCAAATGATAAGAATCATAATCACAATAGCCTATCAGTATAAATGATAGTTAGCCACGCTAAGGTGTGGTTGACTAATCGATTCCAAATGATAAGAATCCTCATCACAGGAAGGAGGAAATATCAAAGATGGTCATAAAATGGAGAAGGGTGCTCCTGAAGACGCCCTACACATAACTAATTAAATATTTTTAAAAGTGGATTAGGTACCTAAATCTAATGAAAATAAAGAAATCTCGATAAATTATGTCATTATTGAAAAAGATGGAACTGAAACTATATTATTGTCGACTATGTTATTTTTTATAATATCAGTTGACATTTTGAATAAAAAACGAGGATCTTGAATATTAATTTTTTTAAAAAATATCTACATAGAAATGATTAGTTAAAATAGAAAGACACAATACAAGTAAAATTAAATTCACGTTAAAAAATGTGAAGATTTTTGACTTGTAGTTAAATTTCTAAAGGTGTAATAAGTGGTACGGTACAAATAGATATTCGTGCAAAAACAAAATGAGAAAAATAAATCTGTGTTATATAAAGCACCCAAAACAAATTTTTTTGCAAAAATCTAGCATTGGTTATAAACAGACTTAGTCTCTTGTGATGGAATCACCATTAGATATCTAATTTGTGTGCAGTTCTTGAAAAAAAATTGAAATGCATCTTGAGCATATTTTGTATAATTCATTTGACATCGATATGTATGTGAAAATTCCTAATGAATTTAATACATCTAAAACATATAAAGTTTCGTGAGAATATTACTAAAAAAGATAACAAAAATTTTTGTATAGATTAGATTAAGTAATCAAGGCAAATGTGGTATAATCGTCTCAATGAGTATCTCTTTAATGAGACTTCTAAAAATGATCTTATTTGCCTATTGGTTTCATAAAAAGGAACAATATCAGAGTTTTTGATAACTATTGTATATGTTGATGATATAAATATTATTGGAACTCTTAAGAGTTTCAAATTGTAAAATAATGAATTGATGTAAAAGATCCTTGCAAAGGTCTGCAGTTCAAACACTTATCAAACAATATTTTTGTTCGT
This sequence comes from Cinchona pubescens, assembly GCA_025175665.1. NCBI lineage: Eukaryota > Viridiplantae > Streptophyta > Magnoliopsida > Gentianales > Rubiaceae > Cinchona > Cinchona pubescens. The sequence continues at coordinate 504,266 of JANKKI010000226.1, forward strand.
CAATCGCCTTATAGAGAAAAAGTATTCAAACAATTTTTTCTAAATAAAAAAAAAATCTGTTGAGTACTACAATGGTTGTAAGATCACTTGATGTCAAGAAAGATCATTTTCATCCTCGGGGGAATGATGAAAAATTTATTGGTCTTGAAGTACCATATCTTAGTACTGTAAAAGCATTAATACATCTTGTTAATAATATAATATGTGATGTAAATTTGTTAGCAAATTTTAGTTTTTTTTTTTATACGAAGATATTGAAATGACATTAAAATATACTTCAATATCTCCAAAGAATTTTGATATGAGTCTATTTTACTCAAATGAATCAAAATTAGTTGGCTATGTAGATGTTGAATATTTATCTGATCAATCATAAAGTTCGATCTCGAACGAATTATTTGTATATGGAGAACTTGTTATATCAAGGCGTTTAGCCAAAGGTCTATACAATACAAATTTTAGTCAGTACTTCTTCCAATCATACAAAAATAATTGCAATATATGAAAAAAAAGAGAGTAAAGAATGTATTTTGGCTAAAGTCATTGACCTAACATATCCAGAAGATATGTAGTTTAATATTATAAGTGAAACTTCCAACAATATTATATCAAGACAATGTTGTATACATTCTGCAGCTAAAAGGATATATCAAAGAAGACAGAAAGAACCACATTTCTCCAAAGTTTTTTTCATTCGTGATCTTCAGAAGAATTATGATATTGATAACTAATAAATTGCTTATGTGGTAATCTATCGAATTTATTCACAAAGGTATTGCCAACAACAACATTTGAGAATTTAGTTTGCAAAATTGGCATGTGTCATTTTAAGGATATAGAGTGATATTTTCATGAAGGGGAGTAAAAGTACATGCTGTACTCTTTTTTTCTTGGCCATAGTTTTCTTCTAGTGGATTTTATTGGCAAGGTTTTTAATGAGACAACATACAAAGTGTACCATAAATATTAAATACACACTATACTCTTTTTCCCTCTACTATAATTTTTTCTCACTGGATTTTTCTGGTAAAGGTTTTTAATTAGGCAATAATTCATCGCGTATTCTATATACAAAAGAATGATGTACTCTTTTCCCTTCACTAGAGTTTTTCTCAATAGGTTTTACCAGTAAAGTTTTAATGAGACATATTCTTTAATGTATGGATACCCAAAAATGAGTATTATGAATACATTGGATACATTGGATGTGGATGTTTATTTGCATTTTCAACTCACATACATCCTAATCTATTTGGATCAATGAAACTTTTATATATCTAATTATGAGATTAATGTACCATATCAACGTACCTATTCATGAGTATTTATTATTCAATATCAAATCTATTCATGTACCTCATATATACCTATAAATAAATGTATTGTAATTCATATTGAATACACTTGAAAGGAAGAAGATAATAATTCTATTCCTCTTTTAATATTCTTGTTTCTTTTAAATTACTTTTACATTATTTTATGACAAGATTCTCTTACTTTTAAGATTATAGACTTTTTATAAAATTATTAGATACTTGATTAAGGAGAAAAATAAAAAGAATTAGATACTTCTTCATATTCCATCCCTCTTTCGGGGATTTATGAATGTAATTTTTATCGTTTTATAACGATATGTTGTTCCTTTTGAGGCTTATTTTGAATTGCTTATGAAAAATTTATAAGCAATTTTTTACTTTTTTAGTTTGAAATATGAGAACTTAAAACATGTATATGTCAAAAACTATTTTCAACTCAAGTCTTGCTTTTCAAAACTAACTTTATTTTTAAGTTAAAACTAAGCAAAAGAAAATTTGTTTTTAGCTTATAGCCATCTAGTGAAATTGAATATGATGTTTCATTTTGTTCCAATAATTGTTAATCTTCAGGTAAAATGTAAATAACTTTGTGGCTAATTAAATAAGTACTTTACTCTCTCTATATTTTGTAAATGTGTATTTGAGACTCATTCATACTTCAAATTTTGTTACAAAATTGACAGAAATCGTCAATACTAACCGTAGTTGATGCTCACATGCCTATTGCGCAAGTGGGACTAGTTTTTAGAAACCTTTTTACCTCAACAACACTATTCCCCATCTCTTCCATCAACCTACTTGCCACCTCATCCTATTCCCCACCCTATCCACCACCACCATTAAGTAGACCCACCACCACCTCCCATCCCAACTCCAACCTAGCTCCTACCACCTCCTCTTCTCCCATCCCATCACCTATCTCTCCCAGATTTGGGAGCCATCCTACATCTCCTCCCCATGTCACCTTCTCCCCATCCTACCCTAGATTCGATCGCTATCAGCCACCTCTACCCAACCTATTACCTTTAACCATTGTAACTCGTCACCCTAGATCTGCTTCCATTAGCGATCTCTACCCCCTAACCTATCACATTCATCCATGCCCAACCTATCACCCCGGATCTGGTACACGATTTTGCTATATTTTTTCATTTGAAATTTAAGATTTTTGATGGTTTTTGCATAAATTTTTGAAAGATGGAAGATGCGTTAGGGTTAGGGAGGAAGATAGGGGTGGCGGGAGATTAGGTTAGGAGAGAAGAAAGGGAGTGACGAGACATGTGGCTGAAGAGGGAGATCGAGGATATAGGATAAGGAAAGGGGCAGGTGGCTAGGGTTGGGGTGGCAGTGGTGTTGGGGATTGGGGATGCCGCCTGTGGGACAGTGTAGGGGAAGAAGAAGAAGGGTTGAACTTTTTAATTCTTAATTTGATCCTAAATTTTTTTAATTCTCAATTTTGACCCCTTTTAATTTTCAATTTGACCCAAAACCTTGTCATACACTTGAATTATTAAGGGCATATAAGATATTTCACATATAGGGGTAGTTAGTTTAGACTATTTCCGTCTATTTTACAACAAAATTTAAAATACAAGGTGATCAAATATACATTTACAAACCACGTAGAAGTAAAATGCTTACTTAGTTAACCACAGGGTTATTTGTATTTTACCCTTTCTCTTATAGCTTTGGCTTGTCAAAAGTCCTGCATTATCGTATGTACATGTCTTTTGACTTATTTTTATTTTTCTGTTAACTATTCCCAAATGTAACTAAAGTTGAGGTACTACAAAAACCATGCCTATCTCCAATGCTTGCTTCCCAATCCTTCCTAGTATGTTACTTGTAACTGTGAAAACAATATATACACCAAAAAAAAAAAAAAAAAGGTAAAAACAATATACATTTGTTTTTTGTTATTAAAAAACTTTTTTGACTAAATTCGAAAATCATCAATCCGTTGTAATATGTATTGAATCTTCACTAAATTCTGTATTGAATCTTCACTTCTTCTCTCTATTCATGCCTTAAAATTCTTCCCTTATCCCTTTGTTTGAAAATTCTATATTTTTTTCCGGGTGTTCATGGATTGGGTACCCGGTCCATGAGGTAAAAAAAGTAACTGATCCGCACTGATCGGGTCAAGAAAATTCTGACTCTCTACTCGGTCCATACAAAGGTTGTTACCCGACCTACCGAGTACCTGGAAAAGAGGGTCGGCTCGACCGGGTACCCGACCTTCACTAGTAATAAAATATAAAAATTTAAATAATAATAGTTAGGCAAGTTAATTTCACAATTAAGTCAACAACAATTAAATCTAAGTAACAAAATACATCCCAATAGCAACAAACTAATAAGTAGCAACAATAACTAAATCACAAAATACATACGAGAGTGTAAGGAATGAGGATGCGAAGAAAATAAAGGGAAGAGATGATTGAGGTGGAAGAGGAAGGGAAGACAAGGGACTGAAAAAGAAGATGTGAGAAACTGCCAATAACCCTAGTAAGTATTAACTTATAATGAAATCATATTAATCAAATTTACAAAATTACCCCTAAAATGAATCGGGTTGGGTACCCTCAACCTGAGTGACCTGACCCTCTTTCAAAATGGGTACCCTCTCCTTTCGGTTCCGATTAAATTGGATAGATTCAATGGATTTTTCGGGTTAGTGGGTTAGAAGTAACAGCACCCCTAGCCTAGCAACTTAATTTTGGCGGGAACGAACCCTAAAAAAAAAAAAAAAAAAGCAGAATACTTTAATTATTCTACATCCCTCTAGAACAAAGAGAAGGAGAAATTTGAGAGAAGAAGAATAAATCAAAAACAAAATGGAGAGGCGTAAAAGAGTCAAAACGGAAGGAGGAAATCAGAATAACAAAAATAATAATAATAATAATAATTACAGGTATACCGGCGCCGGTGGTGGTGTAGGTATGGAAGAAAATACTCTAGCAATTCTCGACACCTCCTCCTCCGCCTCTTTCCACCACCTCCTCGACGACCGTAAGTATCATATTAGTTTTATTTTAAATTTAATTATTATTCGTAGTAAAGAATTTTGTATTTTTATTGATTTTCCATAAATATTATTTTAAGGGCTTGCTTTTCTGGAAGCAGTTCGATCGGCTTCTTTGGTTCCTGAAAATGCCACTCCCCCAACTAAGTAATATTTTGTTATTATTTTATCTGTTTTTTTTTTTTTTATGGTTTTAAGATTCTTTTATTTTTTTATCTTTTTGTATCGAACCACTTTAATAATAGGCATGATATGTTTAGAAGACTTTTTTTTTTTAATTAAAAAAGAATTGTAGATATTGTATAAAAGAAGGGGCTGGAATGCGTGAGAATCGAACAAAACCATAAATATTGTGGTTATGTCAGATTTTGTTGTAAAATAGTACTTGTGTGAGTATTTGCACGCGATGTGAGTGTGATGGCATTTGCTTGTGAATTACGACACACTGTGCGCCATTATATTGATGCTAGAATTTATAGTGTCCACTTTTGGCCGGGCATTGAGAGTTTTGAACTTGAAAAGGTGCCTTGCATAGCAGGGGTGGCCGATTCACCTCACATTAGCAATGTAGTTTTGGGAAGAATTGAGTTAGAGTTTACATTGCTTTAGCCGTAATAGTGTTTCGAGGGATATGCATGATGCCATTAGATGTAAGTTCTTAAATTATGTTGGTCATTCTATGTGTTGAAAAATAGTGGTTGTCTTTGTGAGCCGCGTAGATTGGAAAGACCTTCTTAGGATATTTTATTGAACTACAAAATTAGCAGTATGAATAACTAGATTTTTGTATCCCTTTGACTCAAGTGTAGAGGTGGCTATGACTTTTTTCTTCATTGCCATCCCTATTTCAGTTATTAAATCTATGGCTGCATCAAGTTATGGACTTGATTATTTCTACCATATTGGAAATTTAGACTCTATCGTGTTACATACGCCAAGATGATTATGCTTTGAAAACGGTTATATCATGTTTCTTTCAGTGGATGGATATTGGTGGAGAGCTTCTTTAGTTTATGTAGGAACTTCTACAGGATAATTATCCTCGTTTATTGCCTGACTGACTCATTTGGGAAACTTGACGGGACAGAAAAATGCTTGAAGCGGTTTTCCAAATTTTAAAAGATGAAGATTCACTTAATCTGATAATGGCAAGTTATCAACTTCTCTCTGAGTTAAATAAGAGTACTACTTCTTTATCACTCTATGTTTTAGCCTCATTTCTCTACAAATTATGGTTTTTCACTCTTATTCTCCATTATAGCGACATCCAAGGGTCTGCTTGCCTAAGAAGGAAAAATCAGAAGCATCCTCACCTTCTAAAGTTCTTTATGAACTCATCGTGGTTGAAGAGGTAACTGTTATATTTCTGACTGGAGCACTCTTATGTGCTTTTTATGTCAATCGCTTGCTTTTTCTTGTTATTGGTTCAGAAACTGTAATAGCACACTCTTATTCATTTCAGGCTTGGTCTCCATTTGGTTTTAGTGAGAACGACGAATTTACTAGCACCTCAAGTGGTGGATCAATTAGTCCCTCTGTAAGTTGTATTACTGTCATGGCTTCATTCTCTTGTCATCTCATATTAGAATTCTAGTGCAGCTTAAATGCATTCCACTTGGCTTGCATCCTCCATTTCATTATTCTCCAATTTTCGATAGCTGCCCGTAATACTTATTATATTGTTGGTTAAAGGGTAGAGGAGCAGGATTGCTGGAATACTGACAAATATGTATATATATTGTTGAGCTAAGTTCTTCACTTTCTACTTTGTACTGGTTTCAGGACTTCCACTCCTTAATAGAAGATATTGCTAAAAGAAGTAGTGAGCAAAGGTGCAAAACAATAGAAACAAAGGTCAGTTACTTGTAGAAATGACTTGCTGTCTGCCTAGCTCATATTGCAATACGGTTTAGCCATTTTTGCAGAAAGTTAAGTTTTCTCCTTTGAACAAGTTTCTGAACCGCTGACATTCAATTTTTGGAATTCAACTGTTTTTCTTGATGTCTCTCATTGTATATTAACAATCTGTAAATTCTTATCTGTGATATCATCCTCTTGCAGTCACTAAGGAACATGTTACTATTTCAATATCTTGTTAATGTTCTTGAAGGGGATCTTGTACCTCGTATTCATGCATTTAAAGGTAAATTGCAGCTGAATGCTCTAAATTTGTATGTGTGTGTGAGTGTGTGATTAACCTCATTAGTTTGCTAAGTGGTTTGTTACCTTTACTGCAGAAACTTTGAACTGGATTCTTTTGAGGGAGTGCATCCTTAGCAAGATTCTGGTATGCGTTTGAACAATAGGTTACGTTTTCAGAAATTTTCATGATTATCTCCTTGAGTACCATACAATATTCATCCAGTAACATAGACTTTCATTATACTGCAGGGGTCAAGGAAAGTATCTTACAAAGATTTAGTTAAGGACTGCCTGTCTATCATATACACATCTTTCTCATGATGAGCCTCAATTCACTCATGATCAGGGAACGAATGGAACTTTCTCAGTGGTGCTACAGAAGGATTGTCATGCTGCTTTAGAGTTAGCTTTACCTGAAGTAAAAAAGAGTGCATGTATTGCCCTGAAGAAACTTCTGCAAATGGTGAGTTCATGAGCCCTCCTTTATAGGATATCTTGAATCTGTAGTTTTAATAATCGTGAAATTTGGACCTACAGATTATGGAGCTAGATTCATCAAGGAACACTGCAGACAAGTCTGGCCTTATCACCAGAGCAGATGGGGCACGGTATGTTCTTGTTTTTTATGGATAACATGCTATATCTGTGTCTCAACCTGGACCGTTTAGTTAAAAGTTCGTGGCTTTTGGATGTGGTGCAGACTCCCAGCTGCAGAGATCATTTTAAACGAGCTTGCCTATGATAGCGATCTCCTTTTCTCATTTTTTCTGGTACTCAGCCATAGTCTCTCTCTCTCTCTCTCTCTCTCTCTCGCTCTCTCTCTCACACACACACACGCACACACACACACAAACGGACATGCTCGATTGGGAAAATCTAACTATTTAGCAATGACACAGGAGATTAATCAAAAGCAAAGAATCAATAAATGCCCAGGCCAACATGGTGATTGTGCTTGATTAGGTTTTCGGGCAGTCTTCGGCAAATCTTGGTTCAGCATGTTTGCTGCCTTTATGCTTTAAATATGTTAACACTTTTCTGTACATTTCAAGAGGGAGGTTTTGCAGAGTAGGACAACTGGGGACAGAAGGAGGATCAATTCCCTGTTTGGTAGGAGGTGAGAGGAGGAGGATGAGAATTTTAAGCAAAATAAATGGGGAGGGCTAACCCATCTAAATGCCTTATATATTTCTAACTTCTAAATCTTTCGAGTTGGGTACTAATTGCCTTCCAATTAGAACAGCTTAAGACACTGATAAGTAGTTCATCACGATTAAGAATTAATAGCTAAAAGATTTAATTATTCTTCATAATTACTCATACTCCTATGTCCTAACAAACAACTGAAACTTTGGTGAAAGTTTAAGAACCAGTCCCAACCTTTCATCTCTTGCTTCTTATACTAAACTGGCAATAGTTTACTGGTTCTTTCAAAGCTGTATTTCGATGTCAATCTCACGTGTGGGGATATACCTGGTGCTAAATTTGCTTACTTTTGGCAATTGATGATTTTCCACAGCTCTTTGATGAACCTGAGTGGAAGCTAAAAGCCATCATCCACAGTACTTTCAGAAATATATTCCGAAGGTAAACTGGTTATGCCGATTCTTTTCTTCAATTTAAAACCTAATATTATTTTGTGCTTGAGGAATCTGCTAATTGTGAACTCTTGTCCTGTCTGTCACAGTCTTTGACAAACCTACATGGCATGGTTATCTTTTAGATCGTTGACACATTCGAGTTAGACATTCGTTTTATTTCTGCTCTGCTGAAACGAAAATGTTCTCTGCTGTATTACCACGATGTTATTGATCATGTTCAATGCTTGACTTCGCTTTATATTATCTTCTGATTATTGGTTTTCCAGTGGTTTTAGCCTCAATAATTCATCATAATATTTCCAAAACATTTATCTTCTATAAAATAATACATTCCCTACAGAATTGGAACCTTATCTCTTTATTTAAGTTCACTAGTCAATAGAAGGGACATTTTACGTATAGGATCACTTCAACATTTCCTTGGAAATGAAGGCATATAACGTGACTGACTTCCTTCTTTCCTTTCTTACTTAAATGGTCTGCCTGGAATTGTGTATATTGACAATTTGTATTGCACCATTGATGTACCCTCAAACAGTCTTCTGTCCGCACAAGGCGATCTAATGGCTCAAGCAATGATGCAACTTTTGATGGAATTTTAAAGTGCTTGTCAAATGAAAACAGCGCAAAAGGGATCATTAAGAAAATGAGGCCAGATGTCCTTCAGTTGCTTTTAGCACATGCCTTTCAGGTGAATGTTCAATAATATTGTTTTAGACGTCATGCTTAAATTCCTGCTCCAAGTGCAGGGATTGCAGCATTCTAGCTCTAGTATTGAAATTTCTTTTGTAAAGTGGAGTTTGAAAGGAGTCCCCAAACAAAGCTTAGAGGTACTGTCACCCACCACAACCCCCACCCATCCCAGTGCACGCAGCTCCAGATCACACACCCAGCCCTCTGTGGGAAAAAGGAAAAAAGTAAAGGTGGAAAACAGAAACAGACAACAAACAGAAGTTGGAACTGATAAGAGAAGTATAGAGAGAAAAAAAATGAAGAGACTGAAAATGAAAAGAAGTTTAGTCAAAAATGATGATTTGGTAACCACAATATTATTGTAATTGTGTTATTTTAAGTTTGGCCTTTTTTTGCAGGCTTTCTTGTCATTATCCTCGAAACATTCAGTTGAAGGTGCCTCTGATTGCATGCAAGAGGTCGAAGGCAGCTCTCTTAAGGAAATATGTGAGAACGTAGTATCTGCCTTTGCTCGTCTCAGAAAGGAAGACAAGTAAGACATTCTTAATTTATGGGCTTTTCATATACTTATTGTGTTTGAAAATTCCACTTACCAGTGCAGTTTAGTTCAGGAAATTGATATATATTTCAACTTTTTATGAGTTCTTTGGTAGGCAAATGCTAGTTTCCAGGTTTATGAACAGTACCAATTCAATATCCGATGTTTGAATTTGTCTGGTTTTCCATTAGAAGCTTCTTTATGATTAGTAATAGTCTGAGTCTGACTAATTATGCTAATTCCAGAGCATTTCTTCAAGCAGTGTGGTATGTTGTTTCCTAAGTCGGAAGTAGAATATTAAGGTAGAGCGATATGGTATGTTGTTTTCTGGGATTAGAATAGAATATTAAGGCACATCTGATGTCTTTCTTGTAGCAGTTTATTTTCTGTTGGGAATCAGATTACCTTTCAATCCAAAATATTGCAAAAAATGAGTGACCGAAGTTAGGCAGAGGTGCAAAGGCACAATATATATTGCAATCTTTAACAAATGAGGATGAAGAATTTTTGGTCACTGCATAGCAATTTATTGTATATAATAATTCCAGAGATGCATGAAGTTTATGAAAGAGAAAAGGTCACATCAGCTTGAGAAATTAAGATTGGGGTAGGGTCATTTCATCTGCCACTTTTGAGTTAGATTAACCATACAATTGTAATTCCTATCCTGTATATCAACATTGTTAATCATATTACCCGATGACACATACACAGAAATAGTAGTTTTACTTCATTTGGATTACATTTTATTAAAATTGTTAATAAAGACAATGGATTTTGTATGATTATATAAAGTGAAAACTTCATACGAGTTTTAATAAATGCTTTATTTGGTTGTCAATTGACATGCTTTCTGCAGGCAGTGTACCATTTTGCCTTTCAGTAGAGAAGCGCTATTTATGGCTGCAACTATACTATCAAATGAAGTCACAGGAGCCTGTTCATGAGATTTTGTTTGTTTGAATGTCAAAGACTTGATTTGAAGGCCAACAATTTGGATACCAAGAGATGCGTTGGAAGGACACAGATTGATGCAAAATCCTTAAAGTAAATGCCTAGTTCCAGAGAAAGAGCAGAAGAGAGGATTGTGCTGTTAGATTAGCTGAAAAGTTTGAATTCAAAATATGTAACTTCTAGGAAAACATTTGGTGGATGATTATAATCTGAAGCCTCCTTTGCAGAGAGCCCTTCAGGAAAAATGAAAAAACAAAAATCCCTTTCCACAATCTTGAAGTGTTGCTCAGCCCATGGGGAAATGATGAAAGGTCTCCGAAATTGTTGACAAATAGCAATCAGCAATTCAACAAATCAGTAATTCACTGTCTGCTTGGTTCAGATTCGTTGTTCTTTTTTTTCTTCTCCCTTACTAGATGTGTTTGCCTATAATTAACAAATCAACAAAATGTCAAGTTTTCTAGTTCCTCCTACATTTTGCTCGCACAACGTCAAATTTCAATATTATATAGTGTTAAGAAATTACAGCATCACAATGATTTAAAAAAAAAAAAAAAATCTTGCATGAGCATATTTTTGAGTTTCTTCACAATTGCGCAACTAGAGATGCGACAATATTTCACTCAGTTCATTAGTTTCACGATTCAAGTCCTTGAACTTAAAAACAAGTTCAGTATGATGATGTTTGAGCTTAAAAACAAGTTCAGTCAATTGCAAGGTTAAAATGGAGTTTTCGGACGCAGTTGCACCAGTTCAAAATCCTCTCGGGCTTCTTGATAGTACGAGCTGGTTACTAGGAACGTATGTCAACTCGGAATGAATTTCGCTCTAGACTTACACAGATTTGAGTGGCCTCTTTTCTGTGGAATTTTTTGAGCCACTGACATTCCCATTTTATTAAAAGAAATATATTGAAAATCCTATCTAGTGCAGCCCCTCAATGAAAGGGAAGAGAAATGAAGATCAATAATGTAGTTTCACAAACCACCAGCTCAGACAACAATATTCAGCGATCTTCTTATCCTCGATGAGCCAGTAATCTTGCATGCCATGAAGCGACTGTAGCCACCCAATAAGGCCAGCCTTTTATGATGCTTCCACTGCATCATTTTGATTCCTGAAAACATCAAGTTGGTAGCAAAACTTAAGCAACACTTGCACACTAATTACAAGCACTTGCCTAAGAACTTTGAGGTGGTATGCACTATGCAGATTGCTTATATCACACACCAACCTTGATGGTTGTACCGAGTCAAGTTGCATTGTCACTGGACCATCGTTAACCAAATTGACCTTCACCAACGTAGAACCATGTTAGAAATTTGTTCTCACACCAAATCATGTAAAGTTTAGAACTCAAAATACAGAGTTACAGAGTCCCACCTTCATCATCGCTCCAAAAATGCCATCTGCAGAGGACAGGAAAGAAATTTGTGAAGTTGAGGTACAAATATGGGGGGCAAAAAGATCACACGTACACAATCAGGTTGGTTATTCTTCACTTCATGATAATGAAAAGGACGATTCAACAGTATATCAGCAAGTTAAGGAAACAGATTCCATCTAATCTCAAGCATAGAGCAAAGTACGTCCTCACAAGTTTTACAAGACCTCTATTCTAGTAACTAGAAAAGGAAAATACCGCTGCAATCTTCAAGTATTAGAGGCACACAATCTTGAACACTAATGATCAACATTGAAGAGGAAATGTTAAAACAGCAAGAGAAAGCAACTGCAAACTGTAACAACTCATCTCCAAACACAACTAATAAGGTAAGAAACTCCAATCAACAACTGTCAAATTTGAAGAATGTCAAGGATCATTTTAAGCTTACATTGGCCCTTGAGGACATTTCTTGATTCCCAAAGTACAGCTAGTCAAAAATGATTTTAGTGGTAGACATTACTTTGTGAACAGGTGCATAAACATCTAACTAGGTACTGTCTGTACCTTAATGAAAAAAAACTTTCTTCTACATTTGGCATTTCCTTCTCAAGTGTCAAACCAATATTAGAAAACTGAATCCCTACAAAACCACAATCAAACTCGAGGAGAATTACCAATACACAGAAAACGACCAATAAGTCATATTCCCTAACGTTTTTTACCATGAAGTCCTGCTAAACTTTTTTAGAACTATTAAGTACTATTTTCATATGCAAATACAAAAGGTACTTGAGCACATCTTCTGTTACCTGATTTAACTTTCATTTTTTGAAGAATTGTAAGAACACTTGAATGATAATCGAAAATTAAGTCCATTCACCAAACACTTCAGGCTGATCCCAAATTAAAGCTAATTCCCAACCCCAAAAATAAATAAATAAACTGATGCAAAATAGGGCTGATTAGCAATTCTATCAGAAAATTTTGGATCCATATAATCTTCTGTCTCTTATACACATCTAGATGTGTATAAGAGACAGGTCATTGATTGAAAGTTTTGTAGGGATTCAGCTTTTCAAATAATGAAAAGTATTGTTCTTTTAAGTTATCTACTACAACTATTTTGGGTGTGTGCTCAATTAGGCCCCTAATCAAGGTTTTCTACCAGTTTTCCAACAAAAATCAAACCTTTGACCAAGGATCAAAGTGAATTTCCCGTTTCTCAAGTTTACATGGTGTCATCAACTATCAAGTCTAACATAAATCAGAAGAATTGATAAAGAACGAACATAAGTAGATAGTCAAAGACCGGCTTACCTTTTACTACATCAGGTTTGTAAGCTTTCTGAAAATTTTCAACCACAGATTCATAGAAGGGTCTTGCTCTTTCAGGGAGGCATGGCCACGTGAAAATCAGGTTTGTTTCCCTTTAAAATCCCATACAATGTAAACTGGCTCACTGTACCATCAAACCAGTATCAGAAGCAATACAATTATTATAAATTCTAAGACCTAGTGCTTATCCACAATAGTTTCAAAGGTCGAAGAAAAAGTAGCATCAATTGAAAGAAAAAGGGTAAAAGTAATGCAACTACCCAATAAAATTTCCAAATTCTTTTGCATAACCTGCAAATGACAAAATCCTCGGAAATTATTAATCAAGCAATGGATAAAATATGATCATTATGCTAAAAAACAGTAACATCATGCAAGAATTTCAAATCATACTGCATAAATGTCCTTCGCATGAGAAATCGCTACACAAACACTTAGTTTCATTGTGTTTGTAACAATTCCATCATCCCATCAAATCCATAAGTAGAATTATTAGTCTAAACTTCATATAACTTAACTTAGTTCCTTCCTACTTTTACTCACCACATCGGTATCAAGTTCTCGATTTTGTCCATGAGAATCCCACGATACAAATAAATACTAATAGTCAACGAATCAAAACAGTCGATGATCCATTTCTACTTCTCTCAAAGTTTCTAAAACATAGTAGTAACAAATACTGTAATAGTACTACACCTTTCAATGTTATCTCCCTGTTGGTCCACAGGATTGAAGACACGCCAACACATAGATGTATTAATTTGTTGTCATGTCGAAACCGACATTTTAATTACATAGTAAACCTTCCAATATCATCTCAATTTTTTTCCCATAATTTGCACAATTCAAATTCTCACAATAAAAAAAATGACATTATAAATCCTTTCACACAATCTAAAAGTCAAGAACTACATTTTAAACTAAATGTACGGGACTGTAGATTACCCAAAAATAATCTTGAATTCAAATTCAAATTCAAGAGAAATTCAAATTAATTAAAATAGAAAAATTACATTTTGGTCCCATGTCTTCCCCGTTTTCTCATTTGGGAAAAGCCTCATCCTTATTCAACACTTTCCGACATCTACAAGATTCACAAATTCAACGAATTAATTATTTTACCCATGAAAAAAAAATACTCTACATTTATTTCGAAATAAAGAAAGAAAAATTAATTGCATACATGTAATCAGCATCGGAGTCCACGTCAGACTCGTGAAGTCCAACAAGGACTAGCAAGCCCGGCCCGATTGATGAAACTATACGCCCTTCCACCTGCCCATTCATTGCTGCTGAAAAGAAAATTTGAAAAAAAAAAAAAAGAAAATGGAAGGAATTGTGTTCTTGTGTGTGAATTTACGATGCTAACCTCGACACTGGCGGAGGCGACGCGCTGAACCACCGCTCTCATGGCTGTGAGTGTGAAACTGCGGCGTTTTCTGGCGGCGGCAATACGGTTGGGGCGGTGGCGGGTTAATTTAGCTGCGTCAGTGTGAGTGGTGGTAAATATGTTGGTGAAGTTAGGGACCTGTTCGGTTTTATGGAAATTCGTTTTCTGGTTTTGGAATATGACCATCGTAAATTTAGGAAAAACCCAAACCAAAGCCATTTGCCCATTGGAGATGCCTTCCGAGTAAATAAAATGTCCTAATTTAAATATGAGTAAGGTGCAATTAACTCTTTTGTGATTCGTTAAATAGACACTTTATCTCTTTGTGATTATTAAATGTGCATTTAACTTCCTTATTGTTTAATTTTTTGCAAAATAGATGGAATCCGTTAAAGTTAACACTAATATAGAAATGTCATTTATGCCTCTAACCAATTCAAGTATTTGAAATGTTTTGAGGTCAAATTATAAATGATAAAATTTTTTGGGTCAAATTAAAAATTAAAAGGGTTAATTTGAAAATTAGAATCCCTTCCCCTTCCCCTTCCCCTTCTTCACTACCACACAACAACCCACCCCAGCCCCATCCCAGCATCATCACCCCTTACCCTTCCCCACCATTTGCCACCCAGCCACTACCACAATCCTCTTTCCCTCCTCCTCCGATCTCTTTCGCCCTATCCCTCACCAGTCGTAGACCTAAATGATCAATTTTTTGAAGTCTAGGCTATAAAAATGGGCTAGTAATGCTTATAAATTTAGCACTGATAAACCCTATATTGAGCTCGTAACTTCTCCTAACAATGGATCATCTCTAGAAGGAGATTTGTATGCTTCTGTATATTGGCCTAAGATATAATTAATCACTTTGGGGGTAAAAGGGTCAATTTAAAACTTATTTTAATGTTAAATTTTATTTTCAAAATAATCCCACTCGCATTATAAGCATGTGAGTATCAAACATGTTTAGTTTTGATAGTTTTCGTCTATTTTATAAAAAAAAATTGAAGTACAAGAGAGTCAAATGCATATTTAATAACCACAAGAAGGTAAAGTGCTTATTCAGCTTACCCTAATCCATTTGTCTACCATATTGGTCCTTAATGCACTACCAAACTTATTTTTGCAATGGAATGACACACTTTTCACTATGCAAAAGTAACTAAGAAGATTACTTGCTGTCAACTGGAGTTAGTTTAGACAATAAGTAAGTAAATAAATGTCTAGAAATAGTAAATAAAGTTTGTAATTGTATAACTGACATTTTAAAGGAATCATTTATACTAGTTATAAGCGACATTTTGTTATCATGGGCTTAAATGTGCCAATTGAGGAAGATCGAGATTGGTTGAGTTATCCCTTTTGTGACTTTGTGTTTGCTCTGGAGAGAGTGAGCTTGTCATCTTTTAGGATTGAAGATTAGGCTTAACTTGTTGAATGAGGCGAGCTAACGAGGCCTTGAATGTTTTGTAGTTTAAAAGCATAGCACCAAGTGGGAAAAAGTGAGATAGTGGTTGATTCTCGAAGATTTGGTGCTTTTTGAGTAGTACCCAAGTGAAGAGATTTGTCCCTTGAACATTTTGAGTGATATCTATTCAGAATGTCTTCCCAATGAAGGGCCTTTTGATGGGAAGCTATTGTTGGGCACTCCGTTAGTAAGCCTATTCCCTATTGAGAGATGTCGACAAGAGAGGTACTATCCTAGGATGGGGTCGTCGCTAATAGGCACACCACTAATAGATAGGAACTTGTAGAAGGAATAGCGTCTGTCAGGGGCAATTTTGACAAGTAAAAAGGGTGCCATTGGTAGCGATTTACCATATCATGATAATGAGAGTTTAGGGACTTGGGTACTATTGACTTGTATGAGTTGCATAATGTTAGGAAATTGGCTAATTTTCTTTTAAGTAAGTTTCTTTTGTGGCGGAATAAGTAGTTCCTTAATAATTTACTTGCTTGGGTAGTGACCAAGTTATTTTCTATTTGTATAGGATTTAGGTTGTGAGACAAGTTAATTTAATTTCCTATTATTACTTAGGGTAGTAATCAAGTAATGTTCCCAATAAATAGATAGATTGTATAATTGCAAAGACAGAACACAAGAGGAGAAAAATACAAGTTAGGAATCATGTAATCCTATACTTGTGGTAAGAGAATTCTTGGAATGAGAGAGGTTATACTTGGGTTGGGTTGGGATTCAACTTGTATTCATTTGTATGGGTATTTTCTCTTATAATAAATAGGGTTTTTTCTCCATGGACATAAGCTTAGTAATTAAGCCGAACTACTTTAAAGTTTGTGTATCGCTCATATTTCATGTTGTGACTTATTTTTCATTAAATTGTTGTATTCTTGATCTCTCAATAGTTGTGTTTATTCAACATTGATCCCAACAAATTGGTATTAGAACTTGGTTGAATTCTGGTCAACTATTAAGATCAAGTGAGTTGATGAAAATTTTTAATTCAATAATTTAATGGGTGTATAACACTATAAGTTTTACTCTTTGATATTAAGAGTAAAGGACATCCTTGTTCAACAAGAGATGATAGAAAGCATTGAAGGAAAATGATGGAAAGACAACAAGCATGATGGATAATGAGTTGGAAGAGTTGAATTCAAGGTATATAAATTTGATTTGACTCTTCGTTGCAGACACAATGAAAATTTTGAATTATCCCCAAAAAGTTTATGTCGAAATCAAGGAAGAAGATTACAGGGTCCTTTACTTCTTATCTTGGGTCCTTGATTATGGCGAAAGTGTGATGACGTTCCTGTTGTACAAGAAAAATATTTTCGAATTTGAGAATGTGCAATCATCTGTTATCTCAAAAGGAGGCAAATCACAGCAAGATAAAAGAAGCTTCTTTAATTGCTCGAGTAGAGAATCAGGAAGGAAGGATACTTGATGGGAGCATCTAAACAGATAGTTCAAAAGTCAGGGAAAAATGTGGCGTCCAATATTGATTTTGGATATAATCATCAGGTAGAGATATTCTCCTGATTTTTAAAATTTTTGTATACTTCTTTTCAAGATGGATTTTAGATTTTGGTTGTGTTTCACATGTTTGCTCTAAGTCAGAATATTTTGATACACTTTAAGTGAAGAAAGTATAGATTTTTTTTTTTTTTTTTTTTTGTCTTTAGATGACGGATATACTTTTGAAATCATGAGTATTGAAGTAATGAATACCAAAATATTATATGAAGTGGTTCCTTTTGGGTGATGTGGCATATGTCTTAAAGATATGAAGGAATCTAATTTTCTTGAGTTAGCTAAGAATACGAGATTTTTGTTAAAGATGGAGTTTTGAAAATCACACATGGTACAAAACAATCCTGTCGGAAAAAAAGAAGTATTGTGACACATTATTTAGTTACCTTAATGGGTTGGGAGTGGACCCTTACACTAAGGTTGTTTCTAAATTGCAAATGGTGGTCAATCATAATGAAAATCCTGAAAGCTCCCTCTTATAAGGTAATCTGGAGATTGGATTCTGTTAGTTATACATGTTCATTTATCAGTTAAATCGATTGGAAACAGAACTCTATTGATTCAATGTATAGCTAGTCACCATGTTAATTGGTGGTGAAAGACAAATGTGTATATTTTGTTGATTTGCGGTTCGAAAAAAGAAAAATTCGCCAAGGGAGAAATTTGTTAGGAAATTGGCTAACTTTCTTTTAGGTAAGTTTTATTTTGTGTGGGAATTAAGTAGTTTCTTAATAGTTTACTCTATGCTTTGAATAGTGACCAAGTTATTTTCTTTTTATGTAGAGTATAAATTGTAAGACAAATTATTTCCTACTATTTCTCAGAGTAGTGATCAAGTAATGTTTCTCATAAATAACTGGATAGGAAAGAAAATGACACCATATTATAGGTTGAATTTAATTTAAATATACGAGAACCATATTTCTTTTTGCGTTTTTTATGTTTATTTAAAATGATTTTCTTCTTTCTTTTTTTTCATTGTTAATATAATTCAACTATCACCTAAATATATGCAAAGTAACTTCCTACATATAAACTAAAACTCAAATTGAAATAATTTAGCTGAAATAGCTTTAATAATTCATCAAAAATTTAAAAATAATTATTTCACCGTATTTTTTGCTTTTTAAATTTTGAAGAAGGTATAATTTGAGAATTAGAATATTAATTAATTTGGAGCATACTTCATTTGTTTAACAATATTGACATTACTACTGCATTTCGTTGTTAACTCAAAGCATTAAATGATTACAAAACTTACATGAGGGAGTAAAGTGGAATCTCACTTAAACTTTAATGGTATTACCACAATTAACCTTTAAGGTTAAATGTATCTTTTTGAGAAGATTAACAATAGAGTTATATTTGACTGCTAGTCAAAAAGTCAAAGTGAGAAAAAATAACATTAAATGTTAAAATGCAAAACATGCTAAACCTTAAGGGGGTTTAATATAATTAACTCTAAATATTGCAAATTAAATTAGTGAACTCATAACAGTTATTTATATCTAAAAAGTATAGAAAAGATGATAAGCAAATAAAACATCATTTTGAACTATTATTGTAAATGACATTTATCCTAATTTTTGTTTACTTCTCACAAATTTTCCTTTCTTCAACTTTAGTGTTATTTCTTCCAATATTTCTCCCTTTTACCTATTTATTTTGCGTACAAAATGGGGTTAAATGCACTTTGCAGTCTTAATTAATTTATTTTTTTCACTTTACATATTAAACTATCAATTTCCTCAATTAGATACCGTTAAACTTCTAAATTTTTGTAATTTGCACTGAAGTTAGGAAAAAGACCTTTGCAACCTTGGTATATTTGTATTGCCCAAAATACCAATTTCAACCCATACATTTACACAACGCATATAAACACACATACACAAACGCCAAAGACATGTTTTCCTTAAAGGGTATATGTGCGCTATTGAGAGTAGAGGAGTGGGAATGGAGAAAAGGGGTAAAAAAGTAGTAATGAAGTGTTTGAATTGATTGTACGGGTGAGAATAGTAACGTACGATGAAACAAGGAATATTTTGGAAAGTTGATAAGATAATAGGGTTATATGGTCATTCTACCATTCACCTTAAGTAATTGGTGTAAGGTAATAAAATTAAAAGTTGAAGGCGGTTAATTACAGAAATTTATACTTTGGTGTGTAAAGTCCAATAAAATAGTTTAGGGTGCAAAGTACTTTTAACCCCTAAAAGAGGACCCTTACTAAAAAGGTCTGGTGACTCAGGTCAAGACTCAGTATTAAACTTCCTCCACGACGTCGTATCGCTAATATACTGAATCCTCCTAGTCACGCTGCTATTTGCATCGCAACGTTCGAATCTCTGATCTTTCTCTCGTGGATCAACAGCTAATTGGACGAGCTCTCACTGTAATTTCAATCTCATTTTCAGGTAAATTTCCCTTTCTTGCAAAATCGTATGCATATTTTTAAACCTTACTTAATTCTTCTTTATGCATATATATCTTATTTACTTCACTGTGACTATATTAAAAGTTTAATGCCACACCCTCCAACTGTTTGATGAAATTACCCAAAGACTACATTTCTTTTATAATCCATTTTTTTTACGGTTATCCAATGAGTAAATACTTTGGTGCTCCCTTATATTACTATGGTTGTTGTGCAGTTAAAGGAGAATGCGAGGTTTAGCAAGTAGAGTCTTAAGGAGGGCACTATTGTGTGCAGTGGGTGCTCTTCATGGCAATGTTTCACATTGTTTAGTTGCAAAACAGTCGTACGCAGGGGACAAAAATTATAGTGCTTGTGTAGAAAGACATCTTCAGAGATTGAGTAAACCTGCAATTCCTACGAATTTTTTGAGATGGAGCGCGCTTGGTTTCTATAGGACATCGAAATTTGCCTCTGGGTTCAGTCCTCTGAAACCTAAGCCATTGGAATCCATTATCGATATAGAGAGGGCAAAGAGCAAAACTCCAGAAGAACTTGCTGACATTTGGGAAGATGTAATGCATTATACTTTGCTTGTGATTCCAACTTGGTTTTGCTAATTATCTGTGCAAATATTTTACAAGATTCGTCATGTATTTGAATGATGCCATCGTAAATTGACTAATGGCTCGTTATTTATGTCAACTTTTTTATAATAGTCTGTTTATTTATATTTTCTTGTTGGTGTTATACCAGTATCACTTGGGAAGAGGTCATATTGGGGCATCCATGAATCCAAAATTATACTGTCTGTTGAAACAAAGAGCTGAAAATTGGTAATCCAGCTGCCCGAACTTTCCTTTTGACATGCACCAAACATGTTTGTTCCTTAATCTTTACATCCTTGATCATTTTCCTACTTTTTTGTAGCCGATATTTTGTGATTCCACTTTGGAAAGGGAGCGGTTACACAACGATGTTTGTTCAAGGTCAGACCTATTGTTAATTGCTTATATAATCAAACACCAGTATTCATTGTTGGTCAGTTCTTATGAAATTTGACCATTATGTGTGGTGGATTGTCAATGTACCAGTCACGATCCTTACAATCTTTCAACTAGCTACATGTCTATCTTGCTACATAGTTATTCTGTTTGCTCATGGAAGTTGTACTCAAGTTTTTATGAATCTCTTTATCAACCGATTTCATTTCTCCTCCCACAATTCAGTAAGTAAATAATCAATGTATATGTAAAGGATCTTATGTGTAGTAATATTTCTTGCTTGCAAAAGAAAGCTTACTAGAAGGGGATCTTATAGGAAGTTTCAGTTTGTAACTCCAGCCAGTAGTGTTTACCATCTTATGCTGCAGGTACTTTTATGCCTGGTAATCTTTTCTAGGCTAATCAAAGGATATTGGATTCATTCTTTTACAACTTTATTTGTCTATTTATCATGCATTTCCAATACTAATACATTAATAAGCTTAGTCCATTTTCATTGTTTTAGATCTTTTCAAAATTTAGCTGCTGCATCTTACCATTCTTTCTAGCTTTCTGGCTCCCATTCTTTAAGAACTTCATTATAAGTGATCACAACTCGGAAGAAAGATGGGCAGAGTTTCAAAACACATTGATGTAAATTACCTGGCAGTGACTACCTTGGTAAACAATCCACAATTTTCTTGGTGTAAAACATTTCAAGAACTAAGCTTTATTATGAAGCTACAATCTACACTAGCTTAGGACAAAGGAAAGTTTTGCCAAGATGCATATTTCAGATTCAATTTACAAATTCGTTTTTCAAATAAAATTTTTATTTTTGCTGCCTCCTGATGTTGTTAGGATAAAATAATTGTTTTGTTACCATACCTGTTGCTCCATTGACTCCCCGAATTGAACATCTTAGTTTGATTGGCCATGAGGTCTAAGGAACAGTTAGAATGTAGAAGAGTTTGAAGAGAAAGTCGGGAATATGTGGGGTCCATTGGATTATTTAATTATGTTTAATCGATTAGGAAACATGTGGGTCTACTACCTTCTTTTTCTGTAAAGGTATTGAAAGGAAAGAAATAGGTACTAATTTATGGTATTTGTTTAAGGAAGTGGACAATATTTTTGTATGGATTGAAATGGCAGGAAAACCATTTGAATTTGAGACAAAGGAGTAGTAAATAGAGTTGTAATTACTCAAATTACTTACTAGATATTGACCTATCTGTATGTGTTTTGGAAGTTCAGGGGATGGCTTCTTATTTTCAATCAAGTTGTTCCCATAGCTTTAGCCTACAGGTCATTTCGCAGCAATTTTCTTGAAAAGAACAGGCTGCTGTGGATGTTATCTCTCTGTCAGCTTTGCTTTGTCTTTAATTTTTTGTCCTTGTATTCTTGCTTACTTCCTTTTCTAGATGAGAAAGCTTTGAAGTTTTCTTTGCACACTCCATTATATGAGATTTTTATCTAATGCTTGTGTTATTTCTTGTATCATTGTCATTCTTGTGCCTTGATTGCTTGAATTCGTCTTCTTGGCCTTAATGACGACAAGGACCTTCCAACTGCAGCCTCTATTTAAATACTTCGTGCATATCTGTTGGTACTTAGGGCAAAGTTATTCAGCCCTAAGACTTCTTGGATGCCCATTGTCAATATTTTCACTTACCGCACTATTAATTCTTTTACCATATGAAGGACTTGTTATTATTTCTCTTGAACACATACCCACGTTCTCTTTCTCTCTTTTAACAGTTTTTCTCAAGAGCTGTGGATAGGATTGTTCATTTCCAAATGATTCAAAAATTTATACACTTTTCAATGGGAAGAAAATTAGATGCCTTAACTGCCTAATTTTCAAGTTAGAGAAAAACTTACCTGGAAGCCCACGTCAAGAGGTTACGGCAATATTTGCGTGATAAACATTAATCTTTAGACTTTCTAATTGGTGCGGCATTGGAGACCAAGATACTCATAGTTATTACTATGAGAATATTCAGCTTGTATCTAGTGTTTGTTGGGATGGCCTAGTTACGTGGTTCTTTATTTCCTGTTTTGTCCTTGTTGTAATTGTTGTAAGGTCCTTGTAAATCGAGTCATTGGGAGCACTTACTATCAATATGACAACATCATCTGTTGAAATTAACCTGGGAGTTTGTTATACTTGTGGAAAAATTCCATTTTGCATAGTGTACCACCTATTAAGGGAGGAAGGCAACAAAGAAGTTCACCGTGAAATACCATTTCATATCTTGCCATGAAATCCTTCTGTTCCTTTGATGACAAAACTAGATCAAAACATGTGGTTTTTGTGAGAATGGGCAGTTAAAAAGATAAGAAGAATAAGATGCTTAGAAGGAAAAGTAAAGCCTAAGGTCATTAAAGTGTGATTGATAGTATATTGGC
Source organism: Cinchona pubescens (assembly GCA_025175665.1). Taxonomy (NCBI): domain Eukaryota; kingdom Viridiplantae; phylum Streptophyta; class Magnoliopsida; order Gentianales; family Rubiaceae; genus Cinchona; species Cinchona pubescens. The sequence goes on from JANKKI010000226.1 coordinate 527,453, forward strand.
TTGGTATTTATAGGTTAAGGTATACATGGTAGTTTTACACTTCTGCTTAGATCATTTCATGTGTTGCAAACATATTATATCATATTTACTGCTTCCCCTAATCAGTTATTTTGATCTTCTTCTATTTTTTTTTTTTTTAATTTTTATTCCACCAGCTCTCCTGCAAACCCTGCATGAAAAGAAATACCAACTAAAAGATGACAACTCAGCACTAAAATGTCATTCTTATTTTTTGAGTATTCTGTTATTATTTAGTGGTCTCGATTCTCTTGAAGATGCGTTTTATTGGCCATCACTTATTATAAAAAATTTCTTGCAGTTCAAATGCCACACATGATTTTTACTGGTCTTGAAGATTACAAAGCAAGAGGAACTCAGGCTGCTCCGTACCTTACTGTTTCTTATTACACAGAATTTGCAGAAAGCAAGGAACTAGTGCTTATTAGGGGTGATGTTGTGTTTACAAGCAAACTGAGTGATTCAGAGGCCAAATGGCTTATGGAGACAAAGTTGCACAATCATTTTACTTGAATGATACTAGGTACAAGTTAGTTGAGCGTTTCAACAAAGAAACACGTGATTTTGAGTTCAAGGATGTTTTGCAAGCATTGGAGATGCCAGTTCTGTAAGAAAAGAGAAGACGGGAATTTGTGTAGAAAGAGTACGAAACATGCAGTTGGAAGAGGAGCAATAGAGGGTGAACATAACTTTTATGTGTCAAACAAACTGCAACTACAGAGACTCTCTCTCTCTCTCCCCCTCTTTATTTTTATTTATTTATTTATTTTTTGGCTAATGAAATTCGCTTAGACTTGGGGAGTTTGGCTGGCAAACTGTACCCTTCACTAAAAATATGTGACTGTGGGGCACATTGTTGGCAAACCTTCTTGCCAAAATATTTAGAACCTGACACTAGTAAGCTACATTTACTTTATCTAGCAGCCAATATTTTTAGTGATATCAAATGTTTTCTTAATGAATTTTATGTAACTGATCTATTTAGCTTATTTTCTCCATTCTTGAAAAATACTTTAAATAAATTGGGTATTGGGCTCCACATTGTAAATCTTATTGTTAGAATTAAATCATATGAAATTTTACTTACATGGGTTGATATCATTTATTTCATAAATAAAAAATTGAGTATGGTTAAATATTTTCCATTTTCCATTTTCCATTTTCCTTATTTAGGATTTGACTTTTCAATTTTTGCCTATCCATGTTATGATGTCAACAAGCTACAAGGGGCAAAAAATTCCAACTTCATTAGATTTTGATGATAACTTTGTTTATCCTGTTTATTTGTGCGTGTGGAATTTACAGAAGGTCCGGTTACTTCAGAGCACAAGTCTTTGTTCAATATAGATTGATAGGAACAAGACAATGATCAATTAGCAAGGTTTAAGGAATTTAGGGTGACAACTTCCACTAAAATTTGAGGTTGGGATTAGCTACATAGCTAAGTGGGTTGGTAAGATGCTCTTCCTTTATCTAAGCACACAAGTTGGACTCTTACTAGTCATTAGACTCTCTCTCTTGTCTATTTCTGCATTTGTTGCAGGGGGTAGTCCAAAGATTTTCATGCTTGCTTCCTAGAATTCGTTTTCGCATTCTTTGGACAAAAATACTTTTCCTGGAGTTGGATTGAAATTTTACGTATCATTGTAAGTTTTATGCCCCAATGAACTGTTCCACTACGAGTCTGTTGATCTATCATAAGTTCTATGTTATGTCACTAAACCTAATATCTATTAATTTTCTCAAGTGATAGATTTAAATAAATAAAGAAATATGACACTAAATATATTTTCACAAATAACTCACTTAAACATAAAACACTAAAACATAACATTACAATTATTTAGACGCTACAAATATAAACAATAAAGCACTAAAGCATAACATTACAATTATTTGAACGTTACAAATATACATACATATATATATAGACACACACCAAAAAACTAACTCAAAGACTCAAGACTAGAGAAGTGGAGGACTTACCTCTACCTACAAAACAATTCCTAAGCTTATTATTTATAGGCTTTAACAAAGATCTAGGGATTCCTAGATTTGTAATTATTTCTTAAGCACGAGTTGATGGGAAACATCTAGAGTAATTGCGAGAGCTGCACGAAGACATCACATAGGCTTCGATGGAAAATTCTAGAGGAGTCGTTTGACTTCTTAACACTCCCCGCAACAACTTCTCTCTTGTTTTTGTATTATTTGAAACTTTTCTTCCTTGATTTGTTTCCGTTCTTTCTACTTGATATTTTATTTATTTCCTTCATATCCTTCATATTAATACTAGCAAAAATTTGCATACCTTGCATATATCATCGTTACCCGAGCTGTTCTTGGAAGTTGTGGTACTGTATCTTCGGTCAGCTATTTGAATTTGCATAGTCAGATCTCTTTTGTAGTTTTAACGTGTTCATTTGTTAGTTACGGACTCTTAGATTTTTCGTAATTCTCCGTATGCAGGCACTCTCGTTTAACTTCACAATCGAGTACTTCTCCAACTTGATGTATATTTTAAAAAAAAAAAGAAGTGTATAGAGACAGGAGCGAATTCCTTCATAGTCTCGTTGAAATCTTCCAGGATAAAACGCAGACATTGACTTTAGACAGTATCAAGAGAGACCATGGTTGGTTCGCCAACGGACTTTCAAGTTGTGAAATATTATCATGTCATTTAGTTCAAACAACATTTGGTCTGTTCTTACCATTACCATCAATGATGATTTCTCTCTTGATACTGTCACAAAGGACTCTCCATCTGCTATTTTACTTGAAAGTGATACTTCAACGTTCCACTCATCTTCGCTCTGGTCATCATCGCAATTCGATATTATTGATTCTTCTTCTATAATTGGGCAATAATCTTCCTTTGTCTCTTCGATTGTAGTAAATGATTAAATCCAATCCTCTTCAAGGACAAGAGAAAACTGAAAATCCCACTTTTCCTCTAGTACAAGTGATACTTGGATTGTTTGCAAGTCCCATTTTTCGTCACTTTCTTGAAAGTACTTCTTAAATGTTGCAACATTACCTTTTTTTCGCTCGTGTCGATAATCTATTGCAAAGTGTCTTCTCGTTCAACAATTGAAACATTGATCATTTCTTCTTCAGTTTATCATATCGTAGTCTTCATCATTATCATCTTGAGCTTGTCTTGCTCCTCCTTGATATGAGCTTTTCCATTGTCTTCTTCTCCAGTTTGGTTGCTTATTATTTTCTTCTTCATCATATTTGGTTCTCGCAACTCTTTGATTATCTACTCTCTTTTTTGCAAAGAGAGTTTGGTCCTCCTCTTTAATTATGACTTTACACATTTTATCATTTAAAGTTTCTTCATTCACAAATAGAATTCTTGTCTCCTCTAGAGTTAGTTTTATAGTCCATCCGCTGATTGCAGTGACGAGAATCTTGAACTTCGGTTGCAAATGATAATCTGTCTCATTCTTACTTCACTAATCTCATTAGTTGGATCTAATTTCCTAAAATGTAATTACATAAATATTTTACTTTGGAAAAGTATTACTTATAGTGAGATCAAATTTCTATTTTTATTCAATATTAAATTATTATTAAAAGATCAAATTTTATATTTAATTATTTTAAAAAGAAAAAGTATTCCAAAAGCATCAATTTTGAGTTTATGATAAAAGTTATGTAGAGATTAAAGTTCTACCCATAAATTTAAGGAAGCCTACTTAACACATACCCTAAAAGTTCTTTTATCATCCCACAGTTTTTTTTTGGCAGAAACACTGTCTCAAATGGGGTCTAGAATTACTACCATTCTCTATCTCCCTCTTCTCCAAATGTCATGTGACTTTTTTATCTCACATGCACATCATATCCTAAAATATTAATAGAATATTTATTTTAAATAATGTTTTGCAATAATGAATAGAGCATCACTCCTCACTCCTCAATTTTTTAGTAAGAATTAGTCTAAGAGGGCATGTTACCTATCACTCCAAGGCAATGTTAATTGCTAGCCATGTGCATATTCTTTAGCCTTGGGTGAATTTACACATCCCTCCGCTAGAAAGGAATTACTGCCAATGACATGTTCTCTACCTTTGCCACGCGAGAGCACATTAACAATTTGAACTTGTTGATGCTAGTGTTATCTAAGGCTTAGGTCCAAGTCCTAGAATGTCCAACAAGTTGAAATATTCCAATGTTAAGGTAAAGAAATGTACGTCATACTCATGATATACAGACTTAAGACAAGAAAGACAAAGACAGGATTCGACAATCAAGTCAGATTTTTTATACTAGAGAGAATAATGAAAGATAAAAATAGTAAATTGAGTAGTGAAGAGTTGTAATGTGGAACTAACTTTAGCAATTGTGCTATATATACTAGTTCAGGATGTATTTGAATAGTTAATCAGCCTAAGATCAATTATTCAACCCATGAAAGCCTTAATTGATTTAAATTGAATATTGGTAAGAACTTAGGTTAAAAGGACCAAATACCCTTCTGAACCATTGTTAACCTCATTGACCACCTTGCCGTGTGTCCGAGGGATATTGGGTGTTATATTATTTATCATCATTTGTCCTTCACTCTTCAAGTTGTGTTTATTCGGATTATGAGTAGCCAATTGGCCTTCAACCTGTATCTTTCTGGAGTTGTGTGTCTTGGTACTTCGGTTAGAGATAGGTGATAAAATTCTCCTAAGAATCAACCTTACTCCAAGGGTCCAATCTTGCACCTAGGATACCAACTTCTTCAACCTAGATTATAAGCATCCCACAACCTAGGATACAAAATTCTCAACCTAGTTTATTTTAAATGCTTTTTCAAGGGACTTGGACTTGCATTTTTCCTTAATTGAGGAGTCTTGCATTCACATCTTTCACTCGCTTCAAGTAAGTCACTTTTATCCTTTACTCCTTTTCTATTTTGTCGTAGTAATTTTTATTTTAGTACCAAATTTAACCTAGGCATTCCTTACTTAGGTGAAGTTTATTTTTTCTGCTCTCGGAGTGGTATAAGTCTTGATTTTGGACCCAAGTTTGCTTAAGAACTTCTTACCCTAGGTAAAGTTTTTTTTTTTTTTTGCCCCTGAAGGAGTAAGGCCTTGGTCTTATATACTGTGGAAGTGTTTGGTTTATGTGTATGAGGGAAAGAATGGGAATCAAGGTTAATTATACACATAGATATTACTTGATTAATCACTATATGAATCATTTTATGAGAATGAAAATGTTAGAAAATGCCCACTTTCATTTCTTACTTGATTTACGAATGCGAACCACAAGATCTCCTAAATTTAGCATAGGCACTACTTACCTAGGCAAAGCTTATTTTTTCCACCTAGAGGTGTAAGCTTTGATCTGAAACCAAGCTTAGCCTACACATTCTTTACCTGGATAAAGATTATTTTTTGCCTTGGAGGGGTAAGCCTTTGTCTCGAAAGCAAACTTAGTTTAGGCACTCCTTACCTAGGTTTTTTTTTTTTTTTTTTTGCCTCCGGAGGGGTAAGCCTTGGTCTTAGGCGGTAAGGTTTAGTTGAGTGGCTAAATTAAGTTCGGTCCTAAAACCAAGGCTTACCCCTCTAGGGGCAAAAAGAATAAGCTTTACTTAGGTTAGGAGTGCTTAGGCTAAGTTTGGTCCTAAGATCAAAGCTAAACCCTCCAATGACAAAAATTAAGCATTACCAAGGTAAAAAGTACCTAGGTTCAACTTGCTCCCAAGAGCAAGGCTTATCCTTTCAGAGGCAAAAATAAGATTTTCTTAAGGAAGATCATAGATAAGTTAAACTTACTCCCAAGAGCAAGGCTTACTCTTCCGGAGACAAAGTTCAAAATCCACCTAATTAAGGATTGCCATAGAGAAATTCAATTCCAAGTGCAAGACTTACTCTTGCAGGTGTGAAAAATGAAGTCTTCCAAACGAGGACAACCAAAGCTAAGCCGACTCCTAGGAGTAGGATTTAGCCATTGGGGGCAAAAGCGCTAGTTTTCCAAACAAGGACTATCTAAGTGAAGTATTCTCCTAAGGGCATTGACTTAGGAAAGCTTTCGGGGAAAAAAACAAAATCTTTATAAGCTCAACACCGAAGTGGCATATTACCTAAGCAACAAACCTAAGCTCAACACCGAAGTAAAGTACAAGGCTTCGGCCAAGATGTAGGTTGAAGACCAAAGACTATTCTCAATCAGGATAAATTCGACTTGAGAGTAAGGGACAAGTGATGGTATTAGATGAGTGATGATATTGAAATATTACATCTAATAATGGTGTACACTTAACAAAGAGGTAAACTTGTCAGAAGGGCATTTTAGTCATTTTGACTTTAAGTCAAGGTGAATACCAAGGCAAAATAAGTCCTAGATGGCTAAATAGTCTTTATCATGCCTATTAGGTACTCAAACCCGTTAAACCCACAAATTTCTGGTATAAATAGCTCTTATTCAAGGTTTGTATTGAGATCAACAACATAACACTACTTATTTTACTACTTCAATATCTCATTTTTCTCTCAATTATTTCTCTTGTCTAAAGTAACTAATTTGACATAAGCCAAAACTTTTCCGGGATACAAGCCCTACTAGCGCCTTCGTGTTCTTTGGTGTTCCAGATGTGAGTACGCTGTACAACCTTTACCTTAGCATTGAAGGAATACTGTGGACACTTAGGGCTGTAAAGCTAACCAACCTACTTCATATACAAATTGAATTTAGTTCGATAAGAGTTTGTTCGTGTTTGATTTGTCAATAATTAAGCCAACTTGAACAACATTTAGTGTTGGAAAAAAGACTAATTTAACCCCTTATCTTTGAATTATCGACCAATATGGTCATCTATCTATCATAATATATTAATTTGGTTCATCATCTTTTAAAAAATTAACTAATTTAAGCCATGTTTTGAAAATTCTGGACAAACTAATGGAGTAAACCGTTATCCTATAGTATATGTGTTTTTTAAGTACTCCGTTGGTTTGTTCACGACTTCTGTCACAAGTCTTAAATTGATTATTATTTTTTTAAAGAATAAGGGCCCATATTAGTCTTTGTGATACTTAATGTATGATCAAATTGGTCAATATCCTAAAAGATAAGAGATCAAATTAATCTTTTTCTCTTTTGCGTTCATTAAATTTCCGAATTTGACTTGAACTCAATTTGATTTGCATGTAAGAATGTCAACTTACTTAAGTTCAAATTGAACTCAACTCCATAAAAATTCATTTGAATACAGCTCAAAAAAATAAACACGACAAACTTGAATACATTACAAGAATCAAATTTGAATATTGGTGAGTGGACTCCAATACAACTATAATATTGTGGCTCTGTTTGGATGTTGAGATTATTTATTACTATTTCCTTCTTAATATATTTGTTACATTTGATTTTTTTAGTCAATGAGTTAAGTTTTTAATATTTAATATTTCATGTATTTTTTTTTAAATTTTTTTAATAAATTTTAATTTATATGTCATAATATTTCATATAAATTTCACTTTTATTAAAAAAATTTCATAAAAAATCAAATTAATCTATATAAATACTTGATTACAAAATTGATGATTTGATCAAAAAAGTAAAATCATAACAAAATAAATAGGACAAAAAGAATATTTTTTAAATAATATTTTACATTAATTTCTTATATAATTTTCAACAATATTTAAGAGACATATATATTCCGTTTAAAAAATTGGTACAACCCTTATCTAATTCAAGTCTTCCAGAACGTACATAAAATTCTTCTCAGGTATACTTTATGTCAAAATCCAATCTCCACAAATACATAAACTCCTTCTCAAATTATAGTTTACTGAGTCAATATCCAATCTTTACTTCCTGCAGTGTTCTGTCCGAATCCACACAAATTTCCTATTCTGGTTAACAATTTATTAAGTATCCAATTAAACCCTTAATCCCTAATCTTCATCCTTCTCACACGCTCACATAATTAATTAAACAGCAATTTAGCATCTCTTAAATTTAAAAATGGCCGATAATTCAACTTCCGACGATGCCAAGGACATAGAAAACCTCTACGACTACGGCGAACGTCTCAATGAAGCCAGAAGACAAATCCCAGGTTCCCAATTTCTTCTCCAATATCTAATTTTAGGGGTTTTTTTTTTTATCAATAATTTGCAAGATTTAAATTTTTTTTTATTGTAATATTAATTTATTTATTTTATTTAAATCTATTTGGCGGACTATGAGAATATAATAGAGGCGGCAACGAGTAGCAGCTTTAAAGCCAGGCAATTAGCTGCTCAGCTCATCCCGAGGTTCTTCAAATTCTTCCCGGGACTTTCTGTTAGTGCTGTCGATGCCCATCTCGATTTGTGTGAAGCTGAAGAACTCGGGGTCAGTGTGTGTGTTTTTTTTTTAAAATTTTAAAATTTAAATTTAATCTGCTTTTTTTTTTTTTCCTTTAGCTTTTTGTGATGATTTATACAATTGAAGTGTTTATCTGATAGATACACAGTTTAATGATTTAAATATTTATCTTGATTAATTGGCATTGTTTATGGTTGATATCCAATTGATGGTAATGGTGGGACAGATCACATTTTGGAGAACGGAATGATAGAAAGATTAGATTACCTTTTTTTAACGAAAAAAAATTAGTCGTGCAATCTCGTACTATAATCTATGATACGTGGTAGGGGGTGTGTATGCAGTACGTCAATTTGTTATAAAATCTACCATGAATATGTATTTTCTGTTTCATGGTACTTGTTATGAGTAAATGGGAAACTGTATGCAATTTACACGGTTAACTAATGAACTAGGCAACTATGGTATCCTTGTCAGCTGCTGATTGTCGTGAGTTGAAGCTTGGTGCTTTTACTTGTTATATGAATGTTCAGTAGTTCGAAACAATGGTTTTTGAGGTGCCTTATAGTACTAAATATCAAGTTGAATGGAACTTGAGAGGCATGAAAAACAGATTTGTAATACTTGATCTGTGGGATTTGTTATGGTGTAGGATTGTTTGCCATAACGAACAGGAATACTTTAGTGCCTCATGAGGTGGCCCCTTTTCTGCAAGGTATGACAACCAGTAGTTGGCTGTAGCTTATATGTTCGGGAGATACAAGGGGAAAGGTTTATGATCTTGTTGAGGCAACCTTGAGAAAGATTTTATCAGTCCCTTACTTTGCAACCAAGAGATAGTATCATGGAAGCCGTTGCAGTATCTTCTAAGGGAGTCTTTTCTTGTTTTTCACCTAAAAAGATCTAATTAGTCGAGTTAACCTGATCTATATGTAAGATGGCTAGAGAATGAAATGACGTGAACATCTAAAGAAGTGCTTCTCTGTCCTCAGGTTTAGTAAAATGGTTCGTGCCCCTGATTTGTTAGTGAGAGTGTCTTTTTCAGATCCTTTGTGAAGGCAGCAGTTAACGCGTGCTTGTATCTTCACATGAACAGTCTGATTGGGATCCTGATGTGGCAATTGACATCCAAATTTCTTAGGTGTTTCCTTTCTTGCAGATGGTTCATGTTCATAATTCTCTTGATACATTAGGGAAGTAGCGGCTATTTGTGAATAAGGAGAACCCTTGTGGTATACAGGATATGTTTTTGAAAATGGGTCTGAGAAATGGAGGGTCAACAACATTTCTTGTTATTTAGTAGTTTGGAAGAGCTTCGGGAAAGGTTGGGAGGAGTTTAAACAACATATTCTGAAATGAATCAGCACACTTCTCCATATGTTATCCACCGTAAAGCTTCATGTCTAAGATTTATGTGGTAGTGTGGCATCTGCAGCCTAATTTTAGAAGTGAATTGCTATATTGGGAGGTATAGATTGTTTTGCAAGCATACACGTTGAGTCTGTGTGTTGCAAAGACTTATTAGTGCTGAACATTGAATCGATTTGGATCTAGGTAGTTTTCAGTGAAGACTACTCTAGTCAGCAACAATCCAAAATTCTGTCTCTTCATGAATTACACTCTGATAGGCTTACTTCCTTTTAGGCTTGCTGTTGTCGTGAATGAATTCTCCCAGCATGCTACTTTTGTTATTGGCTATCTTGTCCCATGACGAGAAGAGACAACTAATTAATGATTGCAACATTTTAAGAAAAGAGGACTTTCTGAGTATCAAGCTCCAAGCTAGGTTAAATATGTCTTGTAGAGTATGGAGCCTCTGCATGAGGTAGAATAGCGGAATATATAATAATGTGCTTTTGCAGTAACTTTGTAGCATTGAAGAAGAGAAACAACAGAATGTATTGAAGGAGTTCAGAAGGCATTACAACAACTGAAGAATGAAATGTGGAGGATGGAGAAATCCTTTTTAATGCTCAGTGTTCATTTTCCAGTTCAGTGTATACCTAGACTTGTTTTTTTTTTTTTTTGGGTGGTAAACCGTTGTATTTCTACTTTCTTTCTTATAGATCTCTCTCTCTCTCTCTCTCTCTGTGCCTTTCTGTCTCTCATATTTCTCATTCAGGCAATTTCCTCATGTTTCAAAAATATTGTTACCTTGGTTCTTGATAGGATTTGAAGGCCAATCTGATGTTTCTATATGTTTGCAAACAATAATATTTGCTCGAGTGATTATCTAAAATTTCTTCTGTTCGTAGTGCATGCATGAATTGCAGATGACACTTTTATGTTCATAGCTTCTAAATCCCGTGCTTTTAATTTCCAATCAAATTTTGCAGGTTCGCGTGCAAGCGATTCGTGGCCTTCCTCTTTTCTGCAAGGATACACCTGAACATCTTTCTAAAATTGTTGATATTCTTGCCCAGCTTCTCACTGCTGGTAAATTAGTTTTATTTATATTAATTTAGCTTCCAGTTTTGTCCTTCAATGCTGTTTATATCTGAACTAAAGCATTTGTGTTTGTAGAGGAAAATGTTGAGCGTGATGCTGTACATAAAGCTCTTTTATCCTTATTGAGGCAGGATGTTAAAGGTACTATTGTTGGAGGCAAGACATCCATAACTGTTTTCAGTTTCTATTTTTGGTGGAAAGTTACTGTTGAACATTCTTGGTTACTACTTCCTGTTCTATTTAATTCGTGAATGCTGCTTCTTTCCTTTATATGTCTCAAAGCTTAATTGGTATCCAAAGAAGGACCAGAGGTTTATAACAGGTTTCAACATTTAAGGACAGATAGTGGCTATTGGAGTAGGTCTTTATCATTAGATGGTTAATTTGGAATCTAAAATTGATAATTTCCCTCAAATCTTTAGAAAGATAACCAGGAAAGGAACCCTGTAGAATTTGCTGCAACTATTTTCTTCAATAAATATTTATCTGTCCTTAAATGGGTATTCTTCGTTTGGCAAGTAAGTATTTAAAAATGATTTAGAGAAATAGATCTCTATTTTTCTGAAGTCAAAATTCCAATGATTACACAGCCCACTTCACTCCGCTGCTCTGCTCTCCAATCAGCAGCTTATTCGATTCCTATTTTTTATGTCACTTCTCGTCCATTAACAAGGCAATAGCAAGATAGTCATTCTTGGTATTTTATTTCGATTGTTGTTCTTGCATTTGGAAATCATGTAGATACCAAATCCTCTCCTATTAGCCCTATATGTAACTGCATAGGGTATGGATATTCAGGGAATAACGTGGTTGGACTAGCTTTAGAGGGTGTAGCCTTCTTCCTGGAGATACCTTCTATATTGAATGTATGATTCCAGGAGTCCTGCTTTAGCTGCATATGAATGATTTTATATGTTTTCTTTCTTTATTTGGCATTTTGGGGTTAGAATAAACTAAAAAATTATGTGAAGTACAAGTTTATGAGTGATCACGTATAGAATTTTAGTCTTCACACAAGCACACGTTGGTCAGCTGTCCGCCCACCTTTTTTTTTTTAATATTTAAAAAAGAATATTAAGAGAAAAAAAATGCTAATGCTTGCAGTATAGTGTGTAGCTGCTTTAATTGTTGTGTCTGTAGGTTTTTTAACCTTTCATTTTAGTTGTTGAACTCAACTCAAAGATGTCAAATCCAATCTTTTCTGGTTGAATTACATGATTTTGCAATCCTATTTTGACTTGTTTTAGCTTGTTAATAGCATTCTTTACGTTTTAGGATCCTGGATCACTATTGACATTAGAACTTTACATATGAATGTCAGTGTGTTATAGTCCGTTTTGTTTAGCAGTCCATAAGGAGGTTAGCTTAGGTATTTTTTTCCCTCCTCTTTTTGGTTCATGGATATAACAGTGTTTTTATCAGCTATGTTTAAATTGGCTTGATGAGTGGGCATAATCTTTACATGTGTAAATGGTTGAGAGATACATACTATGATCTATAAATTTGACTTCATACATGTGTTTTATTAGGTATCTTGTAAAGCAAATGAATTTATGTGGAATTTTAGAGTATGGATTGATAGAGTTTTGAGCTACATGTTACAAAATGTGGTGATTTTTGTACTAGTTTGGGAGCTTTTCTGACAGCACCGCACATGGAGTGATAAAATACTTAAGCAAGGGTCAAATTTGCTATGATCAGTTCACATCGGAGTGATATACACCACTAAGCTTGATGGTTTGTAACATTGCAAGTTTTTGTGTGCTTTTATGAATATATTTGTCGGAAGGGGAGATCCCATATTATACCAGAATCTCTTTTGGTTCTTCGGTCATCCAGAGATGCTGTCTTAGATTTCTATACATGAATCATTATGGTGTAGAGATCATGTCATGCGTATAATCTTTATGACATTGATAAAAGGGAGTTCCATTGCACTTCTTCTACCTTTTCTGTTTTCTTCTAAACTTTTACTCTTATTTGGTGTTAGCTGTTGTTTTTGGTTCAAATTCCGCAATTATTTAGCCAACACTTCAGTGCAATTAATCAGACTTTGGAGTGCAGCTTCGTTGACAGCTCTATTTAAGCACATCGAGAGTGTTGATGAGCAGATGACTGATGAAAATCTTCGAGAGAGGACCTTAAGTTTTATCAGAGATAAGGTAAGAGTGACAATTACATGATTTAGTATGATGAACTTGTGTGCTGTTTTTGGCTTCGTATTTATATCTATATAACTTTATGTCAGGTATTCCCTCTTAAATCTGAGTTGCTGAAGCCTCCAGAGATTATGGAAAGACACATGACTGATTTGATTAAAAAGGTTAGTCCCTTTTATCTCAAATGATTGTCACTCTTCTTGAGAACGACTGGTAATTTCAGACTGTGCATATTCTTGCCAAAAATGCAGCATTATAATTTGTTAGAAATCCTCTTTTTAGACAAATTTTCTGTTTATACCAATGAAAATTTGCTGATATGTCTGCATGTTGATGAATATAAGGTTTTTATTTTATAGTTATTTTATTATATTTTTAATATTAAGAAAGGGATTTACCATGGATAGGGGGAAATAGGGGTACATATTGCAGAAATGGAAGTCCGAATTGTTTGATATGATGATTTAAAAAAAGAAGATAAAAAGGAAAAGAAAGGGCAAGAAACTGATTGGCTCCTTTTCAGAGTCTACAAGATGTGACAGGTGCTGAATTTAAGATGTTTATGGATTTCTTAAAAAGTTTAAGCATATTTGGAGAGAAAGCTCCTCCTGAACGTGTTCAAGAGCTGATTGAGATCATTGAAGGCCAAGCTGATCTTGATGCTCAGTTTAATGTAAGTAATTGTTTCATAACCTGTAAAGAATACATCAAATTTTCCTTTTACTAAAATGGTTTGTTGTCCTGCTTGAGACTCGATGGGGTTGTTATCTGTTCGTGGATGACGTGAACTAGAAGCAAAGAATTTTATTGTGGAACTTTTATAGTCCTTTGTCAACAGGATGGTTGGGGTTATTCTTTTTGGCAGATTGATGGGTGGAAGATATCATGTATTAGTATTAGTATATAGTATTATATGATGTGTACAACTATACAATACTATATACTACTTCTAACATCATGTATAATGCAGTTCATCGAGTGGATTTTACATTCCATATGAACTTGTCATCCCACGTTGTATTGTAATACTGCTTTTTATCATGGAAACTTTTGTCCCTAAGGTAATTTACAATCTCAGTGCTTCCTATAAATATAAATTCTTTTATAACCAAAGTTCTGGGTCTTCTGGCATTTGCAAATGGCACTCTTACACATCTTGCCCATAAGCAGCAGTAATTCTTTCTGTGACCCTCCCCATGTATGCAAAGAGACACATCTATTGTACAAAGTACACCTAGTTGCAACCACTTTTAAAATGAATAGCTTCTAAAATGCAGGTCTCAGATGGATATCACATTGCTAGGCTAATAGCATGCCTGTTTATGGCTATTCCATTTTTTGAGGTTTGTGCTATAGTTTACGTCTGTGGCCTTCTTAGTCAATTATCAACTGTTCTGCTCAGCTGAACTACCGTATCCCTTGCAGAGGGGTGCATCCAATGGAAAGTTTCTCAATTATTTGAACAAGCACATTTTTCCTGTTTTTGAAGAGGTAATTTTGCATTTCCCGATGTAGCGAAGTTTGGCTGTTTCATAAACATTCTTTAATTTATATTTACAACTTAAAATTTTTATTTATAATCCTCAACCACTATTATACCAATCCACACTGTCTAATTCGGCAATAATGTCGCCTAGCATTTCAATCTCATGGTTTTATTTTGCTTTCTCTTGCATGTAGTGCACATTTTGTTTGCAGTCCTTGACCAGTACTCTTTTAACACTTAATAGTCAATAGTGGGCAACTCAATAGTTCAGTTTTTCTTCTGATAAGTTAATGCTCTTAAGTGAGTTTTCCCCGGACTTCTTTATTTGCCTATAATGGTTTATCCTCAGATATTCTGCTCCTCTTCCTCATTATTTCTGTAATTATTTTGGAAATCCTATTGCGGGATCAGATAGCACTTTCTTGTTACCTACTTTTGTTTATTTCTGGCTAGATTTTTGAAGTGCATGACTTGATGAAGTGAGAAAGAATGAGGTAAAATTATTTACAGGACTGTCTGAATGGTTTTATTAAATGTTGCATGCTTGGTCTTCCAACTCTGTAGCTAGGGTAGAGCAGGGGTGCATGATTGAGAAGAAAGGATGGTGGGATAGTATACACATCAATGATTCAGTCTCTGGGTAGAGGTGACCACAGTTTTAAGTAAAGACTTTCTTGAGAAGCCCTTTCGATGGTAGGACTCCTAAGGGGTTTGAAGTTGGTGTGCCCTCATGGAATGTTAGCATTCGAAGCCAGCACTTGTTTTTAATCAAATATAGGCTGCTCTTCTGTTAAGAACCTTAACTTCCAAATTGTTATGTGAATCGCATTATGCTGGCATGAGCCTTAATTACTTTCCAGATTGATTCCGTATACAGTCTTGGCAACCTTTGCCTTCTCTAATGAATTCTTCTGGTCACTACATTCAGTGGATTCAGTTAGCTCATGCCCGTATATGGCAGAAGCCACAGCAATGAGTGACCAATTGATATGTAGAAGTTTACTCCTAGCCATTATTGCACAATGGAGAACTTCACTGATATATCGGCATTACTTTTAGGACTACACATATGTATCAACTTATTTTACTAAGAATGATGACCATATTGATGAAGCAATTTTCTAGTTCTGAATTTTCTGGTTAGTAACTGGGGGAATCCACGAGCTCATTTACATTGTTGTTTTGCATAATTATATAAGATGGAATAAAGCACTTTTACGGGCAAATTTGTCACCATATCACGAGTAACTTGACTTTATAGGTTTGTTCTCGTATACAAATTCCTCAAAAGTTTTTGCTCTTATCTGATTGATATCATGTACCATTTATCTTTCCTACATCCAAGGACAGAGTCCATCTTATTTTTTGAAATGCTCTCTTAAGTTTATTTCTTGGCAGCTTCCTGAAGAACGGAAAGTTGACCTGCTTAAGGATCTTGCCGAGAGTTCACCTTACACCACACCTCAGGATTCAAGACAAATCCTTCCCTCTGTTGTTCAGCTTTTGAAGGCAAGAATTTAGTTTACAACTTTTCCATGCAAGACTTCTTTGTTACAGCTTGTAAGAGTGCCTAAAGAATAATTATTATATTGAGATACTAAGCGTGGTGGTGAAGGAGTTTTCTCCCTCCCCCCACCCCCCTTTCTTCTCAGTAGCTTTATTTATGCTCCTTTGTTAGAAGCATGAGTTTGTCCTTTAACTTACAGTTTGAAGAATCAGTCTATTACCTTTATAACTCCCTACCAAAAAGCTATTTCGAACTGTTTAATTGATTGTGTCTTATTTCCTCTTTCAGAAATACATGCCTATAAGAAAAACAGGAGAAGAGATGAACTTCACTTATGTCGAGTGCTTATTGTATACATTCCACCATTTAGCTCACAAGGTCATAAGCTCTCTCTCTCTCTCTCTGAATGTCGTCTTCAGTTTCTCCATGCTTGCTTATCATTTTTTTCCACCTTGAAATAGGCTCCCAATGCCACCAACAGCTTGTGTGGTTACAAGATTGTGACTGGCCAACCTTCTGATAGACTTGGGGAGGACTTCTCTGAGTATCATAAAGATTTTATAGAACGGTAGTTTATTGATCATTGCAGTTCATTAGTTTTCTTCCTCCCTCCCTCCCATCCTTCCTCTCTCACACTCTGTCTGCCCTTTTTGTATGGGTTATAGCTCATAAAGAAGTAAATTTCTTGCCTAGGCCAGGCATGTAATTCAGAATGAAGAAGAAAGATAATTCCTAGTCTACTACAATCATTAAGTAGAGTAGTATGGAATGGTGAAAAGTAATAGTTCAGAAAAGATCATAAAATGGATATAATCTTGTGACTAAGAGAATCAGAAAATCTTCTCTTAGTAGTTAAAAATGTCTTATATTCTACACCTACAAGTGAAGAAAGATGATAGAGTCTATAATGAATTAAATACTAGTAGAATTCTACAATACAGTCTATTTTATTGTAACTAACTCTTATTTATGCAGCATTTTTTTATGAATCTTGAGATATATTCTGCTTTGGGACATCCTTTGACTGTAGAGACTTAAAAATTTTCAGTGATATTTTTCCACGTATGCAGAGATGTTTGAGTGGGTGAGGGTGTGGCTGTGGGGGTGTGTGTGTGAGAGAGAGTTCTTATTTGTGAATTTTAGGTTGACATGCTTTGTTTTCCATCACAGCTTTAACTATGTGGAAGAGCTAACTAGGGCTACCATGAAGAAATTAACTCAAGGAACGGCTGACCATAGCAAAGCATTGGCTGCTGCTACTTCAGGCTGATGAAGCAAAAGCCAGCATTGTGAGTTGACCAAACATAGTTTAGAGCTATTTTCTGGATAACCTATCTCTTAGTGTGTCCTAACTGATTCTTCCTTTTCCCTTGACCAAATTTTAGAAAACACAAAAGCAGAATACTGCAACTGGGTTGCGAACTTGCAACAACATACTGGCTATGACACAGGTGAATGAGGATAAAACTCTCGTGGACTTTGGGTATAGAAATACTTTTATCAATACTCATGGAAATTTCTTGATATTGCAGCCACTTCATTCAAAATCACCATCATTTATTGGTGACAAGAAAATTAACTTGTCTTGGAAAGAAGCTCAGAAACCTTCTCCTCCTAAAAACACTCCTGCAGCTGGGTATGTTTAAAACTGCTAAGCTGTTACACGAAGATGATAATCTAGCTCTGATGCATTTCTGTTCAGTTATAAAAGTTTTCTGTTGTGTTTATGTGGATTATAACTTCATTATGTGGTGATCACTCTTGAACATCATCCTAATCATCAGTAGTATGTGATACTAGGTGGAGAACAATCTGTCATATTAGATAAAGGGTGGAAGAATAGAAAAGAAGATGGAAGCAAGCAATTGCAGTCCTCTTTTTTTTATTTTATTTTTTATTTTTATTTTTCCCCCTTTTACCAAAAATTAGAATCTAAAGAGGGAGAGCGAGATATATATAAAATTGCTAAAGCTAGAGCCCATAGGACGAAGGATTTAACTCAAGTCAAGTGCATCAAGGATGAAAATAATAAGGCGCCAGTAAGAGATAAGGAAATTACGGAAAGGTGGGAGAGATACTTCCATCAGCTATTCAATGAAGGCAATGGAGACGATATCTTTTTAGGAGAGTTAGCTAAGTCTGAGGAGTATAGAAACGTAATGTATTATTGAAGGATTCAGGAATCAGAGGTGGAGGAGGTTTTGAAGAAGATGAAGAAAGGAAAAGTAATTGGCCCTGATGATATTCCATTCGAGGTGTGGAAATGCTTAGGAAAGAAGGGCATGCATAAGTTAGCTTAGTAATCTTTTCAATAAAATATTGAAGAGTAGAAAGATGCCTGACCAATGGAAGAACAGCAGCACTCTCATACCCATATTCAAAAACAAAGGGGATATACAAATTGTGCGAATTACAGAGGTATTAAGTTAATGAGTCATATGATGGAACTTTGGGAGAGGGTGATAGAAAGAAGATTAAGAAATGAGACTAAGGTGTCAAATAATCAATTTGGTTTCATGCCAGGAGATCGACTACTGAAGCCATACACCTCTTAAGGAGACTTACCGAGAGATACCATGATAAAGAAAAGGATTTACATATGATTTTTATTGATCTTGAAAAGGCATACGATAGAGTTTTTAGAGAAGTTATGTAGAGAGTTTTAGAAGAGGAGTTAGCATATATAGAATCAATAAAGGAGACATATAGGGATGTGGTTACAAGTGTGAGAACACTAGGAGGGTTGACACGAGAGTTCTCTATAAATATAGGTTTACACCAAGATTCAGCTTTAAGTCCTTATTTATTTGCATTGGTCATACACGAACTTACAAGGCGCACACAAGAGAAAATACCATGGTATATGTTATTTGCAGATGACATTATCTATTTTGGTAGATGAAACAAAAGATGGGGTTAATGCTAAACTCGAGGTTTGGAGAGGAACACTCGATTCAAAAGAGTTTAGAATTAGTAGATCAAAAACAGAATATATAGAATTTAAGTTTAGCAAGGGTGCACGTAGGAATAGAATAGGGTTTAGTATCGGAGATCAAGAGATACCCATAATGAAAATTTCAAGTATTTAGGATCAGTTCTTCAGAGTGATGTTGGTATAGATCGAGATGTTACACATCGGATACAAGCGGGTTAGACTAAATGGGGAATGGCATCGGGAATATTATGCGACCGCAAAATTCATTTACGACTTAAGGGTAAACTTTATAGAATGGCAATTAAGCCAACGATGATTTATGGGTTTGAGTGTTGGGCAGTGAATTACACACATGAGTAAAAAGATGAGAGTAGCAGAAATGCGAATGTTGAGATGGATGTGTGGTTACACTAGGATGGATAAGATACGCAATTAGCATATTCTTGAGAAGATTAGAGTAGTATCTAGTAATGAGAAGATGAGAGAAACATGCTTAAGGTGGTTAGGTCATGTATTAAGACAACTAATAGAAGTGCATCACAAAGAGTAGATTTTAGAGAGAGGAGTCAACATAAGAGGGGTAGGTGAAGACCGAAAAAGACTTGGTAGGTAACTTATAAGAAAGATATAGCCCATGTTGGAATTGAGGAGGATATGGTTCGTAATAGAGCACAATGGCGTAGAAGGATTCATGCAGCCGACTCTATTTAGTTGGATTAAAGTTTGGTTTGTTTGTAGCTTTTCTCGCTTTTGGTTCATGACGGAAGCAAATGCATGATATGAGCTTCTTTTATTAGTCAGAGGAAATGTTTCTGTTTCTTCTTTCTACAGATTTAGGCATTTACTTATAACAATTGGAAATGGACCTTATAATTAGTTTTCCAGTCAATTAGAGTTGTCAAATTTCATCTGTGCTTTCTTCTTTCTCACCTGCTAATTCTTTTTCTTTTTCTTTTTTCTTTTTCAAGAGGTAAACGTCCTGCTGGTGCAATGAGTGGTTCTAGCAACCATGCTGTGAAAAAGGGACGCGGTGATGTTGTAATGCAAACCCAGTATAGTAATAGGCCATCTGAACGTCCAGCCTATGGGGGCAGAAGTGGATTAATAGGCAGAGGCAGAGGTAGAGGTAGAGGCAGAGGCAGAGGTCGAGGTGGACGAGGTAGGGGAAGGGGATATTACTATCTATAATTCACTCGCTCTGACAAATCTTGCACTTCTAATGGTTGTACACTAGTTGACAGAAATACATGTATGCAATACCTCCCTTTGTGTGTGGATGATAAGCCTGTTGAATTTGTAAATACTCGGCCTCTGGAACAATTTTTGGTAATACTTTGTGAACGCCATTGGCGATGAGGGGATAGAAATATTGACATTTTTGGAGAAGAGGTCACAAATATTATTTTGAACATCTATTCCATGAGGATTAATCCGTCACATATTTATGCAATTGAACAGTAACACTTGCGCAAACAAAATGGAATTCCATTAACTTGCAATAGTTATTTAAGGGGCTATTTGGTTTATATAGCCTGTTGTTTTATCTGACGTCTCTGAAGGGACTATATATATGCCAGTTGTAAGAAATGATGCATATGCACCCAGTAATAGGAGGGGATAATGTTTGATTATAGTTTGGACTATTCTTTCTTGAAATTATTTCTGATAGTTAATATGTTACAATGCGTGGAGGAAAAAACACATTCTCAAGCATCTAAAGTGCATATATGTAGCCTGGGTGAGCCTCTATCAAGCTGTCAGCTAACTTGCCAACTCCCATTGTGAAGAACACCATCTTAGAGCAAATGTGCGAGCTCTCTCATTGATCTATAGCTCTTTTCATTGATCTACTACCATATGCAATATCTTAATCATTTGCTTTACTCCCCTGCACCATTCTTGTAAGCCTCCTGGTGTTACCAGGAATCTTTGAATAACCGAGCACCAAGATTAGAAGATAGATTATGGATAGTGGAAGTGGGATTTTTCCATAACCGAGCACCAAAGAATAGAGAAGTAGGACTAGGCAGGTCAAAATATACTGCTGTTGTATTGCCACTCTCAAAACTCTCCAGGATAAGCATCGTAGCTGATTATGGTCTTGATACTCTCCAGGATAAGCATCGTAGCTGATTATGGTCTTGATATTTCAAAGTTCAGTGACATCCTGCAAGTTTATCTTTTGCAAAGGAATCAGCATCATGTCCAATTGGTGCATTTGTTCTCCTTGTCCATTGTATATCAGTCACAGTATTAGGCTGAAGTAATCTTAGCTCTGTAACTTGAGCTTATTACGACACCAAAACATCCACAACAACATAATCACCACTTTACTATGTTGCTTTTTGTGCTTTCTTTTGTTTGACAAAAAAAAAAAAAAAAGACATTCATTTATTTTCCGACAAAAATGAAATGCAATTTAGATGGTAAGACGCTTCCCTTATGACATATTGATCATGGGTTCGAGTCACTAAAAGGGTAACGGGAGGGGTGGACTTTTTTTAATTCATTTATTTTGCAAATACAGTCGAAATAAAGTTGAAAACAGTATTTAACGTCCTATATAAATGATATTTAAGGAGTGCCACTTCATCAAGTTGTGATTTAGAAAAGGGATAATTTAATAAATCTCCCTTGATGTTTATGCTAATATTACTTAGCACCCTTAAATTTTTAAAAATATCACTTACCTCCCCTCTCTTGCCAATGGACCCCTTTATGCTTACTAAAATGCATGAAAGCACATTTATACCCCATATACCCCATTATTTTTATACCTTTTTTTTCCTTTTCTTCCAACCATTTTAATCAATGGAAGCTTTGAACTGGAGATAAAATTGGGAGGAAAAAGTCTCTCTCAACTTAAATTAATTTTTTAAAAGAATTTTGGGCTGAAAATATTACAAAAAGTTTGAAATAAGAGATGTAACTGATATTTTTTAAAGTTCATAGGTACTAAGTGAAATTAGTTTAAATTTTAGAAGAAGTTTCTGAAATTATCCCTTTAGAAAAGTATGATGAAAATGACTTCATTTTTTCTTTAGACAATGGCAAATAATTTTGTGACTTGCTCAAGTGCCACGCAAACACAGTTAGAATGGAAGGAAGACTTCGATTGTGCTCTACACCTTCGTAATTACCTTTATTATAACCTTTCAAATATAAGAATGCATATGCAGGATGTAAATGCCAGCAGTACTTTATGAGCTGCGAATACTTTAAGCGAAGAAAAGAGAGGAGATTGCGAACCAGATTAAGGTTCCAAGTTGTTCCATACCACGAACATTGTTTGTAACATTATTGAAAATATTGTAGCAATCTACATGTTTATATTGAAAAGGTTAATAAACAAATAATTAGCAAAATCCACATTATTTTGATCGATGGTTGCTAATACTTTGTATTGGTCACATCCCCAACTACAGCTTCGTAAGTTTTCAAAGAACATGAAAGGAATATCTAACCCATCAATATTTTCTAATATTGTGAAGAAGATGAATAAAGTAATATGTAAGAGGACGTTCTCTTTTTTTGTACTAATTAGTTTTGAAAATGAAGAAAATAACATATAGGTTAAACTACATGAATACTTTTTGTGATTTAATTGATGCTCACGTTGTTCACTATGATTTGAAAATTCTACCACTTCATGATAGGGTTAAAGTAAAATATTAAATATTTCGTTAAGTGACCATGAGAAGACTGAAAAAGTTTCATTTAAAGAGTTATTTAAGTCATTCAAACCTATAATAAAGGTTGGCAATGTAATTTAAAGATTCCGTTGACATGTAAAAAGTGGATATGAATCTCAATGACCAAGAATTGGCAATTGGTGTGGTTTCATTCTCTTTGCTGACATTGACAACCCTACGGGTTAGAAAATTTTTAAGTGGATATAGATTCATGATAGATACTATGGACCCTTTGGTCCACAATCATCCACATCAAAGATTTATTTTAATAGTTTAAGCTGATATGGATGATTGTAGACCAAAGGGTCCATGGTAGATACCGTGGACCCGGTCCACCCTTAGGGACCTAAAGCATCTAGTAATCTGACTATATATTCTGAAAGAATATTATGGTTTCCATAAGATTTTACAATTTTGTGATAGCAATGTTAAATTTTCAGTTCTACTGGTAGATTCACTTATCTATCAAACAGGTGGCACATACTATACTCAAAGGAGTTCTAGCTTTTGAATACAAAATAAATCATTTGAAGTTCAATTTTGATCCTATTATATTTGACTTCCCCCAAGGGATACCGAAGGTCTACCTCCTTTCATGCACCCATCACGAGTGATAGGATATTGGAAAACCGAATGAGAGCCTCTTCATTCATGAGCACATGAAACTCGTCATTTCCATCTATCTTTCATACAACCATAAAAAAACGA
This sequence comes from Cinchona pubescens, assembly GCA_025175665.1. NCBI lineage: Eukaryota > Viridiplantae > Streptophyta > Magnoliopsida > Gentianales > Rubiaceae > Cinchona > Cinchona pubescens. The sequence continues at coordinate 550,722 of JANKKI010000226.1, forward strand.
TGCTCATTGTTCGTGGAGGTTTCTACAGAAAGACCCTTTGGTTCTGATGTTCAAATTTTATAAATGAACATTCTCCTTGTTTCCTTTTGAAAGTGAGAAGTGATTGTCCCCTTTATACTTTTGCTCTCTCCCTTTTTCTTTGTGCTTCCACTTGGGTTTTTTTTATTTTGTCATAGATTTCTTGAAATATTTTCTTGTGAAGTTTTGTTATAGCATCTATAATTAATATAAAACACAATCCCACTTTTGTGGTGGAGGGGCTTTTTGGGTAGTGGAAGGGTATTAGGTTTAGAGATATTTTTGACTTTTTGTACAAATTCATTAGTTTTTTAACTTTCCATCCATTTTACAGTAAAACCCAAATTATAAGAGGATGAATTGTAGTTTGCAAACTATAAGGGGTAACGTAAATATTAACCGAATACAAGGAGGTTTATTGTAATTTACCCTAACATATAAGTTGATTAAAAAATGTAAAAAAAAAAAATAATGATAAAATTTTCTTAATTGCCATGAAATAATGACAAATCACAATATGAATCATTAAAAGTGAAATAAATATAGGTAACTTAAATCCATAATTTTTTTGTTCAAAAATAAATATTCACATCATTCTTTTATATTCATTTATAGGATTAATTACATTTTAGATGTGAACTAAGAGATGATTACATTTTGCCATTTGAACTAAAAAAAATATATACTTTGCTCTCTGTATCAATTAGACAAACATTATGTTTTGTAACTCCTCGATGAGTTTATGGATAAAAATTCCTTGGTGTGTTAATAGCACTCTACCCCTCTAAACTAGGGTCATTACACTTTGCCTCTTAAACTAAAGGGTTAATATACATTTTACCCTACTTTTAGAACAGTCACATATTGAATACATCCAATCTTAGAAATGTGAGATTAATGACAGAACTGCTATACTAAAGTGATGAGGAGTAAAATATTGATTTATTTTAGCTTTATCGTTGTAAGAATTATTTAAAATAAGGAAAAATCAAACTACAAAAGTAAATAGATAGCTTGTGTCTACAAGAGAGTAAGATAAATGCGATTGACTTAACTTAAATTGTATCCAACAACATAATTTGCACTTATTTGATCAAAAATTATATTAAAAGAAAAAACCTAGAATAAACAAACACATCCAAAACCTATAAAAATTGTATGAAAAATCTGTTATCATACAAAGAATTTACAGAAAAATTTTCAATGGAAAATTTCACATAACGATCATTTTGGGAAGCTGAGCCATTCTTCTGAATACACATACTAGATCTGTAATATAAGAGACAGGTCTGTACAAGATACACATCTCAAAGAAATCTAGACAAAAATTTTCCAAAAAAAATCCAATGGGAAAGCTAGTTTTGGAAGTTTGTTGATCTTAATAAATTTGCCAAAATTCAAATAACTGCTAAATGGACTTCAAATATTACTAAATTTCAAGTACTTTTTAAATATTTATAGATATATATATCATATTCTATATATAGACGATTTTGAAAAGATGATTTACTATCATGTCATTTTTTCAAATAATAATTTGAAATAATTTTGGCAATCATAAATTTTTTCAATATTTGTATTAAAGCTTATAGATATATGGAGTGAATTTAGGAATCTAAAAATATTCTGCCAATTTGTCGTCTATTTTAAGTTATTTATGCTTTAAAAAGTAAGATAATTGACGATAGTTCAGGAAGGTAAAGTACAATAGAGTGTGACTTTAAGGATAAAGTGTAATTAAGTCAAGCGTGACTAAATTTGGAGGCGTGTGGGTGCGTAAAATGGAGGACGCAGCATACAAAACCAAAAAAAAAAAAAATCTAAATAGTGTTATGAATTCTATAAAGGTGGATGTCTATTCATCTTCCCAAGCACATCGGTTAATGTGATATTCATTCCCTTGAATTGTGTGAACATGTTGACTTACAATCCTGATTTTGATAATGACAAATATAATCTCATAGTTTGAACTTGACTAGTGTAGAAATTTTGATGTATCTGACAACAACAGGGTTTTCGAACACTGCACATCGTCTGAATGAGCTGAGTTTCTCAGATGCAGGAATTCGTCTGAACAAGAATTTCTCGGATGCAATACATCATCCAAAAGGTTAGCAGAGAGCAAGGATTCTATCATGTTTACAATGGACGTTCAATATTGTCTAAAGAAAATTCTATCAGACACACTGACTGTTTGAAGGCATATCAACACTGGGACAACATTAAACCTTTCGGATGCACTGCACTGTCCGAAGACCTGACTCAAAAACCTACTAGTTTTGGACTTAGGAACGGACACAATCTCTGCCGTTCGAACGTAGATTTCAACCTCCATGTTTTCATTGATTGAACACTCATAAAGGACTTCGAATGTTCTAAACTTATAATGGCTAGTTTCTTAACATTTATTACTTAACCATTGTGAGGTGGTTGGAAGCTGTTTTATTGTATCTATAAATGCCAACTAATTTAAATTTATGAAGAATAACTTCCAAATTGAATACAAGCATTCTACAAAAACTATTTGAGTAAAAATAGGCTTTTCATAATGTTAGCAAAGTGTTAAACTGAGTGATCTTCAATTGTAAAGAGTGAAAAGATAATTATTGTACAAAAGTGAGGTTGTGTATAAAACTCTTGGCTCAACTAAAAATAATTAGTGTGAGCAAGAGTTATCCTACTTGGTGTTCAAAAATATTATTGTCTCACTTACATTGAAGAGGCACAAAGTAGTGGAATTGCATCCCAAACTTGTGAAGTTTGAGAGTTTGGTTTCATTTTTCTAAATCTCATTATTTGCTTCTCTTTTACTTGTGCATTTATTGCTTTGGTACTAATTACATTGCAAAAATCTTACTTAAGTTTTTATCGCTTAATTTTTACAATTAGTTTTTTAAACAACCTAATTACCCCCTCTTAGATTGCTTATCACTAACAATTGATATTAGAATTTGGTTTCTTTATTTTTCTTAAATTGCATTTGAGTAAAGATCTTTATGGCAACCAATAATGCTTTATTTCTTGAAGGTCAATCTATTACTAGATCACCTATATTTAATGGGGTGAATTTTATTAGTTGGAAAGAAAGAACAAAAATCTTTTTGCAATCTATTGATATTGATTTATGATATGTTGTCAATGAAGGTCCTTTTTAAGCCACTACTCTTGATGATCACACAAATAAAAGAAGAGAAAAAGTGAGGGATGAGATTACGCCACTAGGTAAAGCAAATTTGACCTTGAAAGCTAAAGCCATGAATGTGTTGTATAATGCCTTGGATGTTAACGAGTCTAGTCGTGTCAAAGGTTGTGCTTCAGCTATAGAGATTTGAGATAAATTGAAAGAAATTCATGAAGGACACAATGATGTGAGAGAACAAAAGAAATCCTTGTTTGTTGCCAAGTATGAGTCTTTCAAGATTGAACCACATGAGAATATTAATAAAATGTATTATAGATTCAATGATATTTGGGCAATGAGTATTCTTTGGGTGAAAAGAATAGAAAGGTCTTATGAATGTTCTATCCAAAGTGTGGGAAGCCAAATATATTGCAATAGAAGAGGCAAAGAATTTAAATTACATGCCCATTGAATCCTTAATTAACTCTTTTACATCTTATGAATTGAAGCTCAAGGCTAAAGTCTTATACACATCTAGTAATGTGTATAAGAGACAGCCTTCTACTTGAAGTAAGATTTTAGAAGATGGAAATGGCTTAATCAATTTAAAGGATGAAGATCTTGATGAAGGTGATCTTGCACTCATCACCAAAGGGTTTCTCAAACACTGCATCAACACAAAAGGAGAATGAGGAAAGGAAGAGCAATCAATTCCAAAAACTTCAGAAGGAAGACCAAGCTAAAAATTAAGAAGCAAAGTAAAAAGTACTTTGAATGTAGTCAACCTGGGTACTTTGCAAATGAGTGTCCTTTTGAGAAGAAAAAAGAAGGGAGGAAGCCCCGTTTCAACAATTTTTAAATCACATGGAATGATTGTAATTCCGAAAGAGAAGTTGAAAAAGAGATTGAATCAGCACAAATGGTCTTTATGGTTATTGGTGATGATGAGGCAACAACTTCTTATGATTCATAGATTCCAATGATGATAATGATGATCTTGAAACTTTCATTATAAAATTACATAATAGTTTAAAAGAATCATATGCTAGAAATAAGGAGTTAGATAGAAAAAATAATGCCTTGTTGAAAATAACTCTAATATTGTGAATGAAAATAATAGGTTATCACAAGAAAATGATGATTTGAAGAAAAGAATGCATGTGAAAATAAAGATCAAGGAAGAATAAGCTTTTTTGAAGAAAAGATTGGATGACCTTGATGTACTCTTGCATAGAAAAAAGGAAAAAGTCAAATTTTCTATGCAAGACATCCTGTCTCTAGAACACATGTTGATCAACAAGAACTTTATCACTTTTAGAGAGAATGATTTATGTTTTGTAAAATCAAAATCCTCTTTGTATGATAATAAGAGCATTATTTGCAATTATTGCCAACAACATAGACATGTGAAACATTAATTGTTATGTCAAGGAAAATGAAAAACTTGAAATGAATTCCATGTGGATTTGTAGTCAATTTACTAACTCTTATGGACCCAAGAAAATATGGATATCAAAAGTTATCACCTAATTCTTTGTGTAGTTAATGAACATCACCAAGAATGCTAAGTGGTTCATTGATAGTGGATGTTCAAGACACATGATCGATGATGCATCTTTCTTCACAATCTCAAGTCCAAAAACAGTGGAAATGTGACTTTTTGGGAAAACATGAAAGCAAAATCAATTAGCATTGGTGATGTAGGTAAAAATGGTGAGATTTTGATTAAAAATGTATTCTTAGTTGACAATTTGAACTATAATCTTTTAAGTGTGAGTCAATTATGTGATAGAAATTTATATGTGTTATTTACTAAACATAAATGTTTAATTCTTGATAAAAAAATTTGTTGTTTTGTTTGAAGGTAGAAGGCATAATGATATTTATGTGATTTATCTTGATAATATCGATAGTCTGGTATTGTAAAGTGTTTAACTGCTGCTATAGATGATCTTTGGCTTTGGAATAGAAGGCTTTGTCATTTCAATATGGATTTGATTGATAATCTTGCTAAGAAAGAATTGGTAAGAGATTTGTCAAAATTAAAGTTTGATAAAAAACAAAATTTGTGATAAGCCAATTTGGTGAACAAGTTAAAGTTTGCTTTAAACCAAATAATTGTGCAATACTTCTAGACATTTAGAATTATTGCATTTGGATTTATTTGATCCAACTCAATATGCTAGTCTTGTTGGTAGCAAGTATGCTTTTGTAATTGTTGATGATTATTCTAGATATACTTGGGTACTATTTCTTGTTCACAAAAATGAAGCCTTCAAAAATTTTGTAAAATTGTTTTCCAAAATAGAAAATTTGTTAAATTTGAAAATTATTCGTTTCAGATAGTGATAAATTCCGAATTCAAATTCGGTGGTTTTCCTAAATTTTTTATCACAACGGATTTTGTATGAATTTAAAAGATCGGTTGCTAGAATGCCTCAACAAAATTGTATTATTTAAAGGAAAAATAGAACACTTCATAGGAAGCTAGTCCCATGATAAATGAGTGTGATTCACCAAAATATTTTTGGGTCGAAACTGTTGACATGCCTTGTTATGTTATGAATTGAGTTCTTTTAAGGTGTATTTTGAACAAAACTTCTTATGAACTCTTGTTTTGTAAAAAAATCCATTGTGAGCTATTTCAATGTTTTTTGGTTGTAAATGTTTTATTTTGAAAATTAAAGAGCATCTTGGAAAATTTGACAAGAAATATACACATGGGATTTTTTTTAAGATATTCTAGTGATAAGAAAGTATACCGAGTATACAATAGAAGAACTCTTGTGATTGAAAAAGTTGTGTTTCATTTGATGAAATTAATGGTGTTTTTTTCAAGAGATATTTGTGAAGATGAAGATGTAGGTGTGCAAAAGAAACTTGAGAAGCTCACTTTCAAGAAGAACATCAAAAGACCAAGGAAAACAAGGAAACATGAGGACAATGCTCATCACTTGGATGAAGAAGGAGAAAGGAAAGAAGACTCTTCAAAAGATCTTCCAAAAACATGGAGATTTGTCTCAAGTCATTCTCAAGAATTAATCATAGGTGATCCATCGGATGGGTAAAAACTTGTTCTCGTAAACATTTGAATAATAATTGTGCCTTACTTCCTCCTATTGAATCTAAACGTGTGGATGATGTTTTAAAAGATGAATCTTGGATTCTTGCCATGCAAGAAGAACTTAATCAATTCGATAAAAATAATGTGTGGACGTTAGTTGAAAGAACCTCAAATTATCCCGTAATAGGAACAAAATAGATTTTTAGAAATAAATTAAATGATAAAGGTGAGATAGTTAGAAATAAAACTAGACTTGTTGTGAAAGGTTATGCTTAGGAAGAAGGGATTGACTTTGATGAGACCTTCGCACCCGTTGCTCGCTTAGAATCTATTCGTATGTTTCTATCATATGCGTGCTTCAACAATTTCAAAATTATTTCAAGTGGACATGAAAAGTGCCTTTTTAAATGGTTTTATTGATCAAGAAATATTTGTTGAATAACCCCCAGATTTTGAAAATAAAGATTTTTCAAATCATATTTTTAAACTATCAAAGACTGTGTATGCGTTGAAACAAGCTCCTAGAGCTTGCTATGAAAGAGTAAGTGATTTTTTGATTAAAAATGGTTTTAAAAGGGGTGTTGTTTATACTACTCTTTTCACCAAAATTAGTCATAATAATTTGTTGGTTGTTCAAATTTATTTTAATGATATCATTTTTGGAGGAACTAATGAAAGTTTGTGCAAGGAATTCTCTTGTTTGATGCAAAAAGAATTTGAAATGAGCATGATGGGAGAATTACAATTCTTCCTTGGACTTCAAATTCACCAAACTAAGAAGGGAATTTCATTTCAAATCAAGTACACAAAGGAGTTACTCAAGCACTTTGGAATGGAGAATTGTAAACAAGTTGGAACGCCAATGTGCACCTTAAACATCCAAACTTGATAAAGATGAAGAAAGTAATAGTGTTGGTAAAAAACACTATAGAGGTATGATCGGAAGCTTACTTTATTTAATGGCTAGTGGACTGGATATTATGTTTTTCGTTTGTTTTTGTGGTAGATTTCAATCTTGTCCTAAAGAATCACACTTAATTGTTATCAAAAGAATTTTTAGATACTTGAAAGGAACTTTGGATTATGGTCTTTGGTGTCCTGAATCCACTAATTGTGATTTGATTAGTTACTTGGATGCCGACTTTGCCGGTTGTAAGATTGATAGAAAAAGTACTAGTGGTATGTGTCATGTTTTGGATAATTGTATGGTGTCTTTGTTCAGCAAGAAACAGAGTTCTGTTTCTCTGTCCACGGAAGAAGCTGAATACATTGCTACGGGAAATTGTTGTACTCAACTTTTTTGGATTAAACATACTTTGAAAGATCAGACAATGTTACTTTTGATTGTGTGCCTATTAGATGCGATAATTAGTACAATTAATCTCAACAAAAAATTCAATTCTGCATTCTAGAACAAAACATATTGATGTCAAACATCAATTCATTAGAGATCTTGTTTGCAAAAAAAAAATTTGTGTTGAATTTGTTTGCACTAAAGATCAATTGGCTGACATTTTTACTAAAGCTTTACCATTGGATCATTTTGAATATCTCAAAACCTATTTGTGTGTTTCTGCTTTTAAAATTATATGAGCTGTGCTTTCGGATGCAATGTGCGTCCTAAACTCCTTGTTTTCGGATGAACATATCTGTCCGAACTCTTTGGTTTTTGAACTTCTGGTCTCAGACGCTCCCTTTTGTCCAAACTCTTCATTTATAATCCCAAAGTCTTTGTAACATCTTTCGGACAATCATAACCCTTTGACAGCCTTTCGGACGCATAAGGCAACTATTTCGGCCGTCCGTTCTTCAATGATCAGAAATGCGTTCGAGCGTAGACCATTCGTTCGGACATCCGATCGACTGTTTTACACTGTTAAAACCTTTCACTTTTCTCAATTTTTTCAGGCATACTCGTTCCTCCGAACCCTTGCTCTGGCTAAAAAAGGGGAACTTTTCTCAATTCCTTCAATTGACTCATTCTCTCCAAGATTCCTTCAACAAATCATCTTCCCATCCCTTTGGTAATCTTCTCTTAACTGCTTCTTCTTTTTCTTCTTCTTCTTCTTTTTTTTTTTAAACATTTTTCCTTCCAATTCCTTAAAATTTCTTCAACCCTTTTTTTACACTCTTCAATCCTTTCCTAAAATTTAAGATGTTTCAATCACGTGGGGGATCTTCAACTGGCACTAGAGGAAAGAAATCGACGGGAAGGGCTCCAGTACAAGGCCAAACTTCAACGAATCCTATACCCACTCCAAATCCCACCCTACCCAAATTCATCGATGCTAAAGCATTTAAAAGGTATAAATCCTTACTTAGTAAATCCAATATCATGCAATGTCCTGTTTCCCAAGTTTGTTTGAACAATTTAATCTAATTTTGTTAAAGAATGTTTCAAAACAAAAACAATTTTTGTAGGAAAATTTAATTCATATTGACTTGCTTGTATATCATGACATGGTTTTACAGTTTACTGTAGAACTTTGCAAAGGTTCCATTGTTCGAACCTTAGTGTCTTGTGTGAATCGCATTAACCTAGAGTTTAATTCCAATATTATTAACTCGATTTTCGAATGTGATATTCTTCCTTCTGATGAAATTTCATACTTTGTTTCCATGGACAAATGGCCCGGTGTTGACACTCGATTTAATGTTGAGGAAGTGAAACAAAATATTCATATTGATTTCAAATAGGTATCGGAACCCAAAACCACTTCAATTAGTCCTAAGCTCAATATTTTGTACACGTTGGTTATGAACTTACTATTACTAACTGATGGACATTGTATTGAGTTTGGAAAAATGCAATTGTACTTGTTTTATTGTGTTTTTAAGAGAATTCAACTTGACTTTGGACATTTGTTTTGCTTCTTGTGGGAATTATTTTGACTGATACTGGGAGAGACATCCCATTTGAAAAAAAAATTTTAAAAAAAGTTTTTGATCATTTTGGCATTCCCTTCACTGGAAAATAATAATATCTCCTATATTTAAATAAATCTTACATTGGATGAAAATGATTATGTTTTTTCAAACAAAAATGGTTCACTAAAGCTCAATATGAAATTAAAAAATCAAAGGATCATGCCTCAATTTCAGGACAATCACCTCCTCATCCTATTCCGGCTCAATGCTCCTCATCCGTCCCTCCACTAACCCATTATTCACAAATATCCTCTTCTAAACCCTCTCTTTTACATTCGTGCACCCATGTCACCAATCTGGGAAATCAAATAACTACTTTTCAGCGCCGAACCCTTCAAAAACTAAAGTGGTTGGAAACTTGGCAGACTATCCTCCAGGAAGCCTTAAGTTTGGCGATGTCTGCCTCCGCTCAGGTCCAATTTGCAAACATTCAGTCGTAGTACACTCTCAAGTCCTCCTTTGACAGCGACGATGATGAAATTGATGATATCGAACAATCGGTGTCAAACAACCCTGAGCAAGAGGCCTATGACTATCCAGCTGGTAGATCAAATCCTGGGAACGCTACGATTCCAATCACTGATGTTGATGATGATGATACGTTTAACTACATCATAAAGCGCCGTGATACTCAAGAGGCCAGTGTGCACGATAGTGAGGCTATAGATAATGATTTGCCCTTAAAAAAATGCGAAAATGCGAGGAGCGATCAAAGAAGAAAAATGATTTAGATTCCACCTCCTAATTTATATCTTTTAGGTTACATTTGTTTAGTTTGAACTTGGTTATTGAAGTAATTTCTTGTTTGAAGTTCGTAATTTCTTGGTTATTGATGTAATTTCTTGTTTATATCTTTAATGATGTTCATTTTATTATTTATTGCTTGTACATGGGAGCATCATCTCAGGGAGAGCCTTTCACTTGTTTTGTTTTGATGATGCCAAAAGGGAGTGAAATGTGGTTGTTTAATTATGGTTGTTTGATTGATTTTTTGAGATATTGTTGTTTATGATTGGTTTGTCCTGTGATTTGCCATCATCAAAAAGGGAGAGATTGTTGATCTACAATCCTGATTTTGATGATGACAAATATAATCTAATAGTTTGAACTTGAGTAGTGCAGGAATTTTGATATATTGGACACAACAAGATTTTCGAATGCTTAACATTGTCAGAAGGAGACTAAGTTCCTTGGATACAGGAATTTGTCCGAACAAGAATTTTTTGGATGCAATACACCGTCCAAAAGTTCAGGTAGAAAGCAAGAATTCTGAGATGTTCACAATAGGCACTCAATATCGTTCGAAAAAAATTCTATCAAACACACTTAACCATTCGAAGGTAGATCAACACTTGGACAACATTAAATCTTCCGGATGCACTACATTGTCCAAGGGCCAAACTCAACAACTTACCAGATTTGGATGTAGGAACGGACGCAATATCAGCCGTCCTAACGTAGATTTCAACCTCCATGTTTTCATTGATTGGATGCTCATGAAGGACCTCAAACGTTCGAAACCTATAATGGCTAGTTTCTTAACATTTATTACTAAGCCGTTGTGAGGTGGTTGGAACTGTTTTAGCATCTATAAATGCCATACAATATGAATTTATGAAAAATAACTTCCATATTGAATACAAGCATCTACAAAAGCTATTTGAGTAAAAATAGACTTTTTATAGAGTTAACAAGTGTTAAAGTGAAAAGAGTGAAGAGATAATTATTGTACAAAAGTGAGATTGTGTTTAAAACTCTTGGCTTAACTAAAAATAATTAATGTGAGCAAGATTGATCTTATTTGGTGTACAAAAGTATTATTGTCTTACTTACACTGAAAATGTACAAAGTAGTGAAATTGCATTCCAAGCTTGTAAACCTTAGGAGTTTGGTTTGATTTTTCTAAATCTCGTTATTTGTCTCTCTTTTACTTGTGTATTTATTGCTTTCATCATTAATTACATTGCATCCATCTCACTTAAGTAATTATCACTTAATTATTGCAATTAGTTTTTTGAGCAATCTAAGTTTCACCCCCCTCTTAGGTTGCTTTAGGGCTAACAGAAGGCTTATTGATCTCCATAATTCATATATGATATTAAATATTTATTCATGAATCCCTTTCTTGTAATCCGATAAATAGGGAGTTTTGGTATCTCATTTGTAAGTATTTTGTACAACTTATGAAACTTAATAATATAAAGCATTGAAAAATTTTCTATTATTTCTTTGTCTATTTTTCTCTTGTCTACATTTGTAAGTTTTCTACTTTAGTTTGTTTTGTAGTTAAATTTAATAATCTTGACTTAGTTTCATAATATATTATCAGCACGAGAATCTGATAAATTGAAATAGAATTTTAGATCAATATAATGAAGGTATGTAAAGCTTTTGACATGATGAAAACACGTAGAATTTTAAATTATCACAGCCAAGGTACGATTTAAAGATTTTGAACATTCTCTATTATTATCTTTTGTTTTTATACTTTCAATTGTATCAACATCTCTTATACAAATTTATTTTGATAAATTTTGAATCATGTTAAGTTATTAAAAACTTGAATTTACTGACATTGGCATAATGGGTGAGAACTATCTATCTTAGATTTTGAATGTCGAAATCCATCCGAATTTCACGTGTCCTGAATATACAATCAGAAAAGGCAAAATACTATATCCAAGAAAGGCTAAACAAAAGCTATAATTTTTGTCATTAGATCCCTGAAGGATTCAAAATTTTCTCATTTAAAAGAACCAACATATCTATGAGAAAATTATATATATATCATTGATGAATACATATTAGAGAAAATATTCTCAATTTTTCTTAGCTCAAATATGCTCTTGAAGAAGCAATACTGGCAAAGAATTTTTAGGAAATATTCTAACTTTCATGTCTTCTTATGATTGAATGAAAAAATAAGTTATTACTTAAATGGATGTAGAGATGGTCAAAATCAATCTAATCTCCCCAATGTTTGTCAAGCCGGTGGGACCGGCACCGTCGCCACGTGTTGTGCTCGTGAAATAGGTGATTGAATGCAAAAATCCTACTTACAATTTACAAATATAAATTACCTACTTACTATTACAAATTTAAATGAATCAACTATTTACTATTACACACGGGGCTTTTAATGCACTTATGCGTTGTATAAAAAACATCTAAATATTTTAGGGACATTTAGACTGGAGTCAAAGCACACTGTGTGCGCCGGACACAACCTTGCACTCTGACACTAACACCATGGTACGGGGGCTGTCTCTTATACACATCTAACTAAGTGTTACGAGCGGGTGTCAATCTAACCCAGGGAGTGGATATTGAACATCCATCAAGAATATTATTGCATTTTCCCTAAGCAAGGACTTTTGGGGCGTTGGACCGGTTGCGGGATTTTATCGCGTTTCTCTTTTCAATTTTTAGTATTCATTATTGCCGGCTTTGTAGCATACGTGTGCTTTGAGATAGTTTAAAAGTAATAAAATATGTACATGTTAACAGATAAGGCATAAATATTATATTGAGACCAACGAACATTAAAATAAAGCACAAATCATCACAAAAGCAATTAATCAAAAATATGTGCAAAGATCAAAGTCTATTTACAATTTAAGACTCATAAGGGCAAAACAGTAATTTCACAATCAAGGGTAATTAAAACGTATTAAAATGCCAAACAGAAATCAAAGTAAAAACTTGGTGATTATTGACATAAAACATGAGGATGTAATTTGGAAGAAATTTGAAGAAAAACAGTAATATTAAAGAAAAGTCCTTAAGGGCCCATGAAATAAAAAAAATTATTTGAGGGATAAAAATGCAGAAATCCGAAATCTGGAGGGCCAAAAAGTAAATAAATTTTTTTCTGAAATTTTGGATTTTTTTTAAAAAATGCCATGTCATCGATGACGTGGCGCAATCTGGTGGAGCCACGTCACAGATGACGTGGCGCAATCTGGGCCCTATCAGAAGGGCCTACTTGTAATTTGAGAAAATATTCTAGGGCTAAAATGCAAAAAATTGAAATATAGAGGAGTAAAATGGAAATAAAATTTTCTAACCTTTTCTTTTTTTTTTTTGCAGATTTTGGTGGGCTACCAGCCTTTTTCCACCACGATTTTGTCCAACGAGTTTAACGATTTTGCTTCTGATTTAAAAGTAAAAGTTGTAGTTCCGGGAGCCCTCTATAACTTTTATTGTTTGAATTTACTCCAGTTACTCCTCCATCTCTTGAAATCTTGGCTCAAAGTTGGTTGTCTGGAAAGTTTTCCAGACTTAGAAATTTTTCTGGAAAATCCTCTGGACCAACAGCCTTTTTCTACCCATTTTTGACCCTCCAAATCGACGATTTTGCTTTGGGTTTCAAAATAGAAGTTGTAGCTCCAGGAACGATTTACAACTTTTGTTCTTTGAGTTTAGTCTAATTCCTCTCTGATCGTATGAAATGTTGGCTCAAAGTTGGCTGTTTTGGCAGATTTTTTTTTTTTGTTTACCGATCTTCTGGATCAAGAGCCTTCTTCTACCAGATTTTTGACCCTCTAAATGGACGATTTTGCTTCGGATTTTAAAAGAGAAATTGTACCTCCAGGAACGATTTACAACTTTTGTTCTTTGTGTTTAGTCTAATTCTTCTCTGATCGTATGGAATTTTGGCTCAAAGTTGGCTATTTTGGCAGATTTCTTTTGCTTAAGAAAATTTTTTCTCTAGAAAATTTTTCTCTCCCTTTTAGACTATTTTTTGAAATTTCTCTTAATTAAAATCCGAACTCAAATCGTCCATTTAGATGCTGTCTCTAAGAGACATCTAGTTGTCTTTTACAGAGACAGTTTGGTGAAAAATGGGTGAAAACGCAGAAAAACGTGGCCAAAATTGTTGGCGCATGAACAAGACGCTGCATCTAATCACGCGCTTAATTTTTTTTTAAGCCAATTAATTAATTAATAATATTTTAATTAATAATTAATTAATTAATAATATTTTAATTAATTAATTAATTAATTAATTTTTTTTTTTGAAATCTAAAAATTCAATAATATTAGAACTTATCCTTAGTATTTCAAAAACATAAAAATGCATAAGAATAATTAAACATCACAACATAAATTAAGAAGGAATTAAAGGGTAAATTAAAAAAAAATCAAAGAGCAGGTTAAAGAAGCCATTGCGCGTGCAAAAGTTAAATTCAAAATGTCTCTTATACAAATTAAAAGTGTAAAATAGGGGGCAACTTAAGGGACAAAAATAGGTGTCTACAGCTTGCCCCTCTTTGCTTGCCGGAGTGTCGAAGAGGATCGAAGAAACTCTAGGCAAAGATTGTAGACACCGCATGACTGGATGATTCCAATCGTGCAACAAAATTTGCCACATGTCAACCTTAAACTCATGAGGTCATGGAAGGGGAAATTCACCATCTTGACAAACACACTGGGGAGATTAGATCTATCTATTCATCCAGAGCGAAAAAGTCCTTATTGGGGGAAAGAAATGAATAAAAAAAAAAACTCCCAGTGACATGAACCATAAGGGACATAAATGAAACTTGAAAACAATAATGAAATCCCGATCTGGTGTTTATCGGGAGTACAGGGATTTCAAATGAAACGTAGCTGTGAATGACAAAGAAAACTAACTTGACATAACATGCAAACGCCACTGGTAATGAAACTCAACAAGCAATATGAATTAAAAGCCCGATTTTGCATCATCAAGGCAAGGGTATGTAAATACGAATAAAAACCCGACTTTATGTCATCGGGGTAAAGACATATAAATTAAAATGAAAACCTAGATTTCCGACTTTGTGTCATCGAGGTAACAAGAGTGAAATGAAAACCCAAACGGTGAGTTTGTCGGGTAATGTAAACTTGAAATGAAAGCCGAAATTTGTTTATCGGATAAAATTAAACTTTCGTTTATCGGGATGAAAATGCAAACTCAAATTCGTTTATCGAGTTGATGAAAATGAAAACCCAAATTCGTTTATCGGGATGAAAATGCAAACTGAAATTCATTTATCGGTTGATGAAAATGAAAACCAAATTCGTTTATCGGGATGAAAATGCAAACTCAAATTCGCTTTATCAAAGTTGATGAAAATAAAAACCCAAAATTCGCTTTATCGGGATGAAAATGCAAACTCAAATTCGTTTATCGAGTTAATGAAAATGAAAAACCCAAATTCGCTTATCGGGATAAAAATGCAAACTGAAATTCGCTTTATCGGTTGATGAAAATGAAAACCCAAATTCGCTTATCGAGTTGATGAAAATGAAAACCCAAATTCGTTTATCGGGATGAAAATGCAAACTGAAATTCGCTTATCGAGTTGATGAAAATGAAAACCCGAAATTCGTTTATCGGGATGAAAATGCAAACTCAAATTCGTTTATCGAGTTAATGAAAATGAAGGTTGATGAACGAATGAAAACCCGAAATTCGTTTATCGGGGATGAAAATGCAAACCTGAAATTCGTTTATCAGGTTAATGAAAATAAAAACCCGAAATTCGTTTATCGAGGATAAAAATGCAAACCTGAAATTCGTTTATCAGATTGATGAAAATGAAAAATGAGAACCCAAAATTCGTTTATTGGGTATAAAAATGCAATAAGAATGACACGCACAAGGAGCCATGCCATTGGGCTTACCCATGAAATGAAGTGTAAAAGACAACTAGTAATTAACCCTAACATGACTGGATTGTAAACTAGAACATGAAGCCCTAAACGGTAAATACACGCCACTTGGGGAATCAGGTCGAACGTAGTTCGATTCGACAGATGATTTTCACATATTTGACAACTAAGACATCAACAACAAGAAGAACAACTACAAACAAACAAAATGGCAATGTGTGAGTTAGATAGAAGTACATGGATAAATAATACAGGCACATGGGAACAATCTTAGTAAAAATCGTGCTATCACCGTATTAACACCGCTTTGCCTTTCATTCTAAGTTATTTGGACCCGATCAGGCAATTATGGATCCATCGGATACGTGCCTATTAAAGGCCAATGATACACATTGAGAGATCGACATAGAGGCAACCAATAAGCCTAACTTCAGTCAACATTATGGCGTTTGCACAGATTAGGCTGAAAAGTGGACCTTATCCAAGGGATTCACGAATTATTTGCGGGGGTTGCCCCTTTCTCGCCTTTTCAGGTTTTCACTAAGGTTCCCCTCCCTTTTATTTTTATTTTTATTTTTGCATTTTTCCGCACACTCTCCTTTTGCCTATGCCGCCCTTAAGTAGGGTTTTCAACCTAGCCTCTCTTTAGCTTTTTGGTTTTTTTTTTTTAAAAAAAATAAAGGTGCCCTTTCCGGGTTTTCACCTAGGAGGTCCAAGTAAAACAGCAAGGTGTGGGAGTAAACGGAAGACGTCTGGCTAAGTAATCGCCTTTTCCAATGCATGCGAACTTTAGTTTTCAAAGTTTTTCGGCATCGCAAGGCCGCCTCCTGTTATTGGGATAGACATGTTAACATCAACTGCCCAGACCGTACAAACTGCTCCCTTTAAGCCTATGCAGAACTTAGGATAGTTAGGGTCAAATTGGGTTAAGTCGTGTGATTGGTAAAGATTGGGATTATCAAACAAAAATTTGCCCCAGTTTAAGATGGGCACTTCGGTTGGGAAGAACATAGCTACAAGGGATGGAAGAGCGGGTTGGTGATTTGAGGAAAACTGGTTATGTCCCTTATCTAAAAGAATTGTCTCAGTTTTAGGTTGAGAGTCTTACTTGAAGGCAACTGACTGAATTGGGAAATAGATTTGAAAAAAAAATTGCCCCAATTTTATTATTACAATCTGAGTTTTATGAGGCATTTGTTTTGGTCAGCCTCTCAAACTTTTTTCTTATTTTTTTTATTTTTTTTATTTTTTATTTTGGTTTTTTCTAATGTATAAGAGCCACCCAAAACAACAATTTGCCCTAACATTGCAAAAGCAGTTCAGTTCCAAATTGTTTTTACAGCAAAGGGTAGGGACAAAGCACAATTGAAACGAAAGATAGGCACACAAAGCTGTCTCTTATACACATCTAGATGTGTATAAGAGACAGCTATCTACCTCACAGGTGGATCGCCACATGTACGGAATTCCGATGCTTAATCTCTAATTGGGCACAAAGACCATCTACCATGTCATTGTTCAGATTCTTGGCATTGGTCGGTAACCAATGTATCAGGGATCCCAAAGCGGCAAATGATGTTCTTTGATCTTTAAGCTCATTTTCGGCTTCAACTTCCTTGATTCTGCCTTACAGCCGGGCATTTAGGATCGGTGGGGAGTTTGTGAACCACGACATCTGTTGAAATGCCGGGCATATCGTCATAAGACCAGGCAAAGACATCTTGGAACAAAATCAAAAATTCTATCATCTCTTTCTTCTGCCCTTTAGTCAAGTGCTGATTTTAACCTCTCTTACGTCCGTGTCTGTCCCAATATTTACCGTTTCTGTTTCTTCCAAGTTAGGCTTTGGTTGGGACTCATGTCGCCCGCTGTCTCTCAATACACATCTCATGTGTATAACTCTCAGATTGTTTAGAAATAGGGTCAGGTGTGATATCGAAATTGCACTCATCGATCTCATAAATGGTAGTATCCGAAGGATCAAAAGCATTGATTTTGGGCCATCTGGGAGAAAATAAAGTATGAAATGAAAGAAAACAAAATGAGCTAAAACATCTTGAAGAAAAAGTTCTCATTAATCAAAAATTTGTACAAGTGATCCTAGAGAACATAAACTTAACATTCATTGGCCATCCTATAAAAAAAATCAATTGTCTTCAGAATTCATCTCCAAAAAGATGAATAAGATGAATCATAAAGGCAATATCATGATTGTACTTGCCTTACTAATTGAATTGTTTTCAAGATTCATCTCCAAAACAAATGAACGAGATGAATCATGAATACAATGCTGTGCATGCACCTATTCCTTGACTAGATGGCATAAACAAAACAGCTTAAAAAAATACGAAACATACATACAAAGATGAAATTAAAAGGAGCAAAACTAAAAATAATATCCTTTCAAATTTACCGAAACTCCCTGTGAATAGGGAGATCATCAGATGTCCAATTGTGTAGTTGGTCGATCTCAGCAAATGGTAGCTCAGTGTCATCCTCCTCCGCCTGTTCTTGAATAATTACCCCCGCAAATAATTCGGCTATCCCTTGGATAAGGTCCTCCTTTTCAGCCTCATCTGCATCAGGAGCCATAATGGCGGCAGAACGTGAAAAAGTAATCTTAAGAGGTGGAATGACAATAGGCAATACTCGACCTTCCTGTTCACCTCTCTTCAGCTCCTTAATCTCCCTCAACTGCCTGGCATTCGGGTGAAAATCGAGCCCAAATGTATTCATCTGTGTTGGTAGATCAATAGGGTGTGTTATGCCTTGCAAATTCATCCCCAAACCTTGGCCGATGCGATATCCTCCACGCAGCATTTCCTTTGCAATCATTACACTCGCCTTATCTCAGACAACTTTCATTGATGACTGCTCTCTAGGTTCTCGGCTGACAGAGACCACATCATAAGCTAGGAAAGGCACCAGAGTGTCGCTGCTTTTTCCAACTTCTTCCTTGACCAGCATGGCGTGGTCGTCTTCGGCAAACACAGTAATCAGCTTAATCTCGTAAATGAATTTAACCCTTTGATGCAAAGATGACGGAATAGCCCCAGTAGAATGGATCCAGGGACGTCCCAACAGCAAATTATATACCCCAACAATTGGAAGAACCTAGCAAGTGATCTGATGAGCAGATGGATCGACTTCCAAAATAAGGTTTATCTCTCCGGTGGCTTGTCTTCGAGCCCCGTCAAAACCTCGGATCACCATGGATGAATTCTTGACCAGGTCATGAGAGATTCCCAGCTTATCTAATGTCTTCAAAGTACAAATATTTAAAGCAGACCCATTATCAACCATGACCCTAGGCTTTGCCGCCCCTCACATCTAACCGAGATGAATAGAGCCTTGTTGTGGTCGCTCCTTCGTGGTTAAGTCATCATCGAAAAACAAATTTGGTTTGATGCCAAGACACCGCCCACTAACCCAGCAAGTTTGTCGTGGGAATGTCACGAGACACATGGGCCTCACTCAAAATCTTCAATACTGCCTCCCTGTGTAGCTCGGATGTTAACAATAAGTTGAGCATAGAAATTTGTGAGGGCATCTTGCCTAGAATGGGTAAGGCTACAGACATGAACAGCTTGCACTCATTCTTAGAAAGTCCTCCACATTTTTGTCTAAGGCCTTAGGGGCCTGCATAGGCTCTTTACCTTTGCTGGATTGTCTGACCTTAAAACTGTTGTCATTTGTGATTCGGCCTGACCTCGTGACAGCAGACACTTCCTCCTCAGAAACTGGCTTTCCACCGACTATCACAGCTGAGGGTTGGTAATTCCACGGCACTGCATGTGTGCTCTCAATTGGCAATTGTGTTGGTAGTTCAATCACAACGGGATCTTGGGGTTCTACCTCAAACGGATCCACGTCTATGATAAAAGGCCCAGATGGCTCCGAATCCAGATAAAACGGTTTGATCTGAGTATTGTCATTTCTTTGATTGCTCATTCTTCCTCTTCGATCTCCGCTTCTATACAAACCATCCCCACATGAGGCTCATGCCGTGGCAGCGGATTAGTGTTTACTTCAGGAGCCCTTTGTTCCGGCCTCCTAATGACAATCTGTTTGTATAGAAGCGGAGATCGAAGAGGAAGAATCCTGAACTGCTCATATAGTTGCTCGATGGGCCGTCCCAAGTTGGTGAAATTACGGGGTGGTCTGTCATGTGGTCTGGCTTGGTTGGGGTTTGGTGGAGAGAAGTTATTTGGCTGGTTGGGTCTTTGACTGTTTGAGGGTTGTGGTCTTGGATTATAATATGGGAGCTGTGGATTAGGCACGGGCACTTGTACTTGTGTTTGGTATACGGGCTGAGGATAGTATTGAGGTGGTATGCACTGTTGGGTAAAAGGGTTGTGGGTTAGGTCTTTGGTATTGATGGAAATTACGTGGTGGTTGGCGGTTGGGTTGGTTGAAAATAAAAGTCACTTCCTCTTCCTTGCCACTTGTCAAGCTTCTTGCTCAGGGGTTTCTTAGCTACAGACGTGCTCCCCTGCATGGATTATATCTGCATGGATTATATCTGAAGTTTCAAGCCCCTTTCAACAGCCTCTGCTTGCTAGACGATTTCTGAAAAGGATTTGCCAATAGACCCGGTCAACTTTTCATAGTAAAGAGGTTCTTGTGCATTAATAAAAAGTTTGACCATCTCAGTCTCAGTCATAGGTGGGCTCACCCTGGCAGCTAACGCCCTCCATCTTTTCACATTCTCACGGTACTCCTCTGAGAGCTTATTCTTTAAGTTCATCAGAGCAAAACGGTCTGGCTCTAGGTCGCGGTTAAACTCGTACTGTTTCACAAAAGCATTTGCCAAGTCCGTCCAATCCTGCAGTTTTTTGGGATCAAACATTAAATACCATGATAACGCATCTGCCTCCAGGCTTCTGGCAAATACCCTCATTGCTATCCGAGGGTCACTTGTCGGATTCCCCAGCAAGTTGCAGAATATTTTAAGAACCACACATGTGAGCTACCGGATCCCCAGTGCCATTGTACTTTGGAAATTCTGGGATTTTAAATTTTGGCGGCAATTGCACCTCGGGGAATAGACATAGATCTTGGTAGTCGATAGCTCCAAATTTATCTGTCCCCTGTTGCTGCTTCATGACACTATCGAACCGCTCCATCTTTTTCAATAGGGCATCATTGACAGTCGGTACAGGGGGTGGTGGTGGCATTAATTCAGCTTCCTCTCCCGGGGTGTACTCTAACTCAAGAGGAGGTGGTAAGTGGCGGAGTTGGATCTGTCAGTGGTGGAGTTGGATCTGTCAGTGGTGGCACTGAAGTTGGAGGAGGTTGATTTTGCGGTGGTGGGGGTAGCGGCATCCCCATGCCGGGATTAGGCATATAAGGAGGCAGCATTTCCTGATTGGCGGGGTGAGACCCATAAGTTTGCCTATACCATTGCATTTCTTGGTTCACACTGGCCATAGCAGCCATCATAGATTCCATCTGTTGCGCAACTCTGCTATCTCCCGTAGATTTGATCGATGACTGCAGCCTATACACATCTTTTGCCGATACGGTGCTCATACTGTCTTCAAATCAGAATTTACGTGCACGGGAGCGTGTATAAATAGAGCTGCGTTGGGCAGCTATTTTGACACTTAGTACCTTCATATTAAAAAAAGAAAATTCAGATATATATAAACAAATATAATCATCAGTTTATTATTTGCTGTTCCTTCCCCAGGATACCCTGAAAGAAAAAAAAAAACTCTAATGCCTAAAGCCCATTGGAACTGCTGAATCAGCACGTTTAGAACTTATCGTATCTTCATCATTTGCTCCTCGTACCTTATAAGTTTGCTACGTGCTGATTCAGCAGCCTGAAGGGGGCCTCACATTAGGCATCCCTGGTCTCATTAGCCATCTCAGTGCATGCCCTCTTTCGGTTGTATTCCTGTTCTCGAATGCAGGATTGCTGTTCTTGAAGTCTTTTGTAAGCTTGCCTGTGATTATCTAGAGCTGTCTCTTTTTCCACTATTTTCTTGTCTGCTTAGCCTCCAATAGTGCGGTCAATCGAGCAATTTCTTCTGAAGGGTCTATTACAGCTTGCGGTTGCTGGCCAAGCAAATGTTCCAGCCATGCATCATACTGAGGTGTGGTCGCTGAAATTCCACGCTGCTGTGAATCGTATAACGACTCCTGACATGCACGTCTGGATGCCCACGCTGACAAAATACTGGCCTTTTCTGGTATTGATTCGGCCGCATCCCTTTGTCGAACATAATATTGAGCCGATCGCCGATTTTGGAGGTACTGTTTGAACCCTCCCAAATCGACGTAAGACCCCCAAGATCTGTCTCTTATAAAATCTTCAAAACCTATAAGAGAATGAACGTACATTCATTTTTCAGACTCACAGTCTGTGCCTATCATGTCTCTTATACCCATCTAGATGTCTATAAGAGACTGTCTCTGAAGACATCTAGTACAATGTATAAGAGACGCATCAACCGAGCGAGCAACTTCGCTCGGTTGATGCGTTGATTGTGACTTTGTACCCAATTCACTACCCCAGAGCATCTGTCGGGAAAAATCATGACGACCGATCTTTTATACACATGCTCCATGAACCAGGCTTGTATAACAGGCTTGAAAGGATTGAAAAATTATGATCCATTCTGACAGTTTGTACAAGCCACCAATATGTCGGCTAGAATAGTAGGAATTATGGTGTATAAGAGCCCACCGACGCCATGTATCAAATCGGCTAACATCCTTACCGTCCAAAATGCTATCCTCCCATCCGGCCTCGAAAAAATATATGCACTGGTGAGTGCTAGAGCAAAAACCTGGACTTGCTTCTGGGCCCAGGACTCCTCAGTGGGATGCAAAAAATGAGTCTTGTTTCTGTGAAATCCTTGTTTTGTGCCAAAGTGCTCGTGTAAAAACATCAAAGTAACCGAACTAGCCTCGGGTCCTCCTGGTATTGTGGCCTCGGATATGCCGGTGAACAAAGAGAAGTCTCTTGTAGTACCTTGGGAGGGTAGTATAACAGCCAGATCCTTGAAGTCCAGTCTGAGAAATCCTGCAATTTTCTCTAGTGTGGACACCATTTTAAACTTTCCGAATCTGAACACAGCTGCCTCACTGTCCCACACTTGTACTAAAGCATCTATTATGGTTTGATCTGGCTCAATATCCCGCAGACATACTAGGTGACCCAAATAACCAGATATCGCATTCAGTTTTGACAACTGCATGTTTCGTTCCCACTCCTGTAGCAAATAGGGCACTTTGGTCGCTTTTCCAATTACTCGAGCGGAACTCATCTGCATGAAATACATGTTAGCCTTACCTGAGGCTGGTACCCCTTTAGAGCCTTTACAAAATGAACACACAATCTTGCAAATCCCATTGTAGGTTATGTACTTAGGGATAGGTATGCAATTCTATGTACGGGTATCCGATAAAGTATCCCTTCTACGGCTAATGATATGCAATAAGTAGCCTATGGTGGCCCTACATCGGTGGGGTTAGCCTGAATGCACATAAGGGATAATAAAACTTTGAAAACATGTCGCGGGGGTGGGTCTCCTATTTGGTCTGGCAACCATATGCCTTTGACCCTACCTAAGGCTTATGCAATGCAAAAATCAAAATTTACTCTTTCTTGCGGAAAGTAGATACAAATTATATGGCCAAAGTAAATCATACGAATCAGAAAAATTAATTACTATTACATAGCAAAAATTGTAAGGCTATTTACTATTACAAGCCAGATAAATGGGTGGGTCTTACCGCCTCGTGTCTAGTGTCCTGAACAAGGTCCACACTGTTCTGCCCTATGGTTTAAGCTATATGACCATGAGGCTAGGCTTACTAATCAAGATGTGTATAAGAGCTGTCATTTAGACACCTCCCAGACTTTGGTACAAGAATTAGGGTCTTTGTCAATTCCAATGGGCCTTATCGTCGGTGGTTGGGTGATCGCCACAGATACCGTTACGTGCACATTGTGTCACGACCGCATATCTGGGTAGATCATCTTAATTCCTACAGGGAATGTGGGAATGACACCCACAAAAATAGGACATGCAATGAATGAGACATGTTGTTATGCTGTGTTCACTTGGAGGCGGTAAGATTCACACATTTTAGCGCGTTTGGCTCTAAAGGTTTGATGTCTCTTATACACCCAAAAGATGTGTATAAGAGACAGTGTCATACCATCATTATAAGATATATTAAAATATGTACAATAAAGCAAGAACAAATCACACCATAAGTAGACAGGATATGACACATAAAACGAGACCTAAATCGAGCAAATTGGCACTCAAGACAGCAAACATAGTGAAATACAGTAAACAAGTGTAAAATAATTTGAAAAGAACAAAGAAAGTGTCAGATAGCATGTGGCACATAAAACGAGACCTAAAATTCGTAAATCGGCACACAAGACAGCAAAAATGGTGAAATACGTTAAAACAAGTGCAAATTAATTGAAAAAAACAAATAAAGTAACATATAGCATATAACGAGGTATAGAGCCGGTAACATAGCACACAAAACGGGTTAAAATTAGCCGGTTTATAATGCATAGGGTAAAATTGACCTTTTTCAAAGTTTTACGGCCCGCGCGGTTTTTGGCCTGCACCGGAGGGACCGGCATCGTCGCCACGTGTTGTGCTCGTGAAATAGGTGATTGAATGCAAAAATCCTACTTACAATTTACAAATATAAATTACCTACTTACTATTACAAATTTAAATGAATCACCTATTTACTATTACATAACGGGGCTTTTAATGCGACTATGAATTGTATAAAAACAATCTAAACTAGGGAAAACAAGACTGGAGTCGCCACCCGGTGTGCGCGGACACAAAAATACATCAAAATTTAAAAAGAAAATAAACCCTAGTTTAGATTGACTCCTGGTCCGCGTAACTCAAGAAAATGAGTTCGGGAATCCTGTTGTAAAATGGGAAGGTTTGGGATGTAAGTTTTCATTTGGTGCACCCACTTTACCCGGCGTTGGATCGGTTGCGTGATTTTATCGCGTTTCTCTTTTCAATTTTTAGTATTCATTATTGCCGGCTTTGTAGCATACGTGTGCTTTGAGATAGTTTAAAAGTAATAAAATATGTACATGTTAATGAGGAAACGAAAATAAATGGTAAATATTAACATTGACAGGTAGATTTAGCCCGGGGCCAATTAAAAGTCGCACACATTGAGTTTGTAGTACCCTTTAACTCCCAAGGGGCAAAATAGCTCATTTATCATGCACGCCGGAGTTTATTTCTAGCCCAATTTTATATTATTGATACAATTATTAAGTCCTGGCTAAATTGAATTTGATTCAAATACTTAACGTCTAGTTGTGCAACTAATCCAAAATTTGAGGGCAAAAGAGTAAATTCACATAGTTTAACCAGTAAGAGAAGGCATAAATATTATATTGAGACCAACGAACATTAAAATAAAGCACAAATCATCACAAAAGCAATTAATCAAAAATATGTGCAAAGATCAAAGTCTATTTACAATTTAAGACTCATAAGGGTAAAACAGTAATTTCACAATCAACAGTAATTAAAACGTATTAAAATGCCAAACAGAAATCAAAGTAAAAACTTGGTGATTATTGACATAAAACATGTAATTTGGAAGAAATTTGAAGAAAAGAAAAACAGTAATATTAAAGAAAAGTCCTTAAGGGCCTAAATGTAATAAAAAAAATTATTTGAGGGATAAAAATCCAGAATTTCCGAAATCCGGAGGGCCAAAAAGTAAATAAAATTTTTTCTGAAATTTTGGATTTTTTTAAAAATGCCACGTCATCGATGACGTGGCGCAATCTGGTGGAGCCACGTCACAGATGACGTGGCAAAATCTGGTGAAGCCACGTCACAGATGACGTGGCGCAATCTGGTGGAGACGTTACACATGACGTGGCGCAATCTGGGTCGTGCCACGTCATCGATGACGTGGCGCAATCTGGAGGAGCCACGTCATCGATGACGTGGCACCAAATGGGCCCTATCAGAAGGGCCTACTTGTAATTGATCACCCAACCATGAGAAAATATTCTAGGGCTAAAATGCAAAAAACTGAAATATAGAGGAGTAAAATGGAAATAAAATTTTCTAACCTTTTTTTTTTTTTTTTTTGCAGATTTTGGTGGGCTACCTGCCTTTTTCCAGCACGATTTTGTCCAACGAGTTTAACGATTTTGCTTCTGATTTAAAAATAAAAGTTGTAGTTCCGGGAGCCCTCTATAACTTTTATTCTTTGAGTTTACTCCAGTTACTCCTCCATCTCTTGAAATCTTGGCTCAAAGTTGGTTATCTGGAAAGTTTTCCAGACTTAGAATTTTTTCTGGAAAATCCTCTGGACCAACAGCCTTTTTCTACCACGTTTTTTACCCTCCAAATCGACGATTTTGCTTTGGGTTTCAAAATAGAAGTTGTAGCTCCAGGAACGATTTACAACTTTTGTTCTTTGAGTTTAGTCTAATTTCTCTCTGATCGTATGAAATTTTGGCTCAAAGTTGGCTGTTTTGGCAATTTTTTTTTTGTTTGACCGATCTTCTGGATCAAGAGCCTTCTTCTACCAGATTTTTGACCCTCTAAATGGACGATTTTGCTTCGGATTTTAAAAGAGAAATTGTACCTCCAATAACGATTTACAACTTTTGTTCTTTGTGTTTAGTCTAATTCTTCTCTGATTGTATGGAATTTTGGCTCAAAGTTGGCTATTTTGGCAGATTTCTTTTGCTTAAGAAAATTCTCTAGAAAATTTTTCTCTCCCTTTTTAGACTGATTTTTTGTGCTTTTAATGAATTGGATTGAGTGTAAAAATGGTCAAAGACCATTCCTTGTCATGTGGGGAGTATGGCCATTTGAAATTTTTGTTGAAAAATGGGTGAAAAACGCAGAAAAATGTGGCCAAAACTGTCGCCGATCGCTCGGCGTGAATGAAGACGCTGTGATCGTTTCACGCGCTGAATTTTTTTTTATATTTTATTTTATTTTTTTAAATTAATTAATTAATTAATAATATTTTAATTAATAATTAATTAATTAATAATATTTTAATTAATTAATTAATTAATTTTTTTTAAATCTAAAAATTCAATAATATTAGAACTTATCCTTAGTATTTCAAAAAAATAAAAATGCATAAGAATAATTAAACATCACAACATAAATTAAGAAGGAATTAAAGGGTAAATTAAAAAAATCAAAGAAAGAGTTAACTCAAGCCATTGAAAAGCAAAAATTAAAAGAAAATTGAGAGACAAATTAAAAGAAAAATAGGGGGCAACTTAAGGGACAAAAATAGGTGTCTACAATATTAATAAGCACTATTTTGGCTATAGTACTACATTTTACCACCAAAACTGGTAGAATTATGAAGAGATAAAAGAGAAAGATAATAATCGGTAGAATAATAATATAAAAATAAATGTTATCGTTGTAATATGAAAGATTATTGGTTGCGTACCTGTCGTATGCCAAAGTGTCTTAGTGATCTTTATCAAGTATTATTAACAGACAAAGAGAAAGCCATAGAAATAAGTTTTCTCTATATGAACATGATCTTTGTTGGCCCCAAAAGCAACCTAAGCTGGGTGAATTAGGTTGTCTCTAAAAACAATAAAAGTTATGTAAGACAGTTAGAAATTCAAACTTTATGCACCAAATGAAAACTTAAGCACAAATGAATACAATAGATATTCAACAATTTAAGCTTAAAGAACAAATAAGAATATTGAGATTAAGAGAATCAAACCAAACTCCCTAACTTCTCAAGCTTGGAGCTTGCAACTACAAAGAGCTTCTTACAAGGCAACTACCAAATTCACAACTTGAAGTTCAGCCCCTAAAAGTCTCTTCAAAGTAGGTGAGACAATAACCTCTTGTACACAAATGAGGATCACTCTTACTCACACTAATTTCCTTTAGTTGAGCCAAGAGTTTTACACTCACAACCTCCCTTTGTTACAATTGTTATCTCTCCACTCTTACACTTGAAGAACTCTTACACTTCTAAGCTCTTTTCTCACTACCTACACTATTACAACACTTGTACCCACTATTTTTTCTCTCAAATAGCTCAAGAATTATTTGTAATCAATGTAGAAGTCTCTTTTTAATTTATTCAGACCTAGGGGTATTTATAGTTGCCAAATATCTACTTTCAACAACTTTCCAACGGCTATTTTCTACTTACTGGAAAACTAGCCGTTGGACCTTTCGGACGGCCGATGCAGCAAGAGTGCGTCCGACACTGCGTCCGTTCTCTGAGGGTATTCGTTCGGACGTCCGAGGATGCGTCCGAACATGCGTCCGATCGAAGCGAAGTCTTCTGGAAAATGATCGGACGCTGTTCTTCGTCCGAGGCTTGCTTCAATTTCTTTGTGTCGAACGATTACCATCGTCCGAAGCTCTGTCATTCTTATTTTGTTCGGACGATCATTTGCGTCCGAACAAACCTGTTTTTCTGCACACTTGTTATCAAACCATTAGTATGATTTGGTCATCATCAAAACATGATTAACATAACTGGGGTTCAACAATCTCCCCCTTTTTGATGATGACAAATCAGAATTGGACAATTCAAAAAACAACCATAAAATATGAAGTACTACACAAGAGAATTTGTCCATTATTTCTCCCCCTTTGGCATTATCAAAACATAAGATAAATAATGTAATTTAAGCTCCCCCTAAGTTTATTCTCTCCCTTGAAAGATGAATATAATGGGTACATGGAGAATGAGTCAAGTTGTACAAAACAATTCTTCCGTTTCAAGAATATGTGTTCCATACGAAATGAGAGAATTTATGCAAAGAATAAGGACCAAAACCATTTTCGCTCATTCCTTACCAAAAGCATCATCAAAACAATGAAGCAAGTGTGATGCAATTTTTTGCAAAATGATTCAAAAGAAATGTACCCATTATATTCATCTTTCAAGGGAGAGAATATTCTTAGAAACAGATCTTAATTTTGATTCTAAATAAATTTAAACACAACATAGTTTAACTTGATAAAGATGTGTATAAGACAAAATTTTAGATGTTACCCATTTAGCTATCATTTTAGTTGGGTATCATATGCCTTGAACACCCTTCAAAGATAATCTATCTTGAATTCCTTAGTGCTCTTCAAGCATACCTACATGCAAAGTTAAGTAACAACTTTTGGTACCCAAACTTTCTTGGGTCCAATTGGATTAGTAGCATGCTTAATCACCCAAATAGAGTTTATTCCCAATTTTTCATTTCTTTTAACATAACAATTTTTCTTTATATAGCCATGTTGATGACAATAATTACAAATAATATTCTTATTGCCATAAAAAGAAGATTTAGATTTAACAAAGCACAAATCATTTTTTCTAAAGGTGATAAAATTTTTGTTCAAAAACATATTTCTAGTTCTTTTCTTTTCAAAAACATTTTCTTTCTTTGTTTTCAAAGTAACATCAAGATCATCTAATCTCTTCTTCAATGAAGCTTGTTCTTCCATGATCTTGGTTTTTCCAACAAATTTTTCTTCAAAACATCATTTTCTTTTGTCAAAGAATTATTTTTATGCACAAGTTTTGAGATTGGCACTCAATAAGGTATTAACTTTAATTTTTAACTCTTTGTTCTTAGCATATGGTTTTTCAAACATTCATGCACTGAATTAAAAATAAATTTTTCAACATCATCATCATCATTATACATGAATCATCACAAGAATCACTACTAGAGGATGATGATCATTATTGCCAAGTGCCATAAAAGCCATTTGAGCCTCCTCATATTCTTCTTCAACCTCTCCATCCGAATTGCAATCATCCCAAGTGATTTGGAAGTTGTTGAAGTGATCCTTGAGTCTTTTCTCCTTTTTGATGAAACTTTAAATGCCATGCTTCTTTTTCCATTTGCCTCCTCATCTTGTAGCTTGTATTTCAACTTCAATTCAAATGAGGTTAGAGAATTGATCAATGAATCAATAGGCATAGAATTTAAATTTTTAGACTCTTCTATGGCAATGGATTTAGATTCCCATTCCTTAGATGCTCATTCAAAATTTTAACTATTCTTTTCATTAGGGAATTATTCTTGAGGTTACCCAAACTTTCCAAATCCTTTACCATATCATTGAACCTACAATACATCTTGTCAATGTTCTCATGAGGTTCCATTTTGAAGGATTCATATTTAACCACAAGAAGTGACTTCTTTTGCTCTATAATATCTTCACTTCCTTCATGAATTTCTTTCAATTTGTCCCATATCTCCTGGCGGATATGCACCCTTTTACTTTAGAAAACTCATCTGCATCCAAAGCATTATACAAAATATTAATGGCTTTAGCATTTAAAGATAAATTTATTTTATCTTGTGCATTTAACTCATATCTAGTCTTAGGCCTTAATCTATGAGTATTTTCATCAAAAATATTAGCTTCTAAAGGACCTTCACAAATAATATACCATAAATCAATATCATTAGATTGAACAAAAATTTTCATTCTATCCCTCCAAAAAACAAAATTAATGCCATTAAACATGGGAGGTCTAGTGATAGAATGCCCCTCTAAAAACAAAGCATAATTGGTTGCCATGATCTTTACTCTAATGCAATTTAAGCAAAATAAAGAGACCAATACTCTGATACCAATTGTTGGCCCCAAAAGCAACCTAAGAGGGGGGGGGTGAATTAGGTTGTCTCTAAAAATAATCCTTTTTATGTGCTTAATAGAAATTCAAACTTTATGCACCAAATGAAAACTTAAGCACAAATGAATACAATAGATATTCAACAATTTAAGCTTAAAGAACAAATAAGAATATTGAGATTAAGAGAATCAAACCAAACTCCCTAGCTTCTCAAGCTTGGAGCTTGCAACTACAAAGAGCTTCTTACAAGGCAACTACCAAATTCACAACTTGAAGTTCAGCCCCTAAAAGTCTCTTCAAAGTAGGTGAGACAATAACCTCTTGTACACAAATGAGGATCACTCTTACTCACACTAATTTCCTTTAGTTGAGCCAAGAGTTTTACACTCGCAACCTCCCTTTGTTACAATTGTTATCTCTCCACTCTTACACTTGAAGAACTCTTACACTTCTAAGCAATAATCTTTTCTCACTACCTACACTATTACAACACTTGTACCCACTATTTCTCCCAAATAGCTCAAGAATTATTTGTAATCAATGTAGAAGTCTCTTTTTAATTTATTCAGACCTAGGGGTATTTATAGTTGCCAAATATCTGCTTTCAACAACTTTCCAACGGCTATTTTCTACTTATTGGAAAACTAGCCGTTGGACCTTTCGGACGGCCGATGCAGCAAGAGTGCGTCCGACACTTATCCATTCTCTGAGGGTATTCGTTCGGACGTCCGAGGATGCGTCCGAACATGCGTCCGATCGAAGCGAAAGCTTCTGGAAAATGATCTAAATGTTCTTCGTCCGAGGCTTGCTTCAATTTCTTTGTGTCGGACGATTACCATCGTCCGAAACTCTGTCATTCTTGTTTTGTTCGGACGATCATTTGCGTCCGAACAAACCTGTTTTTCTGCACACTTGTTATCAAACCATTAGTATGATTTGGTCATCATCAAAACATGATTAACATATCCACTGGGGTTCAACAATCTTAACCATGATCATTGTTCTATTGGTTTCTTCTCTGAAGAAATTATTGACCGTTTGCTTGACGGCGAAAAAAATGTAAGAAAGAAACTATCGTGATATTTAGCATATTTTCATTATAGATTTAAAATTCTATATGTATTGTTCTATTACATCAATTTGTTATCTTATATTGTTTTATTATTATATTTATTTTGTATGGATATATATTCGAATATATCTGAGATATGAGAATATATACTTCTGACAGTATATATGTTTGATAATCAAAAGTAATAAATATTTTTTTCACTTAAAGTTGGGAGAAATAAATGTTGACACTATATGTGGTAGGGCAAAAATTAATTGAAAGCTCCGCTAGAGCAAATATATGTCTCCTTAAAGGAACGAAATTAATTATAAACACTGCACTATTCTCTACTAAGTTTCGAAAAAATTTATTAAAGTTTAAAGATATTCACTGAAAAGGATATCATTAAGAAAGAAATATGTTGTGGACCAAGTTGCATGTCTTTTCTTTTAGTCTGTACAATACATATATTAGTACAATTGAAACACATGTTATAGTAAACCTGAAGTTTATTGATTCAAATACTTTTATTGTTTGGCAATGAATGATTAGACCATTGTGGGTCAATGATGCGTAAAAATTATTAAGAATTCATATGAATATCCATTCGAGAATCAGAAGATTCTTTAATTTAATAAATTCTCTTGTGCTGCTTGTTCTCAAGAAAAATTAATTAATAAAATGATTACCAGTTAAAATAGGAATTGAATCCCTTGTATTTCTGGAATGAAATAAGGTTGAGATATATGGGGGTATTCGCCCTTCAAGTGTACCATTTAGATATTTTATGATTTTGGTAGATGTATCTGTTATATGGTCACATGCATACTTGTTATCGACTTACAAGATGGAGTTTGTGAGATCGCTAGATTAAATAATTTGATTGATTATTAGCACGATTTCTAGATTATGAAATTAATAAATTTTTTTTTTCATTAATATTGGTGAATTCAAGCATCTGATGATATTTATTGGACATCTTAAAGCATATGTTCATATTCTAAATTGTCTAAAAGAATTGTTAATCAAATGCCTCCAATCAATAGCTAAACCATTGCTTATGAGAATAGATTATCTTCTTATGTATAAGAACATGTTATGCTGCATGCAGCATCATTTATATGCATCAGGCCAACAAAATATTTTAAATTCTCCCCATTAAAATTGACTTTTGGTCAGGAATGTAATTTGCCCATCCAAAGATTTTCAATTGTGCAGAATATGTTTTAATTATTCCATCACAACACACAAAGATGGGTCATAAAAAAAAATTGAGAATATTTGTTAGATATGAGTCTCTCAATACGATTAAAATATATCTTGAAATATTAAAAGTGGACTTCATTATGACACAATTTGCTGATTGTTGTGAAAATATTTTCGTAACATCAGGGAGACAAGATAAGCAGTTGGATAGAAAAATTGAATGAAATGAATTATTCCATACATTTTGATCCTCGTGAACTAGAAGTTTAAAAAATAATTTATTTACAAAATATTGTGTAGATTCATTAATTGACCTAAAATGAGTGAAATCTCATATACCAGTTGAAATGCTCCGATTTAAATTGGTATTCTAGTAGGATAGCCCATCAATATAAATTATAGTTAGCCACACATAAGGTGCAGTTGACCAATCGGCTAGATGTGTATAATAGAATCTTCTTTAGAAGAAAGGAGCAAATATTAGAGATAGTCATAGATTGGAGACGAGTGCTCTTGGAGAGACTCTAGACATAACTAATAATAAAATCTCAAAAGTGGATCAGGTACCTGAATCTACTGAAAATAAAAAAAATTTGATAAGTTATGTTACTACTGTAAAGATGGAAGCGAAAAGATATTGTTGTTGACAACAAATTATTGTTTATAATATCAACTGATGTTTTAAATAGAAATCGAGGATCTTGAACTTAAATATAAATTTGTTGAAAAATATCGATATAAAAATTATTCTAATCGAAAGACTCAATATAAGAAAATTCACGTTCAAGACGTGAAGACTTTGGACTTGTAGTCCAAATTCTTAAAGGTGTAGAGCCAGTTAGGTACAAATGTATATTCGTTTGAAAACGAAATAAGAAAAATAAAACTGTGTTGTATAAAGAACACATTGTTGAGCAAAATTTTCTCAAAGATCCAACATTAATTATGAAGAGATATATTTTCTATGGTGGATACGATCACTTTTAGATATGTAATTTGTATGGCAGTTCATGAAATATTGAAATGCGTCTAATAGATATTGAACAATTTTGTATGACTCATTTAATATTGATATCTATATAAAAATTCGTGAAGGATTTAACATGCATGAAGCATGTAAATTTTTTCGGGAATATTGAGATTAAAAAAATTCTTGTATGGATTAAATTAAAGCAATCTAGGTAAATGTGAATAATCGCCTCAATAAGTATCTCTTGAATAAGAGTTATAAAAATGACCTAATTTGCCTATGTTGTATTATTTTGATTACAAAAAGAACATGATTAGAGTTAGTGGTAACTGCTATATATGTAGATGATATAAATATTATTTATAACTTAGCCTGTCTCTTAGAACTCATGACAAGATTCAAAAGATAATGAATTTATGTAAAAGATCTTTGCAAAGGTCTATAGTTCAAGTGCTTATCGAACAAAATTTTTATTTGTCAATGAACTTATACCGAAAAGGTATTAGAATGATTCTATATGTATAAAATACATTAATTGAATACCCCAATGGTTATGAGATTGTTTGATGTCAAGAATAATAATTTTTTGTCCTCGTGAGAATGGTAAAAAACTTATTGGTTATGATAAGAGATATCTCAGTACTAATATGTATTGTAAATTTGTTAGCAATATGTAATTCTTCTCCGATACAAAGATATTGGAATGACAATTAAGCATATATTTTAATATCTTTGAGACATTATTGATATGAGTCTATTTTAATCAAATAAATCCAAATCAAAGTTAGTTGACGATGCTGCAAATGTTGGATATTTATTTAATCCAATATAAAGCTCGATCTCTAACAAGATATTTATGTATGGAGGAATTGCTACATTGTGACGTTCAAAATTTAGTTACTATTTCTTGCAATCATTGATGAAATAATCGCAATACATGAAGCATGTAGTGAATATGTCTAACTAAAGTTATTGACTCAATACAACTAGAAGATACGTGGTTTAATATTAGAAGTGAAACTTCTAATGATATTATATGGAGACAATGCTGAAATGTTGCTCAGCTAAAGGAAGGTTATATTGAAGGAGACAATATAAAATATATTTCTTCAAAACTTTTCTTCTCTCATGATCTTCAGAAGAATGATGAAATTGATATCCAATAAATTCTCTCTTGTGATAATCTAGTAGATTTATTCAAAAATACTACCAACAATAATATTTCATAAGTTAGTTTGTAAAATTGGGATGCATCGTTTCAAGGATATCAAGTGATATTTTCATGAGGAGAGTAAAAGTAAATACGTTAAGCTTTTTTTTTCCTTGGCTATGGTTTTGTCCCAATGAATTTTCTTAGTGAGATTTTTAATAAGACAGTATGCAAAAGTGTACTATAAACATTGAATACACAGTACTCTTTTTCCCGCTATTATGGTTTTTTCCTTTTAGATTTTTCTTGGTAAAGGTTTTTAACGAGGTAATAATTCTTTGCCTATTCTTTGACGCATGGACATCAAAGGGGGAGTGTTATGAATTCTATAAAGGTGGATATCCATTCGTCTTCCAAACACATCAGTTAATGTGATATTCATTCCTAGAAATTATGTAAAGGTTTATTGATTTTTGTAATTCATGTATTATATTAAGTGGTTATTCATGAATGCTTATCTTGTAATCTTATAAATAGGGAGTTTTGGTATCTCATTTGTAAGACTTATGAATGTTAATAATATAGAGTATTGGAGAATTTACTATCATTTCTCTGTCTACTTTTC
Source organism: Cinchona pubescens (assembly GCA_025175665.1). Classification (NCBI taxonomy): domain Eukaryota; kingdom Viridiplantae; phylum Streptophyta; class Magnoliopsida; order Gentianales; family Rubiaceae; genus Cinchona; species Cinchona pubescens. The sequence goes on from JANKKI010000226.1 coordinate 586,131, forward strand.
TCTTATCTACACTTATAAATGTTCTACTTTAGAGTTAATTTTGTAGTCAAGTTTAATAATGTTAATTTAGTTTTATAAAAAAATAACAGATTATTATAATAACTTTCTCTACTGCAGAGTAATTCCACATTCCCTCAAGGTTTCGGTAGTAATTACAACTACACTCTTTAATTTTAAAATTTATACATCTTCCCTATTTTAAAGTTCCGATTAACAAATTTAGCTAATGCCAGAAATTTAGACATAAATTTTTTTTTTTTAATACAAAATGATATTTTCATTTCTGTATTGCCCTTGTGAAAAATCGTTAAGACTAAACTTAAAAAATAAAACATTACAACAAAAAATGTTTTGTAACAAAATTAAAAATTTATTCAAAATATATAAATAAAAATTGTATAAGTCAGGTGTTTAGGTGTCGTATTTTAGCCAAATTTATAATACCTCCAAGCCAAGCCCCAGACAAAAGTAATGTTTTGTTAAATTTTAACAATATTATGCTATACTATTTGCATACTAAAAGTAATTTCAAAATTTTTTGACTCGTGATGTGTAGTTTGTTAGTTTTATCATTAATAATTAATCACAATAGCTATATTACTATAAAATAATTTGTTGCTTGTTTATTCTTTTTTTTTTTTTTTTTTGTAATTTTTCTTTGTAAATTTGGCTGTTTGCCCAAAAAAAAAAAAAAAAAAGTATTCCACTTAGGCCCCATAATTAAATAGAAGATATGACTTCCACCTCTTTTATGCAGTTACTTTTTTTATTTAGACTCACCACTGGTAATATGAAAGAAAATGCCACATTTCACCAAAAATCAAATTTTATGTCCACATTTCTAACATGGATTGAATTTGTTACCGGACATTTTAAACTAGGGGACGTGGAAGGTATGCTGCAATTATGCCGGAACTTTATGGAGGGATATGAAATTATCCCTACACTCTGGGAAGCAATAGATGTCAATTAAATGCCTATAATTGTCAAGCTATGTGTAAAGCAATTCGTTTAGGAACACTCGACAGACTACAGCCTGGTGCACCTAAGGAAACAAAAATAAGAGGAAGCATATTAGTATATCCTCTCAAGATTTTTTCTAAAGCCCAATGGAGTCAACCAGCATATAGCACCAAGTCTTAATTACTCATTCAAAGGCAGATTTATGTAAGCCATATGAAGAAAAACTCCCAGATTCATTAAGCTGCCAAAAGCATCTACTGATCATATCATCAAAACAAGAAGATAATTATGATATCATATTAGGGATGTTAAGTAACTAGAACATTTAGCAGCATCAATCAAAATAAGGTAGTTCATAACAAAAGCATAATCCCCAAGTTAATCACACTTTTAGGAAACTGTCACCCGCATATGCCACAAAAACCAGGAGACTAAAATGAAACAAAAAGCCTCCAATGCTTTGACATGCCAACATACATTTTCAGATTCCAATTTCCCGAGGCTTTGAAACATTTCCTTTAAGCATGGACACAGCAATTTCCGCATCTTCCAACCTATCACAGAGGTGATCGAACTCGAGCATGTGTATTTCAATCCTTCCAGTTTGACAAACCATCCTTGCAGGAATTTCATCAGTGCTTCAATGCTGATTTGAATTGCCTTTGAATTTTGTCGTTCTTGCTCCACTTTTTCCAACTCTGATGCCAGGATAACTTTTCCACCACCATGTGGATCATCCCTATAAAGTGGTTCTTCAGGCAGTTGACAATGCTCTCTATACTTGGCAAATGATTTGTTAACTTCTTTCAGAGCCTTCCGGTAATCACAAAGAACATTCTGCATCAGCCGTATTTCATGCTCATATCTGTGAATGTCCTTTTGTTTCTTTTGTTGCTCCTCGTGCTTTGATTTCTCGTACTGTTGAAAAATTTTGTTCTGCTCTTCGATGATCTTGTTCTTATCTTCAAGTTTCTTTAGCAGCATTCTATTGATTTGATCATCTAACTGAGCACGTTTATTGGCTGCATTTTTCAGTCTCGACATCCAAACTTCCATCTGTTTAATACATAAATCAAAGTCCAGCGACTCGTTATCATCTGCACCATTACTCTTAATCAACTTTTGGGTTGCAGTTGCATGCTCATACTGACCATAATTCAGAATTCCAACCTCTCTCATCAATGAATTATCAGTGGAAGGACCAGCCAAATTCATATAGATGTCAGGCTGACGTGCAACATGTTCTACAAACATTGCACTTGTGTGGATATTCTTCCTTTCCTGTGCTTCAGCATGAACAGATGGGATCAGTGTGCTCATATGCATGTTGAACTCTGGAACAAATGGTTCTATGAGAGATATACAAAACTATTGTTGGGTGAACTAAAAGGCATTTCAATTTTGCAAGTTGATTGAACCCCATGAGCTGAATAAAGGTCCTGAACTGAAGTGCATTCCTTTGGAGGATCATGACAAAGATTGTTTTCTGCAACTTCTTGATGAACCGTGGGAACTTCAACATTTCCTGCAGTACAATGCTGCAAGACAAGCCCTTCAGACATGTTACTCTTGTTTAACTGACATTTCTTTTTAGCCCTTTAGATCATTTTTCTCACGCTCAAAATATAAGATATCCTCCCCTTTAGTCTCTGTAACATTATCACTTCCGCCTTTACACGGTTCTGCATTCAAATTGCCCTGCATATCATCTTTATCAGCTCCAAGAAATTCATTTGAGTTACTTGCTTCTAGTCCAACATTTTTGTCGCCTTTCTTCAAAGAATCAGATGAATGCATCCCCTCCTGATTCACTCCCTCCTCCAAAGCATTCTCATAGGAAATATTATGCACCTCTGCACTTAATTCAACCTGCAAATAGTGCAAATCAGAAGAAAAAAACAGAGCTCTGTTTTCCAAGAATAATATACAGGAAGAAATTGGCCTCCATAATAGTCATAAAAAATATTTTGCATATCATGATTGAAAATCATAAATCTTTTTTCTAGTATAATTTTTTCGCATAACCTTTAGGTTCATATTCCGTTACTTACCACAGGGAATCCTTCTATTCCCTTTAATTTTACTCTTTTCTTCAGCCCCACATGGAGAACCTGTGGTCTTTCCAATATAGTAAAAGGATGAGACAAGTAAGAAAGTAACGGCGAGAAACTTCTAAAGCAAATGTTAGACACAATAAATACAGAAAGACATCTACAATATATAATAGGATAGTACTACTTTGTTCCACCATGTTTGAAATAAAAACTATATCTAAAATCCAACATAAGACTCCAGATACGTTGTTAATATAAATACATCAAGTGATTAGGGAAGTCAAATGTGCTAATCATTCTTGGCGGGAAAAGCTGGATGTTTACAATATAGTAGATTGAGTAGATTGAGGTTGTTAATAACATTTTCTCTCAAGTGATTAAGTAGATTGAGGTGATGTCCTTTTATGTTTCAACTTCGTATGTTATATATGGAGTCTTGATCCTCTAAATTGTGTCAATTCTAATAACTCATCATGAATAAAAGTTAATAGTTTTGCTTAAAAAAGTAAATACATCATGAAGAATGTTAAAACTATTTGATCCCCAAACTTATGGAAAAATACTAATTCATCCAATGGCAAAAGAATAAAGAAATGTAAAGAAAACAGACATCAACCTGTACATTTCGCGGAGCATTGTCTCTAATATGAAGTAGTAAGTCACCAATTTCCCCTTCACATACTTCTTTTACAAATCCTTGCATCACCTCAACTTCTTCCTCACCATTTACCACGCTGCATTCATTTCCACGTTCCATTAGGGAGGCATGTTGTTCATCTACAATACTCTGAGCAACCACATATTGCTCCTCCTCCAAAGAATCTTCTATACTAAATTCTGTTTCACCGTTTTCCTGATTTGAAACCAAATCTATTTGCTGATTGTCGGTTTCTTGCATATTCAAATCATCACTTCCACCTAACTTCAAATCAGTTGATTGCTCTATTTTAAGCCCCTCCTCATGTGTGTCCTGATTCAATAGCATGTCAGCCGCATTTTCCTTTCCCTCCTGAGAAACATCTAAAGTAAACTTTCCTTCACCATTTTCCTGATTTGAAAACAAATGATCATTTGCTGATCGTCTATTTCTTCCCTATTCAAATCATCCATTCCACTGGAAATCAAATCAGTTGACACTTCCATTTTCAACCCCTCATCTACATTATCTCTTTCCCCTTCATCTTCACTCCCTTCTTTTCCATCCACAAGATAAAAACTAGTCTGCTGATTCCCTAATTCTTCTACCTCAGAATCAGATGTAGTAATACGAGCATCCCCCACATTATCTACTATGCATAATTTTCTCTCTTTCCTGCACTTTTCCAAGTACTGACTCCTCCTCTTGTAACACTTAACCACAATATTCTCATTTTCCTGCTCAATCCCAAAATTCTCTGCATCTTTTACTACGCGAACACAATCCGCTTTCTTGAAACTTTCATCAAATAAAACAACAGCTTCCATATCTGAAAAATCCCCAACACTCTCAAAATCATCATTATCAAATAACTTAGGCCGCTGATGCTTCAACAGAATCTGCAAATGAGAAGCATAATAACAGTTAACTATAATTCTGCCCTTTCAACAACTCTCTCTCCACCATAAACCAAATCAATCCAGCCCAATCCACCTCCTCAAGCCTCCTATTTTCTCTAATAAATCTCATAAACTTCAAAACCTCATCAGCCACCTTGCAACCTTCGTCCTGCAAAACCAGCCAACCCCAAACAAGCTCCTCAAGAAACAAAGCTTCCTCCTCAGAAACCATCAAGAACCCATTTTTACCACCATCATTCTGATCAAGATTCTGGCTTTTTACCGGCAAATGCAGGGCATTTCCCAATGCTCCACGGCTCAAGGTTATAGGAAAACCATCTACAGAGCTTTTGCAGTACAAACGCTTCTTTTGGTTGTAACAAACAACCAGCTCTTTGATCAGGTCAGCACGGATTCTCTGATCAAAATCCAGATGGAGAAAGTCCCATAGGCCTAAATTTTTTAGCAAAGTTCGGTGGTCTTCAACATTTGAAGGACCTTTTTGGGGTGAAAATGGTATTGGGTTGAAGTGTCTTTTGTCAAAGTTTCGTACTTTTTCTTGTTCCAGTAATACATCATTAGGCTCCTCTTCTTCCTCAAGGAGTATGATGAGCTTGGCTTCAAGTTGTGATTTTTGTATACCTCTATGACGAGATGAGAAGGGGTTCTAGCAGGAGATGCAGGCATGGACTGTATAGGTAGTTCTATAGAGAGATTTCTATGATCATAATCTTCAAGATTCTCCCCATTTTCAATAGCCAGAAGAGAGGATTGTGGTGGCTTTTGATCATTTTCAAGAATCATTTTTTGGGTTATGAGTTTTTTGCGTTTTTGAAGTTTAAGGGTGTGAAATTTCCTCTGTTTCCTCTTGCCTCTTAACCTTGCCATGATAGGAAGAAAACCCTTGTGAATTCTGAGAGGAAAAAATGGCAGAGAGAAATGAATGCCAACAGCCTTGTAGTTATATTGTGTTTTTCGCAGGGAAGAAGCCTTTTAGTACCTAGTACGATTCATGCCTAAAGCGCCTTTTTTGGTTACTGAAAAGATTGAACGGGAGATAAAAGAAAAGGAAAGAAAATGGACAATTTTTTTATGGTAGGAAGAAATGGTTAAAAACACTTGAGTCTAAAACTTTGGAATAGAATATATTAAAAAATTCGTCAGTGTTTTATTGAATTAAAAAAATAAAAATTTAAATTATAAATCAGATACATTTATTATTTTATTTATTAAAAATAATTTATTTTAATAGTTAAGTTAAATATTTAGCATTTTATCTTTCTAATCTAATCCTTTTACATTAGTATATTAATTTAGAAAAACTTAAGCTTTAAATATTTAATTAAAAAATTCAGGATATTTTCCGGTGTTACATAGACCGGATTTTATAAAAATATGTCATTATCTGATAGTGTTTATCAAATTTAATTTAAAATTGGATAATTTTATGGAGTCCATTTAACTCTATACCACTTGGCGTAATTATTTTTTAAACTATAGTAGGAAGCAGGCGAATAGGCATCCATTAAAGTAAGTAGTACAATGGCGCTCTGCTGGTTTATAGGCTATTAGGCATACAGGCTGCTAGCACACATTCTTACAGGCTGCCAGCACACATTCTCCTTTTGTACAAGTTACCTAGTAAGACCAGATAAAGATTGAGGTAAATTTAATTTTTTATTTTATTTATAAATTTTATAGTGTAAATTAAATTTTATATAATTTATAATATCAGTTGATATAAGTAAAATATTTTTAAATTTAATTTTAATTATAAAATTTATAGTGAGATCAAATATCAATTTGTCTAAGTATTTTCGAAATCTTTTAAGTTAGGGCAATGATATTGCCACAACAAAAATCTTATTGCCACAGCTGATTTTACTTAAATACCAAAATTATCCTTGTACCAAATTACTTTTTGCTGTCAATACATTTGACCGAATTAGTTAAGCTTCCTGTTCCAACTGCAGTACTTGGCCTAAAATCTTGATCAACCAAGGGGACCATTAATCCAATTTGATATCACTTTTTGTTGTTGATTAATTATTGACTCCAATTGAAAAGGATTTGTATAGGTTAATTTGTACATGAAAACAACAGTTAATGGACATCTTGTGCTGAGGAAGAAAAGTGTATCTTGGACGGCGATTTTCTCAATGGCTATAATATTATTGGAGTTGGAGGACGAAAGAAAGGAAAAGGAGAAGAATTTTGAGGAACGGAGATGGATTTGGAAACTAGAATAGAGGATTTTTGCTATGGAGGCTATTGATGACGAATAAAACGAAAAGTAATTGATGAAGCTGTGGAGATGATAGCTAGAGGCCGGGGAGAGATTCCAAGAGGAGAAGATTAAGGGGAGACGAAAAGTTTATTTCCTTTTTCTGGGACCGTGATAGTTTTGAAAATTTGTCAAGTTAATAATGGCACTATTGACATTTTACCAAAAACTAGATGTGGCAATAAGATTTTTGCTGTGCCAATATCATTGCCCTTTTAGCTATGATTGAAAGTGTGGAAAATTTGCTGTTTCTGGGATCATGAATCATGATCAAGATCAAGATCATTTTTGGGAACTGGAATCGCCAAGGACGTCTTTTTTGAAATCGTAGTGGAGGGGGTTGTCCATAGTCGAATGGAGTATAGAAATGGAAGACAAAAGAGTTTTAATGGCAAATCCTGGACGCCGTGCCATTAAAAGTGGCAATGGGATTCAATTAATTGTGAAGTGTTGATCTAATCAGGTAAGGAATGGTCAAAGTTGTGTTTGGACGGGTCCAATTCAACTATTAAATTTTAAATTTATAATTAATTTTTTTATTTATTTAAATAATTTAAGAAAACTTTGAATTTTGAGTCTAAATTCATTCAAATTCTTCTATTCAAGTAAAACTTAGATGACACCTCCAAATATTCTACATTGTATCAATTTCATTATACTATACGAATAAAAATCATACCACCCCTTAAACATTTAAATTTGTATTTTTTTTTATCATTGAACTATTAAACGTATCATTTTGATCGTTAAACATTTAAAAATAAATGTAAAGAGTTTTGATCATTCCGATCGTGATTATAGTTAACTCTAACGGAACAAACCCCATGTACTACGCACGAGCTCCGTTCGAGGGACAAAAATGACAAATAACTATGTTGGCAGATAAATTATCTTAAGGAAAAAAATACAAATATACATAAGATAAGTCAATTGGTGTTAATATTTAATTATTAAATATAAACACATTACTTAGACAAGTATATTATCGGATACGAACACTTTCCTAATGAAATCTTATCCGATTTTGTAACTTACGGTAACTGAAATATTGGCGGAGAGTTTGATCAAATTGGTCATAAAATTACGGTTATCCAAATCTGTTGCTTGCTAAGTTCAACGGATAAAGGAAATTCATGGGGAATCTCGAGGATTTATCGTGAAAAGTCCTAGGCGGAGTACTAGCAGCAAACTTGTGGAACTTGATTTGAGAAGCCAAGCCTTGGCTACTTATTTGCCTTTACTGACTCTATATATATGGCCAGTAGTTGGAGTACTGCAAGAGGGAGAAGCAAGCAAAAAAGCTAAGCTAGAGAGCATTAGCAATAATAATAATAATAATAATAATAAAAAGAGGTTAGCATGTAATTTTTTATTTTATTTTAAAAAAAGAATAAAAAAAGAGAGGTTAGGTTGTTTACCAAATTTTTATATCAGCATATTTGGTATATATTTTTAGCCAAGTCTCAATTTTTATTGGTAAGAATACTACCGTGTAATCTTCTCAAATTGTCAAATGGAAGTTCGGTAATTTCTGTTTTTTCATTTTATTGTTTTAAATTATTGCATTTATATTATTGTGTTAATACTATTGTGTTACATTTATTTTTTTTTACTTTTTATGGCTCTCGTGTAATCTTCTCAAATTGTCAAATGGAAGTTCGGTAATTTTTTTTTATTTTATTGTTTTAAATTATTGCATTTATATTATTGTGTTAACACTATTGTGTTAAATTTATTTCTTTAATCAGAGGTGTTTTCTCGAATATACATCGAGAAAAATAATTAATGAATAATTTATATTAAAAAATATAAATTATTCAGGATTATGAATCTACCACAATTTAAACCCTATTTACATATAAGGAAAATTTTGTTGATTACGAACTTGAAATGTCAAGTGGTTAAACATTTTGACGCGAAATCTCGTACAAATTCGACGCTCACAATTTTTTTGGCACGTGCAGGGGACGTACTCCTCCTCCCATCTTTTCAAGGGATATAAAAATATTTTCAATTAAAAAAACGTACATGTATACATATATAAATTATGTATGTTTATAGAAATATATATATATTTCATATGTTTTTACCCCACTGATTGATTTTTATGGAGTAAATATATATGCACAGATTTGAATCCAATGACAAGTGAATCCAAAAATTTAATTCATGCATTCATTGAATGATTGGATGTCCTTTTATTAAAAAAAAAAAATGAATGATTTTCATAGTTTGATACATAAGGTACATGCATTTGTACTATATTACTATGTACTGGTATATATGTGCTCAGAGATAAATATGTAGTTACGTTAACTACATACTTAAAGAATATATAATGCATGCATGATGCATTTGCATGGAAGCTACGACGTTTTCACTTTAAATAGGTTGCTCACGGTTCATATCAGTACACAAAACATTAGAAAAGTATTAAATGATCATTAGAAAGTAGTAATATCATTTAATACGTGCCTGTCTGTTATTGTTTAACTATTTTTTTCTTCTAACCTTTCTTGCTTGAAAGAAATCTTTTGTAGATGTGGAAGTCTAGCTTTGGCAAAAATTACATATAGTAAAATGTTTCATTTTAAAAAAATCAGCATATTATTAGTTATTTTTAATGAAAATTATAAACAAATATATATATATATAAGGATTTATATTAAATACCTACGTAAAAAAAAGATTTTTTTTTTTAAAAAAAGAAGGTTATTGTATTAACCAATAATTTTTTTAAATTTTTGGGAAAAAATTAATAAAAACTTAAATGATTTTTTTTGACAAACAAAAGAAAATAAATGTTAAATAATTGATATATATTTATTATTGTCTTTGTTTGCAGGAAGGAAATTGTGATCAAGAAACCAAACTTCACCTGGTTATTTTCAAACCAATAACCAAGATCAAAACTTGGCAGGATGTCTTAACGGCTCCTACGGCTCCAATCGCATGCAATATGATTCAAGTTGGGGACTAATGGTTTCCTACACTAAGTGCGTCCTCTATTAAGAGGGCTCACGTAGGAAACATGGCTCTAATCTCGTGCAACATGGTTCAAGTTTACACTAAGTTCGTCCTCTATTAAGAGGGCTCAAGCTAGGAACATATCAGGCCTTCGGGCCACATACAAATGGTGCTTCCTTTTAAGGAAGTTCTAAACTCCAAAAATGCTATTCCTATGGGAAGAGGCCCTTACCTAACTTTGGTTCCCTTCGAAAGAATTTAAACCGAAATGGGGCATATCCAAATGGGGGATCCATTCCTCCAAATGTGGAGTTCTATGAAAAAAGGATTTCACATCAAAAAATGCAGGTTATCCCTCCTAAGGGATTTCTATAGCGCCCCATAAAAATGGAGCTCCACATGAAAATGTGGCACTTTATGGCAATAGAGCTTCCCAACCAAATTTGGTTCACCCTACAAAAAGAACACCTCAAAATCCGGTTTTCATCCAAGGAAAATCTCGTCTTCAAATAAGGCGTTCTATAAAAATAGAGCTTCTATACAAGACGTGGGTTACCTTTCGGGGAAAGGACCTTTGGCGTTCCATAAAAATGGAGCTCGTTTTCAAAAGGCAGCGGCCTCTCCTAAGGCAACCTACACACAAAAAATGGCGTTTTATGAAAATAGAGCTCCAATTCAAAAAGTGGTTTACCCTTCACGGGGAATGCCCACAGTGCTCTATAAAAATGGAGCTCCGAGTCAAGAAATGGCACTTTATGAAAATAAATTTCCAAAACAAGGAAATCCTTTGATTCACTTTGGTAAGAATTTTTCTTACCAAAAGAAAACATCATTCCCCGAGAAAAGACAAGTACTAGATAAAATACATGAACCTTTATTCGATGGAATAAGATGAATCAAAATGGCAAGAAGAGTCATGCCGAGAACAAATGGAAGGCATGAAAATCTTGAAACTTTGAATTTCTCACGAAAAGGTAAAGTCATCTACAAGCAATGCAATAAACCTAAAAGAACTGTTGCAAGTGTTGACTCTAAATCCGTACAATTGAGTCGAATAATGCATTTTGGGGAAGTTAAGGTCTTGTATCAAGTCAGATCCATTCAACCCTTTACGCCTCAAGTCCAAAGGAATGAGCTACTAATTCTTAGGGATGGGTAGAACCTTGCTTGCACCAAAAGAAAACTTCTACTCATAAATATAGTTAATACAATGATGAAAGACATAAAATCAATTGAACCTCTTGAATCTGGAAATCAAGATGGAACCAAAGAAACCGGCGAAATCTGTTCTAATGAGACCTTGGGTACAAACAAGAATGGTACCAACGCTAACAAAAAGAAGCAAAAAGGTTGAAAGAAAAAACAAAGAAGGACAAGATAATTCAACCGGTTCCAATAATGATTCGGTGGAAAGGAACCCTGCAAAAGGAAAGGGAGTAATGACTAGTCAGGATGGACAAAGGCGAATTACTCGTTCCATGTCACTATTGGGGAAAACATGCAAATCCCAATTGAGGAATGATCATCTAAAGAAATTTCATCTCCTATTAAAGTCTCAAGAAAGCAGCCAATCATGGAAACACAATTTGAGAATGATGGGAGAGAAAAGTTGTCGTATGAAGCATAGGAAAAAGCCCAAGAAAAAATCTCTGCTCTCATGGCTGAGGTGGAAAGTCTTAATGTGAGAATATCTCAACAAGAGGGAAAATATGTCCAACTGCAACAAACGGCGATACCATCATTCCCAGCATATGTAGGGGGCAATGGGCAAGCTAGTTACAATACCAATCCATGGGAAAATTTTTACCCAACCACTAGGGGCAATGGACAAACGAATTCCAACCTTGGGACAATTCCGATCCAAACACATACGTTGGAGGGAATAATGTCCAGCCTGGAGTTAGCATGAGTAATATTGATCCTAACCTTTGTTGGTCCCAAAGCAACCTCATAGGAGGGGTGAATTAGGTTTCTAAAAATACTTTTAGAAATATTAAGATTTTTCAAATGAAAACTGATATAATCGAATCAGTGAAATAGTGAAGTAAGAAACAAAGAAAATTAATCAGCCAATACTTCCAAGCTAACAACCTTGAAGTATCAAATCACTAAAATGCTTCACACACTTGGTGAGCCAATAATCTTTACAAAGTAGGGATATTCTTGCTCACACTAAAATTCTTTTAGTTGAGCCAAGAATCTTACTTACAACCTCACTTTCGTACAAGATTATCACTCCACTCAAAGTTGAATTGCACTCTAAACTGCACACTAATACAATAAAGCACTATAGCCAATTTGTACTCAAATTGCTCTTCTCTAAGGCTTGTATTCAATGTACTAGATGATTTTTACAGAATATGAAAGCAGTTATTCATTTATAAGAGCAATTAATTGTGATTGCAACTACTTCCTAACGGCTAAATAATAAATGCACAAAAAGTAGCCGTTGGGGTTTTGAACGTCCGAGATAGATGGGACGCGTCCGACACAGTGTTCGATCTTCATGCAGTTGGTGAAGAGCTTCGTTCGGACGTCCGTGCATGCATCTGTTCCTTCGTCCGATAGAGTCTTCGGAAGGTCATGTTCGTTCGTTTGGAGAAGCAGTCGGATTCTTCCTTCTGCCGGTTGTTCGGACGTGGGAATGCGTCCAAGAAGCTTGACACAGTTCGAACGGTTCAGTGCGTCCGAAAACCCTGTCTCTAGCAAAACAAATAACAGACCTGTAAAAACTTGTTTACAGAGTTAAGTGTTTATGTCAACACATCATCAATTGTGCATAAATGATCAATCTCCCCCTTTTTGATGATGACAAACCTTCACGGAGTAATTATGTAAAAACAATCAGAGATGACTAATCATTTTGCAATATAGATGACTACTCCCCCGCGTATATTTTGACATCATCAAACAAAACTCTCCCTGAGAGTGTGCAAGGATTTCAACAGAAATGCATAAACCAAAGCTCAAATAATCAACGCAAATATTAATTAGTACTTAGTTCAAGTATTCAAAAGAAATACATAAAAACACAATACTTAGTTTAAGGGAATACACAAAAGGGAAATTTGAGAGCAGTCCTAACTAAAAAATAGAGAAGTGCTAAAAACTAAAAACAGATGGCAAAGGAACTAATTCGAGTCATTTTTCTTCTTGGAGCATTTTTCAGTCTTTTGGCGTTTTAAAGGAGCATCTTCATTAGTGGCCTCACTGTCTTCCTCTTCTCCAGTGCGGTGTTGCATGATGAAATCGAATGTGTCATCAACATCCTCATCGTTGCCTTCATCTTTATTGGCAGCAGCTTGAGTATTGGCATCTTCTTCGTCGTCCTCACGAACATCCCCATCTTCATTATCATCACTGTCGGAAGATGAGTCAAGTGGATACTGTGATTGAAGGTACTGGCAAATTGAACCTGAGCCGAAGCAGACATGCCAAGGCTAAGAATTCTTGGAGAATCACCTGACGAGTTTCAAGTCGCTTTAACTTACGATTTGTGCGATGTTGAAATGAACTGACTTGGGTGATCAAGGAAGTGAGAAGGCCGCAGATATGAGAAAGGGAGGGTTCAGAGGTAGATGGATGAGGATCATGGAATGGTGGGGGTGGTTGAGGAGGAGGAGAATGTGGTATAGCGAAATCAGAGGTAGAGGCATGGGTTTGTGAACGTGCAATCTCAAAAGCTGTGCCTTAGTTAACTATTGATCGTTGAAAAATTGGAGGCCTTTTCGTTCAATATATGATTTGTTAAAATAAGGGGGGAAATTGTTTGTTGCCGCTGAAAGGAACTTCGAGGAAATCAAAAATTTTGGTTAGGAATTTTCCAAAGAGAATGTTTCTTCGGGTATCAGTAAGAAAGAGTTCTCACAGGGAACAAAAGAGATACCCAAAATCAAGAGGAATGCCCTTCTTGAAAACACAAAAAAATAAGTAAAGCTGTATTTTTCCGGGCTCAGTACGATACCCGTCGGTTGGCAATAACAAATTCGTGACTTAGTGTATAGAATGTTGAGTTCAGGAGTGAAGCAATGTGGTCTTGGTTTCCGAGCCCTTGAGCTGTCTCTTT